>CM063311.1:608261-990056 GCA_032173965.1 Sitta carolinensis
GTGGGAATTTCTTGCCCCTCCCAGTGGGAATTTCGGGCCCATCCCAGTGGGAATTTCTTGCCGCTCCCCGTGGGAATTTCTTGCCGCTCCCCGTGGGAATTTCTTGCCCCTCCCAGTGGGAATTTCTTGCCCCTCCCAGTGGGAATTTCTTGCCCCTCCGGTGGGAATTTCTTGCCGCTCCCAGTGGGAATTTGGGGCCGCTCCCAGTGGGAATTTGGGGCCGCTCCCATCCGGCGTTGTGACCCGTGTCCCCCCGCAGCAAGAGGGACATGGAGCTGCTGCTGAAGCTGGTGGCCAACCTGAACATGCTGCTCAAGGACGAGAACGTGAACGTGGTGAAGAAAGCCATCCTGACCATGACCCAGCTGTACAAGGTGGCCCTGCAGGTGAGCACACCTGGGATACACCTGGGGGAAACACCTGGGGGGAACACCTGGGGGAACACCTGGGGAAACACCTGGGATACACCTGGGGAAAACACCTGGGGAAAACACCTGGGGGAACACCTGGGATACACCTGGGATACACCTGGGATACACCTGGGATACACCTGGGGGGATACACCTGGGGGAAACACCTGGGGGAACACCTGGGATACACCTGGGATACACCTGGGGGAAACACCTGGGGGAACACCTGGGATACACCTGGGGATACACCTGGGGAAACACCTGGGGGGAACACCTGGGGGAACACCTGGGAAACACCTGGGATACACCTGGGGGGAACACCTGGGGGAACACCTGGGATACACCTGGGGGAAACACCTGGGGAAACACCTGGGGATACACCTGGGGATACACCTGGGGATACACCTGGGGATACACCTGGGATACACCTGGGGATACACCTGGGATACACCTGGGGATACACCTGGGGATACACCTGGGATACACCTGGGGATACACCTGGGGAAACACCTGGGGGAAACACCTGGGAAACACCTGGGGGGAACACCTGGGGAAACACCTGGGATACACCTGGGATACACCTGGGGGGAACACCTGGGGAAACACCTGGGATACACCTGGGATACACCTGGGGGAAACACCTGGGGAAACACCTGGGGGGAACACCTGGGGAAACACCTGGGAAACACCTGGGATACACCTGGGATACACCTGGGGGGATACACCTGGGGGAAACACCTGGGATACACCTGGGATACACCTGGGGGAACACCTGGGGAAACACCTGGGATACACCTGGGGGGATACACTTGGGGGAAACACCTGGGGGAACACCTGGGATACACCTGGGATACACCTGGGGGGATACACTTGGGGGAAACACCTGGGGGAACACCTGGGATACACCTGGGATACACCTGGGGGGATACACCTGCGGGAAACACCTGGGGGAACACCTGGGATACACCTGGGATACACCTGGGATACACCTGGGATACACCTGGGGGGATACACCTGGGGGAACACCTGGGATACACCTGGGATACACCTGGGGGGATACACCTGCGGGAAACACCTGGGGGAACACCTGGGATACACCTGGGATACACCTGGGGGAACACCTGGGGGAAACACCTGGGATACACCTGGGCAAACACCTGGGGGAAACACCTGGGATACACCTGGGCCACACCTGGGGGACATACCTGGGCACACCTGGGCCACACCTGGGGCTACACCTGGGCCACACCTGGGGACACACCTGGGGGGCACACCTGGGGCTACACCTGGGCCACACCTGGGCACACCTGGACCACACTGGGCCAGCCCCGCTGCCAAAAAACCCCAATTTCTGCTCCAAAACACCAGGAAAATTCAGATTTTTTTAAATTAAATCAGGTGGTTTTGGGAAAGGGGACGCTGAGCAAATTAATGGTGGATTAATTAATTAATAGCATTGATATGGGATATAAGTGATTGAGTTGTTCAGTATTAATTTTATTTGTGTTAAAATATTTATTTAATTGTGTTTGTTGTTAGCTAGTTATGGGGAACGGTGGTGTTCAGGTTAATAAGTTAAAATTAATCATTTAGAATTATGGTTATTAGAATTATTTTTATAGAGTTAGAATTATTTTTATAGGTAGAATTACTTGTTTACAGTTAGAGTTATTATTTTATTTATTAATTATTTTTATAGTAAATGATAATAGATTTTAGAGTTATTTTTATAATCATTATTGTTTTCTTATTAAATTATAACGTAATATAAAATTATTTTTATAGTTATTCATTGTTAATTGTTTTATAAGAACTAATGCAATTTAGGATTACTTTATAAAAGTTATTTATTATTAATTATTTTATAATAAATTATAATATAACTTAGGATAATTTTAATAATAATTATTAATTATTTTGATTGTAAATGATAATATAATTTAGAATTATTTTTATAAAAAACTTTTATTACCAATTACCACAATTACACACAAAAACAGCTTAATTTTTTGATATCAATTACCATAATTACATGAAAAACCAGCCTTAATTTCTGATAATTACTGTAATTATACCTAAAAAAGGATTTAATTTTTGATATCAATTACCATAATTACACACAAGGACTGCCTTAATTTTTGATATCAATTACCATAATTACACACAAAAACTGCCTTAATTTTTGATACTAATTACCATAATTACACATAAAAATGGCTTTTAATTTTCGATATCAATTACCATAATTACACATAAAAACTCTGTTAATTTTTGATACTAATTACCATAATTACACAAAAACAGCTTTAATTTTTGGTTCCAATTACCACAATTACACACAAAAACTGCCTTAATTTTTTATATCGATTACCATAATTACACAAAAAATCAGCCTTAATTTTTTTATTCAATTACCATAATTACATGAAAAACCGGCCTTAGTTTCTGATAATAATTACCATAATTATTCACAAAAAAGGCTTTAATTTTTGATACTAGTTGCCAAAATTGCACACAAAAACAGCCTTAATTTTTGATGCTAATTACTGTAATTACACATAAAAACAGCCTTAATTTTTTTATATCAATTACTGTAATTACACACAAAAACAGCCTTAATTTTTTTATATCAATTTCCATAATTGCAGACAAAAACAGCCTTAATTTTTGATATCAGTTACCATAATTATACGTAAAAATGGCTTTAATTTTTGATATTCAATTACCGTAATTACGCTTAAAAGCAGCCTTAATTTCTGATACTAATTACCACAATTACACAAAAAACCTGCCTGAATTTCTGATACTAATTACCATAATTGCACCCAAAAACAACCTTAATTTTTGATACCAATTACCACAATTACAGATAAAAGTGGCCTTAATTTTCGCTCCCAAATTCTCATCTCAATTACCGTAATCACGCGTGGAGCCGCCCCCTTCTTTTTCCGCGCGATTACCGTAATTACACACCAAAAATATTTTTTCCCCCCCATTCCCTGATTTTTTTTTTTTTTATTTTTTTTTTCCTGGCGTTCCCAGTGGATGGTGAAGTCCAAGGTGATCAGCGAGCTGCAGGAAGCCTGCTGGGAGATGATGTCCTCCATGGCCAGCGACATCATCCTGCTGCTGGACTCGGACAACGACGGCATCCGCACGCACGCCATCAAGTTCGTGGAGGGGCTCATCGTGACGCTGTCACCGCGCACGGCCGACTCGGACGTGCCCAAACGGCACGAGAACGACGTCAGCCTGGAGCGCATCCCCCGGGACCACCCCGTCATCAAGTACGGTGAGTGCTGGCGGGAGGGGTGGGGGTCACCCCGCTATCGGTATGGTGAGGGGTGGGGTCACCCCGTTATCGGTATGGTGAGGGTTTGGGTGGGGGGGTGGGTCACCCCGTTCGTATGGAGGGTTTGGGGTGGAGTGGGATTGGGGTCACCCGTTATCGTATGGTGAGGGTTGGGGTGGGGTCACCCCGTTATCGGTATGGTGGTTGGTGGAGTGGATGGGTCACCCCGTTATCGGTATGGTGGGGTGGGGTCACCCGTTATCGGTATGGTGAGGATTGGGGTGGGGGTCACCCCTATCGGTATGGTGAGGGTTTGGGGTGGGGTCACCCCGTTATCGGTATGGTGAGGGTTTGGGGTTGGGGTCACCCCTATCGGTATGGTGAGGTTGGGGTGGGGGTCACCCCTATGGTATGGTGAGGTTGGGTGGGGTCACCCCGTTATCAGGTAGGTGAGGATGGGGGGTGGGGTCACCCCCTATCGGTATGGTGAGGGTTTGGGTGGGGTCACCCTATCGGTATGGTGAGGGTTTGGGGTGGGGTCACCCCGTTATGGTATGGTGAGGGTTTGGGGTGGGGTCACCCCGTTATGGTATGGTGAGGGTTTGGGGTGGGGTCACCCCGTTATGGTATGGTGAGGGTTTGGGGTGGGGGTCACCCCGTCATCGGTATGGTGAGGGGTGGGGTCACCCCGTTATCGTATGGTGAGGGTTGGGGTCACCCGTCATTTAGTCGGTGAGTATGGGGGAGGGTTTGGGGTCACCCCGCTTATCGGTATGGTTGGAGGGGGTGGGGTCACCCGTTATCATATGGTGAGTGGGTTGGGGTGGGGGTCACCCCGTTATCGGTATGGTGAGGGTTTGGGGTGGGAGTGGGATTGGGGTCACCCCGTTATTGGTATGGTGAGGATTGGGGTCACCCCGTCTCAATACGTGGTGCTGGGTGAGGGTTGGAGGTCACCCCGTTATCGTCAGGTGAGGATTGGGGTGGGAGTGGGATTGGGGTCACCCGTTATTGCTAGGTGAGGATGGTTGGGTGTGGGTCTTTCGTATGGATGGGTGGGAGTGGGATTGGGGTCACCCCGTTATTGTATGGTGAGGATTGGGGGGTCACCCCGTTATCAGTATGGTGAGGGTTTGGGGTGGGAGTGGGATTGGGGTCACCCCGTTATCAGTATGGTGAGTGTTTGGGGTTGGGGTCACCCCATCATCAGGTACAGTGGGTGGGGAGGATTTGGGGTGGGGTGACCCCACTGTCCCCTCTGTCCCCCCGGTTGGTGTCCCGCTGTCCCCCATGGGTGGTGACCCCTCTGTCCCCCTCGGGTTGGTGACCCCTCTATCCCTCCCATGGTTGGTGTCCCTGCTGTGTCCCCTCTGTCCCCCCATTGGTGACCCCAGTGCTATCCCCCCATGGTTGGTGACCCCACTGTCCCCGCTGTGTCCCCTCTGTCCCCCATGGTTGGTGACCCCACTGTCCCCGCTGTGTCCCCTCTGTCCCCCATGGTTGGTGACCCCACTGTCCCCGCTGTGTCCCCTCTGTCCCCCATGGTTGGTGACCCCACTGTCCCCCGCTGTGTCCCCTCTGTCCCCCATGGTTGGTGACCCCACTGTCCCCGCTGTGTCCCCTCTGTCCCCCATGGTTGGTGACCCCACTGTCCCCGCTGTGTCCCCTCTGTCCCCCATGGTTGGTGACCCCACTGTCCCCGCTGTGTCCCCTCTGTCCCCCATGGTTCGTGACCCCTCTGTCCCCGCCGTTGGTGACCCCTCTGTCCCCCATGGTTTGTGACCCCTCTGTCCCCACCGTTGGTGACCCCTCTGTTCCCCCCATGGTTGGTGTCCCCTCTGTTCCCCCTGTCCTCCCCGTTGGTGACCCCACTGTCCCCTCTGTCCCCCCCGATAGTGCCCCTCTGTCCCCACCGTTGGTGACCCCTCTGTCCCCCAATTGGTGACCCCTCTGTCCCCCCATTGGTGTCCCCTCTGTCCCCCTGTTGTTGACCCCCCTGTCCCCTCTGTCCCCCCATTGGTGACCCCTGTGTCCCCCCTGTTGGTGACCCCCCTGACCCCTCTGTCCCCCCGTTGGTGTCCCCTCTGTCTCCCCCATTGGTGACCCCTCTGTCCCCCCGTTGGTGACCCCTCTGTCCCCCTGTCCCCCCCGTTGGTGACCCCTCTGTGTTCCCTCTGTCCCCCCCCATTGGTGTCCCCTCTGTCCCCCCCTTGGTGACCCCCTGTCCCCCCGTTGGTGTCCCCTCTGTCCCCCCCATTGGTGTCCCCCTGTCCCCCCGTTGGTGACCCCTCTGTCCCCCCTGTTGGTGAACCCTCTGTCCCTCCATTGGTGTCCTCTCTGTCCCCACTGTCCCCCCTGGGTTGGTGTCCCCCCTGTCCCCCCCTTGGTGACCCCCCTGTCCCCCCCGTTGGTGACCCCTGTGTCCCCCGTGCCAGCCGTGCTGTGGGAGGAGGGCAAGGCGGCGCTGGAGCAGCTGCTCAAGTTCATGGTGCACCCGGCCATCTCCAGCATCAACCTGACGGCCGCGCTGGGCTCGCTGGCCACCATCGCCCGCCAGCGGCCCATGTTCATGGCCGAGGTCATCCAGGCCTACGAGACCCTCCATGGTAATGACCTCCTGGTGGCCATGGTGGCCCCTGGTGGCCCATGGTATCCCTGGTGGCTCCTGGTGTCCATGGTGGCCCCTGGTGGCTCCTGGTGGCCCTGGTATCCCTGGTGGCTCCTGTGTCCATGGTGGCTCCTGATGTCCCCATGTTCATGGCCGAGGTCATCCAGGCCTACGAGACCCTCCATGGTAATGACCCTCCTGGTGGCCATGGTGGCCCCTGGTGGCCCATGGTATCCCCTGGTGGCTCCTGGTGTCCATGGTGGCCCCTGGTGGCTCCTGGTGGCCCCTGGTATCCCCTGGTGGCTCCTGGTGTCCATGGTGGCTCCTGATGTCCCCATGTTCATGGCCGAGGTCATCCAGGCCTACGAGACCCTCCATGGTAATGACCCTCCTGGTGGCCGTGGTGGCCCCTGGTGGCCCATGGTATCCCCTGGTGGCTCCTGGTGTCCATGGTGGCCCCTGGTGGCCCCTGGTGGCCCCTGGTATCCCCTGGTGGCCCCTGGTGTCCATGGTGGCCCCTGATGTCCCCATGTTCATGGCCGAGGTCATCCAGGCCTACGAGACCCTCCATGGTAATGACCCTCCTGGTGGCCATGGTGGCCCCTGGTGGCCCATGGTATCCCCTGGTGGCTCCTGGTGTCCATGGTGGCCCCTGGTGGCTCCTGGTGGCCCCTGGTATCCCCTGGTGGCTCCTGGTGTCCATGGTGGCCCCTGATGTCCCCATGTTCATGGCCGAGGTCATCCAGGCCTACGAGACCCTCCATGGTAATGACCCTCCTGGTGGCCATGGTGGCCGCTGGTGGCCCCTGGTGGCCCCTGGTGGCCATGATGGCCCTTGGTGGCCCCTGGTGGCTCCTGGTGGCCCCTGGTATCCCCTGGTGTCCATGGTGGCCCTGATGTCCCCATGTTCATGGCCGAGGTCATCCAGGCCTACGAGACCCTCCATGGTAATCACCCCCTGGTGGCCATGGTGGCCCCTGGTGGCCCCTGGTGGCTCCTGGTGGCCCCTGGTGGCCCCTGGTGTCCATGGTGGCCCCTGATGTCCCCATGTTCATGGCCGAGGTCATCCAGGCCTATGAGACCCTCCATGGTAACGACCCCACTGGTAGCCCTGGTGGCTCATGGTGGCCCCTGGTGTCCATGGTGGCCCCTGGTGGCTCCTGGTAGCCCTGGTGGCCCTGGTATCCCCTGGTGGCTCCTGGTGGCCCTGCTGGCCCTTGGTGTCCCCTGGTGTCCCCTGGTGTCCATGGTGGCCCCTGGTGGCCATTGGTGGCTCATGGTGGCCCTGGTATCCCCTGGTGTCCCTTGGTGGCTCCTGGTGGCCCTGGTGGCCCTGGTGGCCCCTGGTGTCCATGGTGGCCCTTGCTGTCCCTGCTGGCCCTTGGTGTCCCCTGCTGGCCCCTGGTGTCCCTGCTGGCCCTTGGTGTCCCCTGCTGGCCCTTGGTATCCCCTGGTGGCCCTGGTGGCCCCAGCTGTCCCCCAACTGTCCCTAACCCATCCCCTGTCCCCTGGTAGCCAACCTACCCCTGACACTGGCCATGTCCCAGCTGTCCCCAGCTGTCCCCCCCTGTCCCTAACCCCACATCCCCCTTGGTAGCCAACCTGCCACCAACACTGGCCAGTTCCCCACTGTCCCCACTGTCCCTCCTGTCCCTAACCCCATGTTCCCCTTGGTAGCCAACCTGCCACCAACACTGGCCAGTTCCCCACTGTCCCACTGTCCCTCCTGTCCCTAACCCCACATCCCCCTTGGTAGCCAACCTGCCGCCGACGCTGGCCAAGTCCCAGGTGAGCAGCGTGCGCAAGAACCTGAAGCTGCACCTGCTGAGCGTGCTGCGCCACCCGTCCTCGGGCGACTTCCAGCCGCAGATCACCACGCTGCTGGTGGACCTGGGCACGCCGCAGGCCGAGATCGCCCGCTGCATGCCCAGCCCGCGCGACGCCCGCAAGCGGCCCCGCGACGAGCCCGACGCCACCCTCAAGAAGATAAAGATCGGTGAGAACCTCTGCTGGCATCGGTGTCACCTTCCTGTGGTGGGTGGTGGCCATCAAAGTCCAGGGTTGATGGTTGGTGGCCATGGGAGGTTCTGGAAACGAGCCCAATGCTGCCTCAAGAAGATAAAGGTGGGTGAGAACCTCTGGTGGCATCGGTGTCACCTTCCTGTGGTGGGTGGTGGCCATCAAGGGTCCAGGGTGGGCCATGGGAGGTTCTGGAAACGAGCCCAGTGCTGCCCTCAAGAAGATAAAGATGGGTGAGAACTCTTGGTGGCATCGGTGTCACCACCTCTGTGGTGGGTGGTGGCCATCAAAGTCCAGGGTTGATGGTTGGTGGCCATGGGAGGTTCTGGAAACGAGCCCAATGCTGCCCTCAAGAAGATAAAGATGGGTGAGAACCTCTGGTGGCATCGGTGTCACCTGCCCTGTGGTGGGTGGTGGCCATCAAGGGTCCAGGGTGGGCCATGGGAGGTTCTGGAAACGAGCCCAATGCCGCCCTCAAGAAGATAAAGATGGGTGAGAACCTCTGGTGGCATCGGTGTCACCTGCCCTGTGGTGGGTGGTGGCCATCAAGGGTCCAGGGTTGATGGTTGGTGGCCATGGGAGGTTCTGGAAACGAGCCCAATGCTGTCCTCAAGAAGATAAAGATGGGTGAGAACCTCTGGTGGCATCGGTGTCACCTTCCTGTGGTGGCCATCAAGGGTCCAGGGTGGGCCATGGGGGGTTCTGGAAACGAGCCCAATGCTGCCCTCAAGAAGATAAAGATGGGTGAGAACCTCTGGTGGCATCGGTGTCACCTGCCCTGTGGTGGGTGGTGGCCATCAAAGTCCAGGGTTGATGGTTGGTGGCCATGGGAGGTTCTGGAAACGAGCCCAATGCTGCCCTCAAGAAGATAAAGATGGGTGAGAACCTCTGGTGGCATCGGTGTCACCTGCCCTGTGGTGGGTGGTGGCCATCAAGGGTCCAGGGTGGGCCATGGGAGGTTCTGGAAACGAGCCCAGTGCTGCCCTCAAGAAGATAAAGATGGGTGAGAACCTCTGGTGGCATCGGTGTCACCTGCCCTGTGGTGGGTGGTGGCCATCAAGGGTCCAGGGTGGGCCATGGGGGGTTCTGGAAACGAGCCCAATGCCGCCCTCAAGAAGATAAAGATGGGTGAGAACCTCTTGGTGGCATCGGTGTCACCTGCCCTGTGGTGGGTGGTGGCCATCAAGGGTCCAGGGTGGGCCATGGGAGGTTCTGGAAACGAGCCCAGTGCTGCCCTCAAGAAGATAAAGATGGGTGAGAACCTCTGGTGGCATCGGTGTCACCACCTCTGTGGTGGGTGGTGGCCATCAAAGTCCAGGGTGGGCCATGGGAGGTTCTGGAAACGAGCCCAGTGGTGTCCTCAAGAAGATAAAGATCGGTGAGAAGCTCTGGTGGCATCGATGTCACCACCTCTGTGGTGGGTGGTGGCCATCAAAGTCCAGGGTTGATGGTTGGTGGCCATGGGAGGTTCTGGAAACGAGCCCAATGCTGCCCTCAAGAAGATAAAGATGGGTGAGAACCTCTGGTGGCATCGGTGTCACCTGCCCTGTGGTGGGTGGTGGCCATCAAAGTCCAGGTTGATGGTTGGTGGCCATGGGAGGTTCTGGAAACGAGCCCAATGCTGCCCTCAAGAAGATAAAGGTGGGTGAGAACCTCTGGTGGCATCGGTGTCACCACCTCTGTGGTGGGTGGTGGCCATCAAGGGTCCAGGGTGGGCCATGGGAGGTTCTGGAAACGAGCCCAATGCTGCCCTCAAGAAGATAAAGATGGGTGAGAACCTCTGTGGCATCGGTGTCATTGCCTGTGGTGGGTGGTGGCCATCAAGGGTCCAGGGTTGATGGTTGGTGGCCATGGGAGGTTCTGGAAACGAGCCCAATGCTGCCCTCAAGAAGATAAAGGTGGGTGAGAACCTCTGGTGGCATCGGTGTCACCTGCCCTGTGGTGCCATCAGGTGGTTCTGGTGGCCTCATGGAGACCCTGGGGACAGGTGGTGGCATTAAACCTTCACAGTGCCACCCAGTGCCACCCGGTGTCCTCCCAGTGCCACCCAGGCTCCTCCCAGTGTCACCGAGTGCCACCCAGTGCCACCCAGTCCTTTCTGGGGACACTTGGTGCCATTCAACGCCCCCCAGATCCCTCCTGGTGGCCCTGGGAGGGGGGAGGTGACCCTCAAAGTGTCCCTCAGGTCCTCCTGGAGACCACCACCAGTGTCCCCAGCACCTTGGGGACACTCAGGGACCGCCCCCCGTGTCCCCACAGAGCCACCCCTGGGTGAGGATGACGAGGACAAGGACCTGGAGGCGCCGGCGGTGGCCGTGGCCAAAGTGGCCGGAGCGGCCGCGGTGCCCTCGGACACCGACATCACGGCCGAGTTCCTGCAGCCCCTGCTGACCCCGAGAACGTGGCCAACCTGGTCAGGGCCTGGGGGACACCTGGGGGGGGGACACCTGGGGGGGACACCTGTGCTGGAGTCACTGCTGACCCCCGAGAACGTGGCCAACCTGGTCAGGGCCTGGGGACACCTGGGGGGGGGACACCTGGGGGGGACACCTGTGCTGGAGTCACTGCTGACCCCCGAGAACGTGGCCAACCTGGTCAGGGCCTGGGGACACCTGGGGGGGGGACACCTGGGGGGGACACTGTGCTGGAGTCCTGCCTGTGACCCCCGAGAACGTGGCTAACCTGGTCAGGGCCTGGGGACACCTGGGGGGGGGACACCTGGGGGGGACACCTGTGCTGGAGTCACTGCTGACCCCCGAGAACGTGGCCAACCTGGTCAGGGCCTGGGGACACCTGGGGGGACACCTGGGGTGGGACACCTGGGGGGACACCTGGAGGGATATGTGGAGGGATACCTGGGGGGACATCTGGGGTGGGACACCTGGGGGGACACCTGGGGGGACACCAGGGGGGGACACCTGTGCTGGAGTCACTGCTGACCCCCGAGAACGTGGCCAGCCTGGTCAGGGCCTGGGGACACCTGGGGGGACACCTGGGGGGGGACACCTTAGGGGGACACCTTGGGGAGACACCTGGGGTGGGACACCTTGGGGGACACCTGGGGGGGGACACCTTAGGGGGACACCTGGGGTGGGACACCTGGAGGGGACACCTGGGGGGAGACACCTTAGGGGGACACCTTGGGGAGACACCTGGGGGGGACACCTGGGGGGATACCTGGGGAGACAACACCTGTGCTGGAGTCACTGCTGACCCCTGGAGTTTCCCCAACCTGGTCAGGGCTTGGGGACATCTTTGGGGGTCCTGAGGTGGTTTTGAAGACACTCCGGGGGTCTCCAAGGCAGTTTTGGGGTCTCCAAGGTGGTTTTGGGTTCCCAAGGCCGTTTTGGGGTCTCCAAGGTGTTTCTGGATGTCCCTGAAGTGGTTTTGGGTTCCCCAAGGTTGTTTTGGGTTCCCCAAGGTGGTTCTGGATGTCCCTGAGGTGGTTTTGGGTTCCCCAAGGTTGTTTTGGGTCTCCAAGGTGGTTTGGGGTTCCCCAAGGCCGTTCTGTGGTCTCCAAGGTGTCCCTGAGGTGTTTTTGGGTTCCCAAGGCCATTCTGGGGTCCCCAAGGCCATTCTGGGTTCCCAAGGCCGTTCTGGGTTCCTCAAGGCCGTTCTGGGTTCCCCAAGGCCGTTCTGGGTTCCCCAAGGCCATTCTGGGTTCCCCAAGGCCGTTCTGGTTCCCCAAGGTCTGGGTTCCCCAAGGCCGTTCTGGGTTCCCCAAGACCGTTCTGGGTTCCCCAAGGCCGTTCTGGGTTCCCCAAGGCCATTCTGGGTTCCCCAAGGCCATTCTGGGTTCCCAAGCCGTTCTGGGTTCCCCAAGGCCGTTCTGGGGTTCCCCAAGGCCGTTCTGGGTTCCCCAAGGCCGTTCTGGGGTTTCCCAAGGCCGTTCTGGGTTCCCCAAGGCCCGTTCTGGGGTCCCCAAGGCCGTTCTGGGGTCCCCAAGGCCGTTCTGGGTTCCCCAAGGCCGTTCTGGGGTCTCCAAGGCCGTTCTGGGGTCCCAAGGCCGTTCTGGGGTCTCCAAGGCCGTTCTGGGGTCCCCAAGGCCGTTCTGGGGTCTCCAAGGCCGTTCTGGGGTTCCCCAAGGCCATTCTGGGGTCTCCAAGGCCGTTCTGGGGTCCCCAAGGCATTCTGGGGTCTCCAAGGCCATTCTGGGGTCTCCAAGGCCGTTCTGGGGTCTCCAAGGCCGTTCTGGGGTCCCAGGGCCGTTCTGGGGTCTCCAAGGCCGTTCTGGGGTCTCCAGGGCCGTTCTGGGGTCTCCAAGGCCGTTCTGGGGTCTCCAGGGCCGTTCTGGGGTCTCCAAGGCCGTTCTGGTGTCCCCCAGGTGCTGATCAGCATGGTGTACCTGCCCGAGGCCATGCCCGCCTCCTTCCAGGCCACCTACCGCGTGGAGTCCGCGGGCACCGAGGCGCAGATCAAGCACCTGGCCCGACTCATGGCCACGCAGATGACAGCAGCCGGGCTGGGGCCAGGTCAGGGGACACAGGGGACACGGGGGACACTGGGGGACATCGGGAGAACCCCCGGGCCAGGGGGATGGGGGGGAGCTGGGGGAAATTTGGGGTGGAATTTATGGAGGTCGGGTGAGGTTTGGTTTGGGGGTTCATCCATCCCCTCCCAGTTCCCAGCTGGTCCCAGGCATTCCCACTCCATTCCCACCCGGTTCCCAGCTTGTCCCCCCACCATTTCCCCCCCATTCCCACTCCATTCCAGTTCCCAGCTGGTCCCACCCCATTCCCACCCCTATTCCCACCCCATTCCCAGTTTCCATCTATTCCCATCCCATTTCTCCCCCATATTCCTCCCCCCATTCCCAGTTCCTATTCCCCCCCCTTATTCTCCCACATTCCCACCCCATTCCCACCCCATTCCCAGTTCCCAGCTGGTCCCACCCCATTCCTCCCCATTCCACCCATTCCCCTGCCATTCCCTCCCCATTCCCACCCCATTCCCCTCCCCATTTCCCCCCTTCCCGACCCTGTTCCCATTCCCACCCCATTCCCAGTTCCCATCTGGTCCCACCCCATTCCTACCCCATTCCTACCCCATTCCCAGTTCCATCTGTTCCCACCCCATTCCCCCGCCATTCCCACCCCATTTCCAGTTCCTAGCTGTTCCCAGGCATTCCCCCCCCATTCCCACCCCGTTCCCAGTTCCCAGGCATTCCCACCCCATTCCTACCCCATTCCCACCCCATTCCCCCCCCATTTCCCCCCTTCCCAACCCTGTTCCCATTCCCACCCATTCCCAGTTCCCATCTGGTCCCACCCCATTCCCCCGCATTCCCACCTCATTCCCACCCCATTCCCAGTCCTCCCCGCCATTCCCACCCATTCCCAGTTCCCATCTGTTCCCACCCCATTCCCCTGCCATTCCCACCCCATTCCCAGTTCCTATGCCCAACCCATTCCCCCCCTTATTCCCCTGCCATTCCCACCCCATTCTCACCCCATCCCCAGTTCCTATTCCCACCCCATTCCCCTGCCATTCCCACCCATTCCCATTTCCCATCTGTTCCCACCCCATTCCCCCCCCATTCCCAGTCCCCCCCCCACCATTCCCAGCCCATTCCCTCTCTCCCAGGCGTGGAGCAGACGAAGCTGCTGCGGGAGGAGCCCAAGGAGGAGAAGGCTCCCAAGGCGGAGGCGGTGGTGATCAAGCGGCGCCTGTCGGCGCTGGGGCAGGGCCAGGCCATCGCCGTGCTGGGCGCGCACGGCGCCGCCGCGGGGCTGCCGGACGAGACCCCCCAGGCCAAGCGCCGGCCCGAGCCCATCATGCCGGCCACGCAGCCACGGTCAGTCATGGGGGGGTTGGGGGGGATTGGGTCATTCTGGGGGGATTGGGGTCATTCTGGGGGGATTGGGGTCATTTGGGGGGTTTGTGGGTCACCCAGCGCAGCCCGAGCCCATCATGCCGGCCACGCAGCCAGGTCAGTGGGGATTGGGGGGATTTGGTGGGATTTGGGGGGGGGGTTTGGGGTCATTCAGGGGGCGGCCATCATGCGGCACGCAGCCACGGTCAGTCAGGGGTTTGGGGGGGGATTGGGGTCATTCTGGGGGGATTGGGGTCATTCTGGGGGGTTTGGGGTCACCCAGCGCCAGCCCGAGCCCATCATGCCGGCCACGCAGCCACGGTCAGTCATGGGGATTGGGGGGGATTGGGTGGGGGGATTGGGGTCATTCTGGGGGGATTGGGGTCATTCTGGGGGGATTGGGGTCATTCTGGGGGGTTTGGGGTCACCCAGCGCCGGCCCGAGCCCATCATGCCGGCCACGCAGCCACGTGTCGAGGGAGGGGTCTGGGGATTGGGGTGGGATTGGGGTTTGGGATTTTGGGGGGTTTGGGGTCACCCAGCGCCAGCCCGAGCCCATCATGCCGGCCACGCAGCCACGGTCAGTGACGGGGGGGATTTGGGTGGGATTTGGGGGGTTTGGGGGGGTTTGGGGTCACCCAGCGCCGGCCCGAGCCCATCATGCCGGCCACGCAGCCTCGGTCAGTAGGGGGGGATTGGGGGGATTTGGGTGGGATTTGGGGGGATTGGGGGGGTTTGGGGTCACCCAGGGCCAGCCCGAGCCCATCATGCCGGCCACGCAGCCTCGGTCAGTGACGGGGGGGATTGGGGGGGGATTGGGGTCATTCTGGGGGGATTGGGGTCATTCCGGGGGGTTTGGGGTCGTTTTGGGGGGTTTGGGGTGGGATCTGGGGGGTTTGGGGTCATTCTCGGGGGATTGGGGTCACCCAGCGCCAGCCCGAGCCCATCATGCCGGCCACGCAGCCTCGGTCAGTGACAGGGGGGATTGGGGGGGATTTGGGCTGTTCTGGGGGTTTGGGATCATTCCTGGGGATCCTGATCCATTCCCATTGATCCCAATCCCAGTCCCATTATCCCCAGGCTGGCAGGTGCAGGTGGCCGTAAGAAGGTGTTACCCCATTCCCATTGATCCCATTGATCCCATTGATCCCATTGATCCCGTTTTCCCCGCAGGCTGGCAGGTGCAGGTGGCCGTAAGAAGGTGTTACCCCATTCCCATTGATCCCATTGATCCCATTGATCCCGTTTTCCCTGCAGGCTGGCAGGTGCAGGTGGCCGTAAGAAGGTGTTACCCATTCCCATTGATCCCATTGATCCCATTGATCCCATTTTCCTGCAGGCTGGCAGGTGCAGGTGGCGGTAAGAAGGTGTTACCCCATTCCCATTGATCCCATTGATCCATTGATCCCGTTGATCCCATTTTCCCTGCAGGCTGGCAGGTGCAGGTGGCGGTAAGAAGGTGTTACCCATTCCCATTGATCCCATTGATCCCATTGATCCCATTTTCCCTGCAGGCTGGCAGGTGCAGGTGGCCGTAAGAAGGTGTTACCCCATTCCCATTGATCCCATTGATCCCATTGATCCCATTGATCCCGTTTTCCCTGCAGGCTGGCAGGTGCAGGTGGCCGTAAGAAGGTGTTACCCCATTCCCATTGATCCCATTGATCCCATTGATCCCATTGATCCCGTTTTCCCTGCAGGCTGGCAGGTGCAGGTGGCCGTAAGAAGGTGTTACCCCATTCCCATTGATCCCATTGATCCCATTGATCCCGTTTTCCCTGCAGGCTGGCAGGTGCAGGTGGCCGTAAGAAGGTGTTACCCCATTCCCATTGATCCCATTGATCCCATTGATCCCGTTTTCCCTGCAGGCTGGCAGGTGCAGGTGGCCGTAAGAAGGTGTTACCCCATTCCCATTGATCCCATTGATCCCATTGATCCCATTTTCCCTGCAGGCTGGCAGGTGCAGGTGGCGGTAAGAAGGTGTTACCCCATTCCCATTGATCCCATTGATCCCATTGATCCCGTTGATCCCATTTTCCTGCAGGCTGGCAGGTGCAGGTGGCGGTAAGAAGGTGTTACCCCATTCCCATTGATCCCATTGATCCCATTGATCCCATTTTCCCTGCAGGCTGGCAGGTGCAGGTGGCCGTAAGAAGGTGTTACCCCATTCCCATTGATCCCATTGATCCCATTGATCCCATTGATCCCGTTTTCCCTGCAGGCTGGCAGGTGCAGGTGGCCGTAAGAAGGTGTTACCCCATTCCCATTGATCCCATTGATCCCATTGATCCCATTGATCCCGTTTTCCCTGCAGGCTGGCAGGTGCAGGTGGCCGTAAGAAGGTGTTACCCCATTCCCATTGATCCCATTGATCCCATTGATCCCGTTTTCCCTGCAGGCTGGCAGGTGCAGGTGGCCGTAAGAAGGTGTTACCCCATTCCCATTGATCCCATTGATCCCATTGATCCCGTTTTCCCTGCAGGCTGGCAGGTGCAGGTGGCGGTAAGAAGGTGTTACCCCATTCCCATTGATCCCATTGATCCCATTGATCCCATTTTCCCTGCAGGCTGGCAGGTGCAGGTGGCCGTAAGAAGGTGTTACCCCATTCCCATTGATCCCATTGATCCATTGATCCCATTGATCCCGTTTTCCCTGCAGGCTGGCAGGTGCAGGTGGCCGTAAGAAGGTGTTACCCCATTCCCATTGATCCCATTGATCCCATTGATCCCATTGATCCCGTTTTCCCTGCAGGCTGGCAGGTGCAGGTGGCCGTAAGAAGGTGTTACCCCATTCCCATTGATCCCATTGATCCCATTGATCCCATTGATCCCGTTTTCCCTGCAGGCTGGCAGGTGCAGGTGGCCGTAAGAAGGTGTTACCCCATTCCCATTGATCCCATTGATCCCATTGATCCCGTTTTCCCTGCAGGCTGGCAGGTGCAGGTGGCCGTAAGAAGGTGTTACCCCATTCCCATTGATCCCATTGATCCCATTGATCCGTTTTCCCTGCAGGCTGGCAGGTGCAGGTGGCCGTAAGAAGGTGTTCCCCATTCCATTGATCCCATTGATCCCATTGATCCCATTGATCCGTTTTCCCTGCAGGCTGGCAGGTGCAGGTGGCCGTAAGAAGGTGTTACCCCATTCCCATTGATCCCATTGATCCCATTGATCCGTTTTCCCTGCAGGCTGGCAGGTGCAGGTGGCCGTAAGAAGGTGTTACCCCATTCCCATTGATCCCATTGATCCCATTGATCCCGTTTTCCCTGCAGGCTGGCAGGTGCAGGTGGCCGTAAGAAGGTGTTCCGCCTCAGTGACGTGCTGAAGCCGCTCAGCGAGGTGCAGGTGGAGAAGCTGAAGCTCGGCGCCGTGCGGCGCATCCTGCGCTCGAGCGGGCCGTGGCGGCCAGCGGGGCTGCCCAGGTGCGGGACACACCTGGGATACACCTGGGATAACCCTGGGGTACACCGGGGATAACCCTGGGATAACGCTGGGATACACCTGGGTACACCTGGGATAACCCTGGGTACACCTGGGATAACCCTGGGTACACCTGGGATAACTGTGGGATACACGTGGGATACACCTGGCACACCTGGGATACACCTGGGATAACGCTGGGATAACCCTGGGATAACGCTGGGATAACCCTGGGTACACCTGGGATAACCTGGGATACACTGGGATAACCTGGGATAATGCTGGGATACACCTGGGTACACCTGGGATAACCCTGGGTACACCTGGGATAACTCTGGGATAACCCTGGGTACACTGGGATACATCTGGCACACCTGGGATACACCTGGGATAACCCTGGGTACACCTGGGATAACACTGGGATACACCTGGGATAACCCTGGGTACACCTGGGGGACACCTGGGCACACCTGGGATACACCTGGCACACCTGGGATCAAGCTGGAACACACCTGGGATAACCCCAGGATACCCCCAGATATCCCCTGGAAGTATCCCCAGGGAACCCTTGAGTGACACCTGAGTGACACCTGAGTGACACCTGACTGACCCGAGTGACCACTGACTGACCCTGACTGACCCGAGTGACCACTGACTGACCCGAGTGACCACTGACTGACCACTGACTGACCGAGTGACCACTGACTGACCATTGACTGACCCGAGTGACCACTGACTGACCACTGACTGACCCGAGTGACCACTGACCACTGACTGACCACTGACTGACCCGAGTGACCACTGACTGACCCGAGTGACCACTGACTGACCATTGACTGACCCGAGTGACCACTGACTGACCACTGACTGACCCGAGTGACCACTGACTGACCACTGACTGACCACTGACTGACCCGAGTGACCATTGACTGACCACTGACTGACCTGAGTGACCACTGACCACTGACTGACCCGAGTGACCATTGACTGACCACTGACTGACCCGAGTGACCACTGACCACTGACTGACCCGAGTGACCACTGACTGACCACTGACTGACCCGAGTGACCACTGACCACTGACTGACCCGAGTGACCACTGACTGACCGAGTGACCACTGACTGACCATTGACTGACCCGAGTGACCACTGACTGACCACTGACTGACCCGAGTGACCACTGACCACTGACTGACCACTGACTGACCCGAGTGACCACTGACTGACCCGAGTGACACTGACTGACCCGAGTGACCACTGACTGACCACTGACTGACCCGAGTGACCACTGACTGACCCGAGTGACCACTGACTGACCACTGACTGACCCGAGTGACCACTGACCACTGACTGACCCGAGTGACCACTGACTGACCACTGACTGACCCGAGTGACCACTGACCACTGACTGACCCGAGTGACCACTGACTGACCCGAGTGACCATTGACTGACCACTGACTGACCCGAGTGACCACTGACCACTGACTGACCCGAGTGACCACTGACTGACCCGAGTGACCATTGACTGACCACTCACTGACCACTCACTGACCACTCACTGACCACTGACTGACCCGAGTGACCACTGACTGACCACTGACTGACCCGAGTGACCACTGACTGACCCGAGTGACCACTGACCACTGACTGACCCGAGTGACCACTGACTGACCGAGTGACCACTGACTGACCATTGACTGACCCGAGTGACCACTGACTGACCCGAGTGACCACTGACCACTGACTGACCCGAGTGACCACTGACTGACCCGAGTGACCACTGACTGACCATTGACTGACCCGAGTGACCACTGACTGACCACTGACTGACCCGAGTGACCACTGACTGACCATTGACTGACCCGAGTGACCATTGACTGACCATTGACTGACCCGTGACCACTGACTGACCACTGACCCGAGTGACCACTGACTGACCCCTGGTGACCCCTGGTGACCCTGGTGCCCCCCAGGCGCGGGTGAAGATCCTGGCCGCGCTGGTGACGCAGTTTGAGGTGTCCCTGAGTGACCCTTGACCAGTCCCTTGACTGACCACTCACTGACCATTGAGTGACCCCTGACTGACCATTGACTGACCCTGGTGACCCCTGGCTGACCCCTGGTGCCCCCCAGGCGCGGGTGAAGATCCTGGCCGCGCTGGTGACGCAGTTCGAGGTGTCCCTGAGTGACCCTTGACCAGTCCCTTGACTGACCACTCACTGACCATTGAGTGACCCCTGACTGACCATTGACTGACCCCTGGTGACCCCTGGTGCCCCCCAGGCGCGGGTGAAGATCCTGGCCGCGCTGGTGACGCAGTTCGAGGTGTCCCTGAGTGACCCTTGACCAGTCCCTTGACTGACCACTCACTGACCATTGAGTGACCCCTGGTGACCACTGACTGACCCCTGGTGACCCCTGGTGTCCCCTGGTGACCCTGGTGCCCCCCAGGCGCGGGTGAAGATCCTGGCCGCGCTGGTGACGCAGTTCGAGGTGTCCCTGAGTGACCATTGACCAGTCCCTTGACTGACCACTCACTGACCATTGAGTGACCCCTGGTGACCCCTGGCTGACCCCTGGTGCCCCCCAGGCGCGGGTGAAGATCCTGGCCGCGCTGGTGACGCAGTTCGAGGTGTCCCTGAGTGACCCTTGACCAGTCCCTTGACTGACCACTCACTGACCATTGACTGACCCCTGGTGACCCCTGGCTGACCCCTGGCTGACCCCTGGTGCCCCCCAGGCGCGGGTGAAGATCCTGGCCGCGCTGGTGACGCAGTTCGAGGTGCCCCTCAAGGCCGAGCTGCTCTCCTTCATCCTGGACGACGTGCGGGGCCGCCTGGACTTGGCCTTCTCGTGGCTCTTCCACGAGTACAGCGCCCACCTGGCGCGCGGCGGCCCCGGGGGGCTCGAGCGCTACGACGAGACCCTGATCGGGCTGCTGGCCGGGCTGCAGGAGAAACCCGACCAGAAGGACGGGTACGGACACCGCGGGGACACACCGGGGACACCCCGGGGACACCGGGGGTGGGATGGGAGGGGAGGGCAGGGGAGGGGAGGGGGACAGCAGGGACACCAGGGGTGGGATGGGGACACCAGGGACACCAGGGGTGGGATGGGGACACCAGGGATGGGATGGGGACACCAGGGACACCAGGGGTGGGATGGGGACACCAGGGACACCAGGGATGGGATGGGGACACCAGGGACACCAGGGATGGGATGGGGACACCAGGGATGGGATGGGGACACCAGGGACACCAGGGATGGGATGGGGACACCAGGGACACCAGGGATGGGATGGGGACACCAGGGATGGGATGGGGACACCAGGGACACCAGGGATGGGATGGGGACACCAGGGATGGGGTGGGGACACCAGGGATCCCAGGGATGGGATGGGTACACCAGGGATGGGGTGGGGACACCAGGGACACCAGGGGTGGGATGGGGACACCAGGGACACCAGGGGTGGGATGGGGACACCAGGGACACCAGGGATGGGATGGGGACACCAGGGACACCAGGGATGGGATGGGGACACCAGGGACACCAGGGGTGGGATGGGGACACCAGGGACACCAGGGATGGGATGGGGACACCAGGGACACCAGGGGTGGGATGGGGACACCAGGGATGGGATGGGGACACCAGGGCCACCAGGGGTGGGATGGGGACACCAGGGGTGGGATGGGGATACCAGGGGCAGCATGGGTGGGGTGGGGACACCAGGGGTGGGGTGGGGACACAGGGGTGGGGTGGGGATACCAGGGACAGCAGGGATGGGATGGGGACACCAGGGACACTGGGGACACCAGGGGTGGGGTGGGGGCACCAGGGATGGGGACACCAGGAGTAGGACAGTGCCACCATGTCCAGGACAATGCCACCAGGAGTAGGACAGTGTCACCAAGTCTGGGCCAGTGCCACCATGTCCAGGCCAGTGCCACCAGGGCAGTGTCCCCAGGGGTGGCACAGAGCCTTTGGGGCCGAGCTGGTGCCACCAGGGCCACCAGAGCACCTCTGGGGACACAGCAGAGCCACGGGGCCACCAGGGGCTGTCCCCGGGCCGGTGACACCGGCGCTGTCCCTGTCCCCACGCAGGATCTTCACCAAGGTGGTGCTGGAGGCGCCGCTGATCACCGAGAGCGCCCTGGAGGTGATCAGGAAATACTGCGAGGATGAGGTGGGGACACCTGGGGACACCTGGGGGACACCTGGGGACACCTGGGGGAACAGCAGGGAACACCTGGGGGACACCTGGGGGACAGCAGGGGACACCTGGGGGCAGCAGGGGACACCTGGGGACAGCAGGGGGACACCTGGGGGACACCTGGGGGACAGCAGGGGACACCTGGGGGACACCTGGGGACAGCAGGGGACACCTGGGGGCAGCAGGGGACACCTGGGGACAGCAGGGGGACACCGGGGACCTGGGCACAGCAGGGGGACACCTGGGGGACACCTGGGGGCAGCAGGGGACACCTGGGGGACACCCGGGGGACACCTGGGGACAGGGAGGGGACACCTGGGGGAACAGCAGGGGACACCTGGGGGACACTTGGGGACACCTGGGGGACACCTGGAGACAGCAGGGGACACCTGGAGGACACCTGGGGACAGGGAGGGGACACCTGGGGGAACAGCAGGGGACACACTGGGGACACCTGGGGGACACCTGGGGACAGGGAGGGGACACCCTGGGGGACACTTGGGGACAGGGAGGGGACACCAGGATGGGGACAGTGGTGGGGACACGGGGAGAGGCGACAGTGGGCTGGGAGGTGAACACCTGGAGGTGACACCTGGAGGTGCCACAGGGGAAATGACACCTGGAGGTGCCACCTGCGGGTGCCACCTGCGGGTGACAGCCGTGTCCCCTCAGAGCCGCACCTACCTGGGCATGTCCACGCTGCGGGACCTGATCTTCAAGCGGCCCTCGCGCAAGTTCCAGTACCTGCACGTGCTGCTGGACCTCAGCTCCCACGAGAAGGACAAGGTGGGACCCCGGGGGGGGGGGTTGGGGGGTCCCAGGGGGGTTTGGGGGGTCCCGAGGGGGTTTGGGGGGTCCCGAGGGGGTTTGGGAGGATTTTCTGGGGTCCTCAGGGGGTTTGGGGGGGATTTGGGGAGGTTTTGGGCGGTCCTGAGGAGGTTTGGGGGGATTTGGGGGGTGGCACACAGGTGACACACAGGTCACTCAGGTGTTTCAGGTGACACAGGTGATCCCCGGGTGACACAGGTGACCCCCCCAGGTTCCAGGTGATCAGAGGTGACACACAGGTGACACAGGTGACCCCCAGGTGACACAGATGACACACAGGTGTTCCAGGTGACCCCCAGGTGACACAGGTGACCCCCAGGTGTCCCAGGTGACGCCAGGTGTCCCCAGGTGCGGCAGCAGGCGCTGCTGTTCATCAAGCGCATGTGCCAGGTGACACACAGGTGTCCCAGGTGACCCACAGGTGACCCCCAGGTGACCCCAGGTGTCCCCCAGGTGACCCCAGGTGTCCCCCAGGTGCGGCAGCAGGCGCTGCTGTTCATCAAGCGCATGTGCCAGGTGACACAGCAGGTGACACACAGGTGACTCCCAGGTATCCCAGGTGTCCCCCAGGTGACCCCAGGTGTCCCCCAGGTGCGGCAGCAGGCACTGCTGTTCATCAAGCGCATGTGCCAGGTGACACACAGGTGACACAGGTGACCCCCAGGTGTCCCAGGTGACACATAGGTGACACAGGTGACCCCCAGGTGTCCCAGGTGACCCCAGGTGTCCCCCAGGTGCGGCAGCAGGCGCTGCTGTTCATCAAGCTCATGAACCAGGTGACACAGGTGACACAGGTGACCCCCAGGTGTCCCCCAAGTGACGCCAGGTGTCCCCCAGGTGCGGCAGCAGGCGCTGCTGTTCATCAAGCGCATGTACGAGAAGGAGCAGCTCCGCGAGTACGTGGAGAAATTCGCCCTCAATTACCTGCAGCTCCTGGTGCACCCCAACCCCCCCTCGGTGCTCTTCGGGGCCGACAAGGACACGGGTGAGCCCCACATCCCGAATATCCCGTGGGGAATCCCGGATATTCCATGGGAATCCCAAATATCCCAAGGAAACGCTGAATATTCCATGGGAAATGTGAAATACTCCACGGGAATCCCATATATCTCATGGAAGTCCCGAATATACCATGAGAAATGTGAAATATCCCATGGGAAATGTGAAATATCCCATGGGAATCCTAAATATTCCATGGGAAATGGGAAATATTCCATGGAAAGCCCATTTCTGCTCACTCCCACCCCATTTTTCCCGTTTTTTTTTTCCCCACTCCCACCCCGTTTTTTCCCGTTCCTGCTCACTCCCACCCCGTTTTTCCTGGTTTTTCCCCACTCCCACCCAATTTTCCCGGTTTTTTCCCCACTCTCACCTTGTTTTTCCTGTTCCTGCTCACTCCCAACCCCGTTTTTTCCCGTTTTTTTCCCACTCTCACCTCATTTTTTTCCCACTCCCATCCCGTTTTTTTCCCAGTTTTTTCCCACTCTCACCCTGTTTTTTTCCCACTCCCACCCCATTTTTCCCGTTCCTCTGCTCACTCTCACCCCGTTTCTGGTGGCTCCCACCCCATTTTTCCTGGTTTTTTATCACTCTCCACCCCATTTCTGCTCACTCTCACCCTGTTTTTTTTCCCGTTTTTTTTTCCCACTCCCACCCCGTTTTTTTTCCCGTTTTTTCCCCACTCCCACTCCCGTTTTTTTCCCCACTCCCTACCCCGTTTTTTCCCATTTTTTCCTCCCCACTCCCACCCCGTTTTTTTCCCGTTTTTTTTTTTTCCCCACTCCCACCCCGTTTTTTTCCCCCACTCCCACCCCGTTTTTCCCGTTTTTCTCCCCACTCCCACCCCGTTTTTCCCGGTTTTTTATCACTCCCACCCGTTTTTTTTCCCGTTTCTGGTGGCTCTCACCCCGTTTTCTCGCCCACTCTCACCCCATTTTTCCTGTTTTTTTATCCCTCTCACCCCATTTTTCCTGGTTTTTTATCACTCTCACCCCATTTTTCCCCACTCCCACCCCGTTTTTTTTTCCGTTCCTGCTCACTCCCGCCCCGTTTTTTCCCGTTTCTGGTGGCTCTCACCCTGTTTTTCCTGGTTTTTTATCACTCCCACCTGTTTTTTCCCATTTCTGCTCACTCTCACCCCATTCCTGCTCACTCCCACCCCGTTTTTCCTGGTTTTTTATCACTCCACCCCGTTTTTCCCCACTCCCACCCCGGTTTTCCCGGTTTTTTCCCCACTCCCTCCCTGTTTTTTCCCGTTCCTGCTCGCTCCCACCCCATTTTTTCCCATTCCTGCTCACTCTTACCCCATTCCTGCTCACTCCCACCC
Source organism: Sitta carolinensis (assembly GCA_032173965.1). NCBI lineage: Eukaryota > Metazoa > Chordata > Aves > Passeriformes > Sittidae > Sitta > Sitta carolinensis. The sequence continues at coordinate 633,183 of CM063311.1, forward strand.
CGTTTTTTTCCCGTTTTTTCTCCCACTCCCACCCCGTTTTTCCCGTTCCTGCTCACTCTCACCCTGTTTTTCCCATTTTCTGCTTGCTCCCACGCTGTTTTTTTCCCGTTCCTGCTCACTCTCACACCCGTTCCTGCTCACTCCCACCCTGCTTTTCCCTGTTTTTTATCACTCTCACCCCGTTTTTCCCCACTCTCACCCCATTTTTTCCCCCACTCCCACCCCATTTTTCCCCGTTTTTTCCCACTCCCACCCCGTTTTTTCCCGTTCCTGCTCACTCCCACCCCGTTCCTGCTCACTCCCACCCCGTTTTTTCCCGTTCCTGCTCACTCTCACCCCATTCCTGCTCACTCCCACACCGTTTTTTTCCCATTTTTTCTCCCCTCCCACCCCGTTTTTCCCCCCTCCTGCTTGCTCCCACCCCGTTTTTTCCCGTTTTTTTTCCACTCCCACCCGTTTTTTTCATTTCCCGTTTTTTTTTTTCCCACTCCCACACCCGTTTTTCCCTTTTTTCCCCGCTCTCACCTTTTTCCCGTTCCTGGGCAGAGGTGGCGGCGCCCTGGACCGAGGAGACCATCAAGCAGTGCCTGTACCTGTACCTGGCGCTGCTGCCCCACAACCACAAACTGATCCACGAGCTCGCCTCCGTCTACACCGAGGCCATCGCCGACATCAAGCGCACCGTGCTGCGCGTCATCGAGCAGCCCGTGAGGGACACGGCGGGACTGGGGACACTGGGGGGACACTGGGGACACTGGGGACATTGGGGGATTTGGGACACTGGGGACACTGTGGGGATTTGGGACACTGGGGACACCGAGGCCATCGCCGACATCAAGCGCACCATGCTGCGCGTCATCGAGCAGCCCGTGAGGGACACGGGGGACTGGGACACTGGGGGACACTGGGGACACTGGGGACATTGGGGGGATTTGGGACACTGGGGACACTGGGGGATTTGGGACACTGGGGACACCGAGGCCATCGCCGACATCAAGCGCACCGTGCTGCGCGTCATCGAGCAGCCCGTGAGGGACACGGGGGGGACACTGGGGGACACTGGGGGGACATTGGGGACACTGGGGACATTGGGGGACACACCTGGGGGGATTTGGGATATTGGGGACATTGGGGACACTGGGGACATTGGGGGAATTTGGGGCACTGGGGACACCGAGGACCATCGCCGACATCAAGCGCACCGTGCTGCCACTCATCGAGCAGCCCGTGAGGGACACGGGGGGGACACTGGGGACACTGGGGGGACAACTGGGGACACTGGGGGGATTTGGGGACATGGGGAACACTGTGGGGATTGGGGACACTGGGGACACCGAGGCCATCGCCGACATCAAGCGCACCGTGCTGCGCGCATCGAGCAGCCCGTGAGGGACACGGGGACTGGGACACTGGGGGACACTGGGGACACTGGGGACATTGGGGGGGACATTGGGACACTGGGACATTGGGGGAATTGGATACTGGGGAACCGGGCCGTCGCCGACATCAAGTGCACTGTGCTGCGCGTCATCGAGCAGCCCATGAGGGACACGGGGGACACTGGGGACACTGGGGACACAGGGGGGACATTGGGGACACTGGGGATATTGGGGACACTGGGGACACGGGGGACACTGGGGGGACACTGGGGACACCGAGGCCACGCCGCATCAAGGCACCGTGCTGCGCGTCATCGAGCAGCCCGTGAGGGACACGGGGGGGACACTGGGGACACTGGGGGGACACTGGGGACACTGGGGGGACATTGGGGGGACATTGGGGACACTGGGGACATTGGGGACACTGGGGGGACACTGGGGGGATTTGGGGACATTGGGGACACTGTGGGGATTGGGGACACTGGTGACATCTGGGGACACTGGGGGAATTGGGGGGACATTGGGGGGATTGGGGACACTGGGGGATTGGGGACACTGGTGACACCATCAGAACTTACACATCTTTTTGCCCCGTGATCAATTAACGGGGCGGGTTAATTACCTAATTAATTAATTAACCGGGAGCAGATTTGGGGCAGTCGAGTGTCACCACCACGGGGTCATCGCGGGGCCACCAATTAATTACTGACATCGAGACCCCACCCCAACTATTAATGAACCAGCAAACAATTAACAATTCCCACATTTAACCCCCTGGGTGCCCCCAGCCCGCCCACCCAGCCGAGGCCTCTTTGGGCTTAAACCCCCGGATTTTGGTGAAACCCCCCGGGTGAATTTTGGGGTTTTTTTCCCGGTTTTTGGGGCAGATCCGTGGGATGGGGATGAACTCGCCGGAGCTGCTGCTGCTGGTGGAGAATTGTCCCAAGGGCGCCGAGACGCTGGTGACACGCTGCCTGCACAGCCTCACCGACAAGGGTGGGCACGGGGACACGGGGGTGGCACAGGGGGTGGCACAGGCGGTGGCAGGGGTGGCACAGGGGGTGGCAGGGGTGGCACAGGGGGTGGCAGGGGTGGCACAGGGGTGGCAGGGTGCACAGGGGTGGCACAGGGGTGGCAGGGGTGGCACGGGGTGGCAGGGGTGGCACAGGGGGTGGCAGGGGTGGCACAGGGGGTGGCAGGGGTGGCACAGGGGGTGGCACAGGGGGTGGCAGGGGTGGCACAGGGGTGGCAGGGGTGGCACAGGGGGTGTCAGGGGTGGCACAGGGGGTGGCAGGGGTGGCACAGGGGGTGGCAGGGGTGGCACAGGGGGTGGCACAGGGGTGGCAGGGTGGCACAGGGGTGGCACAGGGGGTGGCAGGGTGTGCACAGGGGTGGCAGAGTGGCAGGGGTGGCACAGGGGGTGGCACAGGGGTGGCAGGGGTGCACAGGGGTGGCACAGGGGTGGCAGGGGTGGCACAGGGGGTGGCAGGGGTGGCACAGGGGGTGGCAGGGGTGGCACAGGGGGTGGCACAGGGGTGGCAGGGGTCCGGGGTGGCACAGGGGGTGGCAGGAGTGGTAGAAGTGGCAGGGTGGCACGGGGTGGCAGGAGTGGTAGAAGTGGCAGGGGTGTCAGGGGTGTCACAGGGGTGTCAGGGGTGTCACAGGGGGTGTCAGGGGTGACACAGGGGGTGTCAGGGGTGGCACAGGGGGTGTCCGGGTGGCACAGGGGGTGTCAGGGGTGTCAGAGATGGCACAGGGGGTGTCAGATGGCACAGGGGGTGTCAGAGATGGCACAGGGGGTGTCAGGGGTGACACAGGGGTGTCAGGGGTGTCACAGGGGGTGTCAGGGGTGGCACAGGGGGTGTCAGAGATGGCACAGGGGTGGCACAGGGGGTGTCAGGGGTGTCAGGGGGTGTCAGATGGCACAGGGGTGGCACAGGGGGTGTCAGGGGTGTCAGGGGGTGTCAGGGGGTGTCAGGGGTGACACAGGGGGTGTCAGGGGTGTCACAGGGAGTGTCAGGGGTGGCACAGGGGGTGTCAGGGGTGTCAGAGATGGCACAGGGGTGGCACAGGGGGTGTCAGGGGTGTCAGGGGGTGTCAGATGGCACAGGGGTGTCACAGGGGTGTCAGGGGTGGCACAGCGGGTGTCCGGGGTGGCACAGGGGGTGTCAGGGTGGCAGTGCCAGTGGGGTCACCCCGTGTCCCCCCGCAGTGCCGCCCTCTCCCGAGCTGGTCAAGCGTGTCCGGGATCTCTACCACAAGCGGCTGCCGGACGTGCGCTTCCTCATCCCCGTCCTCAACGGCCTCGAGAAGGTGGGGGTGGCCCTGGGGTGGCCCTGGTGTGGCCTTGGGTGGCCCTGGGGTGGCCTTGGGTGGCCCTGAGTGGCCCTGGGGCGGTCCTGGGGTGGCCCTGGGTGGCCCTGAGGTGGCCCTGGGGTGGCCCGGGGTGGCCTTGGGTGGCCCTGAGTGGTCCTGAGGTGGTCCTGGGGTGGCCCTGGGTGGCCCTGGGGTGGCCTTGGGTGGCCTGAGGTGGCCCTGGGTGGCCCTGGGTGGCCTCTGCCCCCTCCTGGGTGGCCCTGGGTGGCCCTGAGGTGGCCCTGAGGTGGCCCTGGGGTGGCCCTGGGTGACCTGGGTGGCCCTGGGTGGTCCTGGGTGGCCTCTGCCCCCTCCTGGGTGACCTGGGTGGCCCTGGGTGGTCCTGGGTGGCCTCTGCCCCCTCCTGGGTGACCTGGGTGGCCCTGGGGTGGCCTGGGTGGCCTCTGCCCCCTCCTGGGTGGTCTGGGTGGCCCTGGGTGACCTGGTTGGCCCTGGGTGGCCTGGGTGCCTGGGTGGCCCTGAGTGGCCCTGGGTGGCCCTGGGGTGGCCCTGGGTTGCCTGAGTGGCCCTGGGGTGGCCCGGGTGGTCCTGGGGTGGCCCTGAGTGGTCCTGAGGTGGCCCTGGGGTGGCCCTGGGTGGCTCTGGGGTGGCCTTGGGTGCCTGAGGTGGCCCTGGTGGCCCTGGTGGCCTCTGCCCCTCCTGGGTGACCTGGGTGGCCCTGGGTGGTCCTGGGGGGCCTCTGCCCCCTGGTGACTGGTGGCCCTGGGTGGTCCGGTGGCCTCTGCCCCCTCCTGGGTGACCTGGGTGGCCCTGGGGTGGCCCTGGGTGGCCTCTGCCCCTCCTGGGTGGCCTGGGGTGGCCCTGGGTGGTCCTGGGTGGCCTGGGTGGCCTCTGCCCCGGTGCCCCCGGGCTGAGCGGGGCCGGTTCTGCTGCAGAAAGAGGTGATCCAGGCGCTGCCCAAACTGATCAAACTCAACCCCATCGTGGTCAAGGAGGTTTTCAACCGCCTGCTGGGCACCCAGCACGGTCAGGGCATGGCTGGGGACAGTTTGGGGACAGTTTGGGATGGCTGGGGATGGTTTGGGATGGCTGGGGATGGATTTGGGATGGTTTGGGATGGCTGGGGACGGTTTGGGGACAGTTTGAGATGGCTGGGGACAGCTTGGGGGCAGTTTAGGATGGCTGGGGACACTTTGGGGATGGTTTGGGATGGCTGGAGACAGTTTGGGGACAGTTTGGGGTCAGTTGGGATGGCTGAGGACAGTTTGGGACAGTTTGGGGTGGCTGGGGGGACTGGGGATATCCAGGGTTGGGGACACTGTGACATCCAGAGGGGCGCAGGAGTCAGGTGTGACACAGCCCCTGTCCTGTGTCCTGTGCCCTGTCCTTGTCTGTCCTGTCCCCACCGTGCCCCATCCCTGTCCCCTCTCTGTCCCTGCCCCCGTGTCCCCCCAGGTGACGGACCACGTCCTCCCCCCTGAACCCGGGACTGCTGATCGCCTGCCAACATCGACTCCTCCATGTGACATAATCCATCATCAAGTGGCACGGACAGGGACAGGGACAGGGACACCCAGGGGTGACAGGAACACCAGGGGACAGGACGGGGGACACCAGGGGGACATGGACCCCGTCCGAGACTCCAGTGCTTCCCAGTTCCCTCCCAGTCCCTCCCAGGTTGCTCCCATCCTCTCCGTGCCCCATCCCCTCCCCGTGGCCCCAAATCCATCCCAGTCATCCAGTCCCTCCCAACCATCCAGTCCTTCCAGTCTCCCAGTCCAATCCCAGTCCATCCCAGTCCATCCGGCATCCAGTCCATCCAGTGCATCCCAGTCCATCCAATCCTCCAGTCACCAGTCCTTCCCAGTCCATCCAGTCCATCCAGTCCATCCCAACCCTCCCGGTCCGCCCAATGCCATCCCAATCCTCCAGTCCATCCATCCATCCCAGTCCATCCCAGTCCATCCCAATCCCTCCCAGTCCCTCCCATCCACCAGTCCTTCCAGTCCTCCCAATCCCTCCCAGTCCACCAGTCCACCAGTCCCTCCAGTCCCCAATCCATCCCGTCCATCCAGTCCATCCCAGTCCCTCCCAATCCATCCCCAGTCCTTCCCAGTCCATCCCAGTGCATCCCAGTCCCATCCCAGTGCATCCCAGTCCATCCCAATCCCCTCTCAGTCCCATCCCAGTCCATCCCAGTCCTCCCAGTCCATCCCAGTCCATCCCAGTCCATCCCCTCAATCCCTCCCAGTCCCTCCCCATCCATCCCAATCCCTCCCAGTCCATCCCAGTCCATCCCCAGTCCATCCCAGTCCATCCCAATCCCTCCCATCCCTCCCAACCATCCCAGTCCTTCCCAGTCCACCCAATCCCTCCCAGTCCATCCCAGTCCAGCCCAGTCCCTCCCAGTCCATCCCAATCCATCCCAGTCCATCCCAGTCCCTCCCAGTCCATCCCAGTCCATCCCAGTCCATCCCAGTCCATCCCAGTCCATCCCAATCCCTCCCAGTCCATCCCAGTCCTTCCCAGCCCCTCCCAATCCCCTCCAGTCCCTCCCAGTCCTCCCAGTCCTTCCCCACTCCCCTCCAGTCCCTCCCAGTCCTCCCAGTGCCCCCCACTCCCCTCTCAGTGCCCCCCACTCCCCTCCCAGTCCCTCCCAGTGCCTCCCACTCTCCCCTCCTCCCCGCAGCCACCAACCTGTGCTTCGCTGAGCGCAACGTGTACACGTCGGAGGTGCTGGCGGTGGTGATGCAGCAGCTGATGGAGCAGAGCCCCCTGCCCATGCTGCTGATGCGCACGGTGATCCAGGCCCTGACCATGTACCCCCGCCTGGGCGGCTTCGTCATGAACATCCTCTCCAGGCTCATCATGAAACAGGTGTGGGGAGCTGAAATCCCAAAAAAACCCCGCTGAGATTGGCACAGAATTCAAAAAAAAAAAAAACCCGCTGAGATTGGCACAGAATTCAAAAAAAAAAAACCCGCTGAGATTGGCACAGAATTAAAAAAAAACAAAAAACCCGCTGAGATTGGCCCAGAATTCAAAAAAAACCCCGCTGAGATTGGCCCAAAATTCACCAAAAACCCCGCTGAGATTGGCCAGAATTCACAAAAAAACCTGCTGAGATTGGCCCAGAATTCACCAAAAAAAAAACCCCGCTGAGATTGGCACAGAATTCAAAAAAACCCCGCTGAGATTGGCACAGAATTCAAAAAAAAACCCCACTGAGATTGGCCGAGAATTCACCAAAAACCCCGCTGAGATTGGCCCAGAATTCCAAAAAAACCCCGCTGAGATTGGCCCAGAATTCACCAAAAAAAAACCCCACTGAGATTGGCCCAGAATTCACCAAAGAACCCGCTGAGATTGGCCAGAATTCACCAAAAAAATCCCACTGAAATTACCTTAAAATTCAAAAAAAGTCCTGCTGAAATTAGCCCAAAATTCACCCCAGAATCCTAAAAAACCTGCTGAAATTGCCCCAAAATTCACCCAAAAAATCGGCTGAAATTAGCCCAAAATTCACCCTAGAATCCTAAAAAAATCCCGCTGAGATTGGCCCAAAATTCACCAAAAAAATCCCGCTGAAATTACCCTAAAATTGAAAAAAAAAAAAAATCCCGCTGAAATTGGCCCAAAATTCACCCAGAATCCAAAATAACCCACTGAAAATACCCCAAAATTCACCAAAAAATCCGCTGAAATTGGCCCAAAATTCATCCCAGAATCCTAAAAAAATCCTGCTGAAATTGCCCCAAAATTCACCCAAAAACATCCCGCTGAAATTGGCCCAAAATTCACCCAGAATCCTAAAAAAATCCTGCTGAATTGCCCAAATTCACCAAAAAAATCCCGCTGAATGGCCCAAAATTCACCCTAGAAATCTAAAAAAATCCGCTGAAATTGCCCAAATTCACCAAAATCCCTCTGAAATTGGCCCAAAATTCACCCCAGAATCCTAAAAAAATCCTGCTGAAATTGCCCCAAAATTCACCCAAAAAATCCCGCTGAAATTGGCCCAAAATTCACCCCAGAATCCTAAAAAAATCCTGCTGAAATTGCCCCAAATTCACCCAAAAAATCCCGCTGAAATTGGCCCAAAATTCACCCTAGAATCCTAAAAAAATCCTGCTGAAATTGCCCCAAATTCACCCAAAAAATCCCGCTGAAATTGGCCCAAAATTCACCCCAGAATCCTAAAAAAATCCTGCTGAAATTGCCCCAAATTCACCCAAAAAATCCCGCTGAAATTGGCCCAAAATTCACCCCAGAATCCTAAAAAAATCCTGCTGAAATTGCCCCAAATTCACCCAAAAAATCCCGCTGAAATTGGCCCAAAATTCACCCCAGAATCCTAAAAAAATCCTGCTGAAATTGCCCCAAATTCACCCAAAGAATCCCTCTGAATTGCCCCCAAAATATCCTCCTGAAATTCCCCCAAACCCCTGCGGAAATCCCCGCAAAAATCCCCCTGAATTAACCCCAAATCCCCCAGAATTCCCCCAAGGTGTGGGAGGGCTTCACCAGGTGCTGACCCCCAGGTGTGCCAGGTGACCCCCAGTGTGCCAGGTGACCCCCAGGAGCCCCCAGGTGTTCCCAGCTCTCTCCAGCTGTTCCCAGCTGTTCCCAGCCATTCCCAGGTGCACTCAGCCATTCCCAGGTGTCCCCACTGACCCCAGGTGTGCTGCCCAGGTGTGGAAGTACCCCAAGGTGTGGGAGGGCTTCATCAAGTGCTGACCCACCCAGGTGTTCCCAGGAGCCCCCAGGTGTTCCCAGCTCTCTCCAGCTGTTCCCAGCTGTTCCCAGCCATTCCCAGGTGCACTCAGCCATTCCCAGGTGTCCCCACTGACCCCCAGGTGTGCTGCCCAGGTGTGGAAGTACCCCAAGGTGTGGGAGGGCTTCATCCCTGCTGACCCCCAGGTGTTCCCAGGTGTCCCCAGGTGCACTCAGCTGTTCCCAGCCATTCCCAGCCGTTCCCAGGTGTCCCCACTGACCCCAGGTGTGCTCCCCAGGTGTGGAAGTACCCCAAGGTGTGGGAGGGCTTCATCCCTGCTGACCCCCAGGTGTTCTCAGGTGCCCCCAGGTGCACTCAGCTGTTCCCAGCCATTCCCAGGTGCACTCAGCCATTCCCAGGTGTCCCCACTGACCCCCAGGTGTGCTCCCCAGGTGTGGAAGTACCCCAAGGTGTGGGAGGGCTTCATCAAGTGCTGCCAGCGCACGAAGCCCCAGTCCTTCCAGGTGGTCCTGCAGCTGCCCCCGCCCCAGCTCGCCGCCGTCTTCGAGAAGTGCCCGGAGCTGCGCGAGCCCCTGCTGAGCCACGTGCGCGCCCTCACCCCCCACCAGGTGACACCTGCCACACACCTGGGCACGGGGGACACGCCCCTGGGCACGGGGGACACGCCCCTGGGCACGGGGGACACGCCCCTGGGCACGGGGGACACGCCCCTCGGGGTGAGGGGTGTGTCCGGGGGGACACCTGGGGGAGGGGGGACACACCTGGGGACAGGTGATACCCCTAGGGGTGGGGGTACAGCGCTGGGGATGGGGGATGGCCCTGGGGACAGGTGACACTCTCTAGGACAGGTGACATCCCCTGGGGATGGGGGACATCCCCTGGGGACAGGTGACACTCTCTAGGACAGGTGACATCCCCCTGGGGATGGGGGACATCCCCTGGGGACAGGTGACACCCCCAGGGACAGGTGATACCCCTGGGGATGGGGGATGGCCCTGGGGACAGGTGACACCCCCAGGGACAGGTGATACCCCTGGGGATGGGGGATGGCCCTGGGGACAGGTGACACCCCCCAGGGACAGGTGATACCCCTGGGGAGAGGTAACACCCGTGGGGACAGGTGACATCCCCTGGGGATGGGGGACATCCCCTGGGGACAGGTAACACCCCTGGGGACAGGTGACATGCCCAGGTGTGTCACACCTGCGGGGACTGGTGACACTCTCAGGTGTGTCACACCCCCTGGGACCGGTGACACTCTCAGGTGTGTCACACCCCCTGGGACAGGGGACACTCCAGGTGTGTCACACCCATGGGGACAGGTGACACTCCCAGGTATGTCACCCCCTGGAACAGGTGACACTCACAGGTGTGTCACACCCCCTGGGACAGGTGACACTCCCAGGTGTGTCACCCCCTGGAACAGGTGACACTCCCAGGTGTGTCACACCCCCTGGGACAGGTGACACTCACAGGTGTGTCACACCACTGGGGACAGGTGACACTCTCAGGTGTGTCACACCCCTGGGACCGGTGACACTCCCAGGTGTGTCACACCCATGGGGACAGGTGACACTCCCAGGTATGTCACCCCCTGGAACAGGTGACACACCCAGGTGTGTCACACCCCCTGGGACAGGTGACACACCCAGGTGTGTCACACCCCCTGGGACAGGTGACACTCTCAGGTGTGTCACCCCCTGGGACAGGTGACACTCTCAGGTGTGTCACACCCCCTGGGACAGGTGACACTCTCAGGTGTGTCACACCACTGGGGACAGGTGACACTCCCAGGTGTGTCACACCCTGGGACAGGTGACACTCTCAGGTGTGTCACACCCCCTGGGACCGGTGACACTCCCAGGTGTGTCACACCCATGGGGACAGGTGACACTCCCAGGTGTGTCACCCCCTGGGACAGGTGACACTCTCAGGTGTGTCACCCCCTGGGACAGGTGACACTCTCAGGTGTGTCATACCCCAGGACAGGTGACACTCTCAGGTGTGTCACACCCCGGGACAGGTGACACTCTCAGGTGTGTCACCCTCTGGGACAGGTGACACTCCCAGGTGTGTCACCCCCTGGGACAGGTGACACTCTCAGGTGTGTCACACCACTGGGACAGGTGACACTCCCAGGTGTGTCACACCCCGGACAGGTGACACTCCCAGGTGTGTCACACCCCCTGGGACAGGTGACACTCCCATGTGTGTCACCCCCTGGGACAGGTGACACTCTCAGGTGTGTCACACCCCGGGACAGGTGACACTCTCAGGTGTGTCACCCTCTGGGACAGGTGACACTCCCAGGTGTGTCACACCCCCTGGGACAGGTGACACTCCCAGGTGTGTCACACCACTGGGGACCGGTGACACGCCCAGGTGTGACATACCCACTGGGACAGGTGACACGCCCAGGTGTGTCACACCCCGGGACAGGTGACACTCCCAGGTGTGTCACACCCCGGGACAGGTGACACTCTCAGGTGTGTCACACCCCGGGACAGGTGACACTCTCAGGTGTGTCACACCCCGGGACAGGTGACATGCCCAGGTGTGTCACCCCCTGGAACAGGTGACACGCCCAGGTGTGTCACACCCCGGGACAGGTGACACGCCCAGGTGTGTCACACCCCGGGACAGGTGACACGCCCAGGTGTGACACCTTTCCCCGTGTCCCCCCCGGTGACAGCAAGCGCACATCCCGCTCTCCACCATGGCCATCCTGGAGGCCAGCACGCGGCACGAGCCCGACGGCACACCTGGAGAGGTGAGCACACCTGGGGGAGACACCTGGAGGGGTGAGGACACCTGGGGGGGACACCTGGAGAGGTGAGGACACCTGGGGGGGGGACACCTGGAGAGGTGAGCACACCTGGGGGGTGGGGACACCTGGAGAGGTGAGCACACCTGGGGGGGACACCTGGAGGGGTGAGGACACCTGGGGGGTGGGACAGGGACACCTGGAGAGGTGAGGACACCTGGGGGGTGGGGACACCTGGGGGTTGGGGACACCTGGGGGGTGGGGACACCTGGGGGGTGGGACAGGGACACCTGGACAGGTGGGGACAGCTGGACAGGTGGGGACACCTGGGGGTGACACCGGGAGAGGTGGGACAAGGACACCTGGAGAGGTGGGGACACTTGGGGTGTGAGGACGGGGGGGGGACACCTGGAGGGGTGGGACAGGGGACTAGGGACACCTGGAGGGGGGGGGACAGGGGACTAGGGACACCTGGAGGGGGGGGACAGGGAGGACACCTGGAGGGGACACCTGGGCAGGTGGGTACAGGTGGGCTCAGGTGTCAGGGTGACCCCAACCCCCTTTGGGCACCCCTGGAGGGGTGGGTATAGGTGAGCACAGGTGGATTCAGGTGTGCACAGGTGGATACAGGTGAGCACAGGTGTGCACAGGTGGATACAGGTGAGCACAGGTGGATTCAGGTGAGCACAGGTTGTGCACAGGTGGATTCAGGTGTGCACAGGTGAGCACAGGTGTGCACAGGTGGATTCAGGTGTGCACAGGTGAGCACAGGTGTGCACAGGTATCAGCCCCCCCCTCCCCCCGCGCACACAGAGTTGGGGTCCCCCCCTCACCCCCCCGCCCCTCCCCCAGGAGAAGCCCCCAGGCGTGCGAGCGAGGAGGAGCCCAAGGCCAAGGGGGGTCCCCCGGGCCCGGGCGGGGGTCCCGGCTCGGGCTCCTCCCCCCCCGAGCCCCCCCCGGAGCTGGGGGGGTCCGACCTGGAGCCCCCCCCGATCTTCATCAGCGTCCCCGAGGATGAGGAGAGCTCGGGGGGGGGACGCGTCCCCCCCCGACAGCACCCTCGACCCCCCAAGGTGAGACCCCCACCCCAAAATGAGCCCCCCCCAGACCCCAATTTGGGGTGGGGGAGGGGCATTTTTAACCCCCTCCTCTCCCCTGGGACCCCTCCCCAAGGTGAGACCCCCACCCCAAAATGAGCCCCCCCCCAGACCCCATTTTGGGGTGGGGGAGGGGCACTTCTACACCCCCCCCCACCTTCCCTGGGACCCCTCCCCAAGGTGAGACCCCCACCCCAAAACGAGCCCCCCCCAGACCCCAATTTGGGGTGGGGGAGGGGCATTTTTAACCCCTTCTCTCCCCCGGGACCCCCCCCCCAAAAAATGAGCCCCCCCCCAATCTCTGTACCCCATTTTAAGGTGGGGGAGGGGCATTTCTAACACACACCCCCCCCCCAATTTCTCCCCCCCAGGACCCCCCCACGGGCACGGAGCCCCCCAGTCCGTGCCCCCCCCCAGCGAGGGCCCCCCCGGCAGCCCCCCCTCGTCGGAGCCGCCCCCCCCCGGCACCCAGAGCCCCGAGGTGCCCCCGGGGGGGGTCCCCGATGCCCCCCCCGGCCCCGCCGAGGGCTGAGGGGGGGGGAGACCCCCGAGACCCCCCCGGGGCTGGGGGGGCTCAATAAAAAAAATGGGAGGAGTTTGGGGGTCCCGGCTGGTTTTTTTTTGGGGGGGGTCCCGTTTTTTTTTGGGGGTTCTCTCTGGTTTTTGGGGGGGGTCCTGGCTGGTTTTTGGGGGGGGTCCCGGCTGGTTTTAGGGGGTTCTCTCTTAGTTTTGGGGGGGGGTCCTGGCTGTTTTTTGGGGGGGGTCCCGGCTGGTTTTAGGGGTTCTCTCTGGTTTTGTGGGGGGGGTCCGCTGTTTTTTGGGAGGGTCTGGCTGGTTTTAGGGGGTTCTCTCTGGTTTTTGGGGGGGGTCCCGGCTGGTTTTAGGGGGTTCTCTCTGTTTTGGGGGGGGGGGTCCTGGCTGTTTTTTGGGGAGTCCTGGCTGGTTTTGGGGGGGTCCTGGCTGTTTTTTGGGGGGGTCCTGGCTGGTTTTAGGGGGTTCTCTCTGGTTTGGGGGGTCCGGTGGTTTTAGGGGGTTCTCTCTGGTTTTGGGGGGGGTCCTGGCTGGTTTTTGGGGGGGGGTCCCGGCTGGTTTTAGGGGGTTCTCTCTTAGTTTTGGGGGGGGGTCCTGTGGTTTTAGGGGGTTCTCTCTGGGTTTTGGTGGGGGGGTCCTGGCTGGTTTTTTGGGGGGGGTCCCGGCTGGTTTTAGGGGGTTCTCTCTGGTTTTTTTTTTGGGGGGGGGTGTCCTGCCTGTTTTTGTGGGAAGGTCCTGGATGGATTTTGGGGGGTATTCCTGTCTGGTTTTGGGGGGGTTCTCTGGTTTTTGGGGGGGGGGTCTTGTCTTTTTTTGGGGGGGTTCTCTCTGATTTTTGGGGGGCTCCTGCCTGTTTTTGGGGGGAGTCCCATCTGGTTTATGGGGTGTCCTGGTTTTTGGGTGGGGGTTCCCACCTGGGTTTTTTTGGGGGGGTTCCCAATCTGTTTTTTTGGGGGGAGGGGGGGGTGTCTATGAGAGTGGGGGGCGTGGCCTCCTCTTGGGTCTTCACCCCCCCCGGGGGTGGAATTTGGGGAATGCAGATTAGGGGGCGGGGCTAGTGTTCAGGTGATGGGGCGTACCTGCCTTTGGGGCGGGGTTTCGAGCGGCGGTGGGCGTGCCCTATGCCTTTGGGGCGTGGTTTGTATTTTGGGACGGTGTTTCTTCGTTTTGGGGGCGGGGTTGGCTCATTTGGGGCGGGGTTTGGAACATTCGGAGGCGTGGCTTATGTTTGGGGGCGTGGTTTCTATTTGGGGGCGTGGCTTCCGCCACTCATAGGCGTGTCCTCATTTAAAGGCGCGGTTTCCCTATTTGGGGGCGTGGCCACACCTTATATGGACACACCCTCACCCCTCGATGGGCGTGCCCTCCCCTCTTCGCGCGTTGATTGGCTCTCCCCACCCCTCCGTGGGCGTGGCCTCCTCCGTTTGTGGGCGTGGCCCCGGTGACTCAGCTCCGCCATGGCGGCGGCCGCTCCCGCCCGGGCCTGAGGCGGCTTCCGGCGGCCATGGCGGCGGCGGCGGCGGCGGCTGCGGGCCCGGGCCCGGCCGAGGCTCCCGCGGCCGCTCCGGAGCTCAAGAGCCGCTTCCGCACCCGCGAGGGCTCCTACCGCCTGCTGGGTCCCGCCAGCGCCGCCGCCCCCGCCGCCCCCGCCGCTGCCGCCGCCGCCGCCGCCGCCGCCGCCGCCGGGCCGGTGCCGGGCGGGCCCGCCGCGCCGGGCCCCGGGGCGCTGCCGCCGGTGCGGCTCTCGGTGGTGCGGCTGGCGAGGAGCCGCAGCCCGCCCGGCGGAGCCGCCGAGCGCAGCCGGGTGTGCTGCAACCTCGGCAGGGAGCTGCATTTCTACGGAGGGGCCGGAGCCGGGGGCCGCGGGAACCGGAGGGTAACGGGGGAGAGAACCGGGGGAGAAAACCGGGGGAGAGAAACCGGGGGGGAGAAAACCGGGGGGGAGAAAACCGGGGGGAGAACCAGGGGGGAGAAAACCGGGGGGGAGAAAACCGGGGGGGAGAAAACCGGGGGAAAAAAACCGGGGGGGAGAAAACCGGGGGGAGAACCGGGGGAAAAAAACCGGGGGGGAGAAAACCGGGGGGGAGAAAACCGGGGGGAGAACCGGGGGGGAGAAAACCGGGGGGGAGCGGGGAAACCGGGGGAATGGGGGAGAACCGGGAGAACCGGGGAGAACCGGGGGAGGAACCGGGAGAGAACCGGGGGAGGAACCGGGGAGAACGGGGGAATGGGAGTGATGGGGGAACCGGGGAATAACGGCGGGAGTGGGGGGAAAAGGTGACCCAGGTTTGGTGACAGTGACCCCAGGGATGGTGACAGTGACCCAGGGATGGTGACAGTGACCCCAGGATTAGTGACAGTTACCCCAGGATTGGTGACAGTGACCCCAGGATTGGTGACAGTGACCCCAGGTTTGGTGACAGTGACCCCAGGATTGGTGACAGTGACCCCAGGTTTGGTGACAGTGACCCCAGGGATTGTGGCAGTGACCCCAGGATTAGTGACAGTGACCAGGGATGGTGACAGTGACCCCAGGGATGGTGACAGTGACCCCAGAGATGGTGACAGTGACCCAGGATTAGTGACAGTGACCATGGGATGGTGACAGTGACCCCAGGATTGGTGACAGTGACCCCAGGGATGGTGACAGTGACCCCAGAGATGGTGACAGTGACCCAGGGATTGTGGCAGTGACCATGGGGTGGTGACAGTGACCCCAGGGATGGTGACAGTGACCCCAGGGATGGTGACAGTGACCCCAGGGATGGTGACAGTGACCCAGGGATTGTGGCAGTGACCATGGGATGGTGACAGTGACCCAGGGATTGTGGCAGTGACCATGGGATGGTGACAGTGACCCAGGGATGGTGACAGTGACCAGGATTGGTGACAGTGACCCAGGATGGTGACAGTGACCCAGGATTGGTGACAGTGACCATGGTGATGGTGACAGTGCCAGTGCCACAGTGCCAGTGCCACAGAGCTGGTGACAGTGCCAGTGCCATGGTGGCACTGATGGGGTGATGATGACAGTGCTGGTGTCACGGTGGCACTGACGGGACACAGGTGTCCTTGCAGTGTCACTGACGGGTGCGGGTGTCCCTGCAGTGTCACTGACAGGGCACAGGTGTCCCCGCGGTGCCACTGACAGGTGCGGGTGTCCCCGAGGTGGCACTGACGGGACACAGGTGTCCCTGCAGTGTCACTGACAGGGCACAGGTGTCCTTGCAGTGTCACTGACGGGACACAGGTGTCCTTGCAGTGTCACTGACAGGGCACAGGTGTCCTTGCAGTGTCACTGACGGGGCACAGGTGTCCCCGGGGTGGCACTGACGGGGCACAGGTGTCCCGGGGTGGCACTGATGGGGCACAGGTGTCCCCGGGGGTGGCCACTGACGGGTGCGGGTGTCCCCGGGTGGCACTGACGGGGCACAGGTGTCCTTGCAGTGTCACTGACGGGGCACAGGTGTCCCCGGGGTGGCACTGACAGGGCACAGGTGTCCTTGCAGTGTCACTGACGGGGCACAGGTGTCCTTGCAGTGTCACTGACAGGGCACAGGTGTCCCTGCAGTGTCACTGACAGGGCACAGGTGTCCCCGCGGTGCCACTGACGGGGCACAGGTGTCCCTGCAGTGTCACTGACAGGGCACAGGTGTCCCCGCAGTGTCACTGACAGGGCACAGGTGTCCTTGCAGTGTCACTGACAGGGCACAGGTGTCCCCGCAGTGTCACTGACAGGGCACAGGTGTCCTTGCAGTGTCACTGACGGGACACAGGTGTCCTTGCAGTGTCACTGACGGGTGCGGGTGTCCCTGCAGTGTCACTGACAGGGCACAGGTGTCCCCGGGGTGGCACTGACGGGGCACAGGTGTCCCCGGGGTGGCACTGACGGGTGCGGGTGTCCCCGGGGTGTCACTGACAGGGCACAGGTGTCCTTGCAGTGTCACTGACGGGGCACAGGTGTCCCCCGGTGCCACTGACAGGGCACAGGTGTCCTTGCAGTGTCACTGACAGGGCACAGGTGTCCTTGCAGTGTCACTGATGGGGCACAGGTGTCCTTGCAGTGTCACTGACAGGGCACAGGTGTCCCGGGTGCCACTGACGGGGCACAGGTGTCCTTGCAGTGTCACTGACGGGACACAGGTGTCCTTGCAGTGTCACTGACAGGGCACAGGTGTCCCTTGCAGTGGCACTGACGGGACACAGGTGTCCTTGCAGTGTCACTGACAGGGCACAGGTGTCCTTGCAGTGGCACTGACGGGTGCGGGTGTCCCCGGGGTGGCACTGACGGGGCACAGGTGTCCCTTGCAGTGTCACTGACGGGGCACAGGTGTCCCCGGGGTGGCACTGACGGGGCACAGGTGTCCCCGGGGTGGCACTGACGGGTGCGGGTGTCCCCGGGGTGGCACTGACAGGGCACAGGTGTCCTTGCAGTGTCACTGACGGGGCACAGGTGTCCCCGGGGTGCCACTGACGGGTGCGGGTGTCCCCGCAGGCCCTGGACCTGCAGCGCCCCATCGACAAGCGCGTGTACAAGGGCACGCAGCCCACCTGCCACGACTTCAACCAGTTCACGGCGGGCGCCGAGACGCTGCCGCTGCTCGTGGGCTTCTCGGCCGGCCAGGTGCAGTACCTGGACCTGGCCAAGAAGGACAGCGCCGGGCGGCTCTTCAACGAGGAGGTGAGGGCACTGGGAGCCCCTTGGGAGCTCCATGGGACCACCCATGGGACCACCAGGGACACCAGGAACCCCCCAGGGCCACCAGAACCCCTTGGGAGCTCCATGGGACAAGCAGGGACTCCTTGGGAGCTCCATGGGACCACCAGGAACCCACCAGGGCCACCAGGAACCCACCAGGGCCACCAGGAACCCCTTGGGGTCACCTTGGGACCACCAGGAACCCCTTTGGAGTCACCCATGGGACCACCAGGGCCCACCCAGGGCCACCAGGAACCCCTTGGGATCACCCATGGGACCACTGAGAACTCTCTGGGAGCCCCCATGGGACCACCCAGAACACCCCCAAGCCCACCAGGAACCCCTTGGCATCCCCTGTGGGACCACCAGGAGCTCACCAGGGCCACCAGGAACCCCTTGGCATCCCTGTGGGACCACCAGGACCCCCCAAGCCCATGAGGAACCACTTGGGATCCCCCATGGGACCACCAGGACCCACCCAGGGCCACCAGGAACCCCTTGGCATCTCCTGTGGGACCACCAGGACCCCCCCAAGCCCACCAGGAACCCCTTGGCATCCCCTGTGGGACCACCAGGAGCTCACCAGGGCCACCAGGAACCCCTTGGGATCCCCCATGGGACCACCAGGAGCTCACCAGGGCCACCAGGAACCCCTTGGCATCCCCTGTGGACCACCAGGAGCTCACCAGGGCCACCAGGAACCCCTTGGCATCCCCTGTGGGACCACCAGGACCCCCCCAAGCCCACCAGGAACCCCTTGGGATCCCCCATGGGACCACCAGGACCCCCCCAAGCCCATGAGGAACCCCTTGGGATCCCCCATGGGACCACCAGGACCCACCCAGGGCCACCAGGAACCCCTTGGCATCCCCTGTGGGACCACCAGGACCCCCCCAAGCCCACCAGGAACCCCTTGGCATCCCCCATGGACCTGAGAACTCTCTGGAGCCCCCATGGGACCAGCAGAACCCCCAGACCACCAGAACCCCCTAACCCCCCCCCCGCCGTTTTTCCCCTTCCTCCCGCAGCGCCTCATCGACAAATCCAAGGTGACCTTGTGAAGTGGCTGCCGGACACGGAGCGCCTGGTTCCTGGGTCGCACCCACGGCCACCTGTACCTGTACACTCGAGCAGCCGGTGCGGGGCCAGCAGCCCGCAGTACACGCTGGTCACGCAGGGCGAGGGCTTCCGCGTCTTCTCCTGCAAGAGCAAGACGCCGCGGAACCCGCTGCTGAAGTGGGCGGTGGGCTCGGGACCCCTCAACGAGTTCGCCTTCTCGCCCGACGGGCGCTCGCTGGCCTGCGTCAGCCAGGACGGCGTGCTCAGGGTCTTCCACTTCTCCTCCATGCTGCTGCAGGGCATGATGAGGAGCTACTTCGGGGGGCTCCTCTGCGTCTGCTGGAGCCCCGACGGCCGCTACGTGGTCACCGGCGGCGAGGACGACCTGGTGACCGTGTGGTCGTTCGCCGAGGGCCGCGTGGTGGCCCGCGGCCACGGTCACAAGTCGTGGGTCAACGCCGTGGCTTTCGACCCGTTCGCTCCGCCCGCGCCGGCCGGTCACGGGCAGGGGGAGCCCCCCGAAGACCCCCCGGCTCCCAGCGTCGCTTACCGCTTCGGCTCGGCCGGGCAGGACACGCAGTTCTGCCTGTGGGACCTCACCGAGGACGTGCTGGACCCCCGGCCGCCCCCTCCCCGAGCCCGCCCGGCTGCCGGGGAGCCGCCCGCCTCCGTGCCGGGCTTACCGCGCTCGCTGTCCCGCTCCAACAGCCTCCCGCAGCCGGGCGGGGGTCCCCACATCTCCCCCCGAGCGCCGCCCGTGCCCAGCGCCGGCCGTTTCGCCACGCTGACCCTGCGGGACCCCCGCGGGCCCCCCGAGAAGGAGCACAAGCGCTACCACAGCCTGGGCAACATCAGCCGCGGAGGGGGCAACGCCGAGAGAGCCCCGGGCGGCGGTGGGGAGGGGTCTCGGGGGTCTCTGGACATGGCCAAGGTGCTGGGCACGGCGCTGTGCCCGCGGCTGCACGAGGTGCCGCTGCTGGAGCCGCTGGTGTGCAAGAAGATCGCGCAGGAGAGGCTGACGGTGCTGCTGTTCCTGGAGGATTGTATCGTGACAGCCTGCCAGGAGGGGCTCATCTGCACCTGGGCGCGGCCGGGGGTCTCTGTGAGTCTGGGGAGGGGGCTCGGGGGGATTTGGGGGTCTCAGAGGGGATTTGGGGGGGTTATGGGGGTTTGGGATAGGGTTTGGGGGCACCAGGAGCTGTGGGATTGTATCGTGACAGCCTGCCAGGAGGGGCTCATCTGCACCTGGGCGCGGCCGGGGGTCTCTGTGAGTCTGGGGAGGGGCTCGGGGGGGATTTGGGGGTCTCAGAGGGGATTTGGGGGGGTTATGGGGGTTTGGGATAGGGTTTGGGGGCACCAGGAGCTCTGGGATTGTATCGTGACAGCCTGCCAGGAGGGGCTCATCTGCACCTGGGCGCGGCCGGGGGTCTCTGTGAGTCTGGGGAGGGGGCTCGGGGGGGATTTGGGGGTGTCAGAGGGGATTTGGGGGGTGTCAGAGGGGATTAGAGGGGATTTGGGGGGGTTTAGAGGGGATTTTGGGTGCCAGGAGCTCTGGGATTGTATCGTGACAGCCTGCCAGGAGGGGCTCATCTGCACCTGGGCGCGGCCGGGGGTCTCTGTGAGTCTGGGGAGGGGGCTCGGGGGGGATTTGGGGGTCTCAGAGGGGATTTGGGGGGTCTCAGAGGGGTTTAGAGGGGATTTGGGGGGTTTAAGGGGATTTTGGGGTGCCAGGAGCTCTGGGATTGTATCGTGACAGCCTGCCAGGAGGGGCTCATCTGCACCTGGGCGCGGCCGGGGTCTCTGTGAGTCTGGGGAAGGGGATTTGGGGGAATTTTGGGGTCCCAGCAGCACCTGGACAGTGTCGCGACAATGTCGGGACAGGCTCGTCTGTCCCCGTGAGTCTGGGGTGGTTTAGGGGGGATTTGGGGGGGTTTAGTGGTTTTTTTTGGGGGTGGTTTACGGGGGATTTGGGGGCTTCATTTGGTCTGGGAGGAGCTCATCTGGAGCAGGTTTGTATCGCGATATTCTGTCGGGACAGGCTCCTCTGTTCCTGAGGTCCCCGTGAGTCTGGGGGTGTCCGGGAGGGAATTTTGGGGGATTTAGGGGTTTTTTTTGGGGGTGGTTTACGGGGGATTTGGGGGCTTCATTTGGTCTGGGAGGAGCTCATCTGGAGCAGGTTTGTATCGCGATAGTCTGTCGGGACAGGCTCCTCTGTTCCTGGGGTCCCCGTGAGTCTGGGGGTGTCTGGGGTGAGTTTTTGGGGTGTCCGGGGTGACTTTTTTGGGGGACAAACCGCGGGGGTTGGGGAGGGGCGGGGCCTTGGGGGATGCCCCGGGTGTCCCCGCGGTGACGTCATCGGGGCGTGGCCTGTGTCCCCTCCCCCCCGCAGGGCCTGTCCTCGCAGAACGGCGGCTCCCCGAGCGGCACCGTGGTGTAGCTGGCACCTGTGACACCTGTGTCACCTGTGTCACCCGCCTGGACACACCTGGGGCACCTGTGACACCTGCCGGGTCACCTGTGTCACCCGCCTGGACACACCTGGGGCACCTGTGACACCTGCCGGGTCACCTGTGTCACCGCCTGGACACACCTGGGGCACCTGTGACACCTGCCGGGTCACCTGTGTCACCTGCCGGGTGACCTGCGTCACCTGTGTCACACGCCTGGACACACCTGTGTCACCTGTGTCATCCGCTGGGTTACCTGTGTCGCCTGGGGCACCTGTGTCACCTGTGACACCCACCTGAACACCTGGGTCACCCGCAGGTGTCACCCTCCAGAACACACCTGTGTCACCACCCAGGTCATCTCTATCGCCCGCCAGGACACACCTGTGTTACCTGCTGAGTCACCCACCTGGACACACCTGAGTCACCCTCTGGGACACACCTGTGTCACCTGCCGTGTCACCCACCTGGACACACCCGTGTCACCTGCCGAGTCACCCGTGTCACCCCAAGGACTCCCGTGTCACCCGCGGTGCCACCCCCGTACTACTGAGCCCCCCCCGCGGTGTCCCCAGGTGCCACCCACCCTGTCCCACCTGTCCCCAGGTGGCACCGCCGGGCCCGCCCCCCCCCTCCCCCCCGTGCCTTTGTCACTTTATTGTCCCCGCGGGGCCACCGCGCCCCCTCCCCTTATTTATACTAAAGAGACTCTTTGGCACCCGGGCGGCACCGGCGGGGGACACGGGGGGCACGGGGACCGGGGGGACATTGGGGGAAGGGGCATGACACGGGGGAATGGGGGACACGAGGGGACATTGGGGGGACACGGGGGGACATTGGGGGGACACGGAGGGGGACAGGGGGGGACACGGGGGGGACAGCGGGGGGGACACGGGGGGACACGGGGGGGACACGGGGGGACACGGGGGGACAGCGGGGGACACGGGGGGACATTGGGGGACACGGGGGGGACAGGGGGGACACGGGGGGGACACGGGGGGACAGCGGGGGGACACGGGGGGACATGGGGGGACAGGGAGGGGACACGGGAGGGACATGGGGGGGAAATGGGGGGGACACGGGGGGACAGGAGGGGACAGGGGGGGACAGGGAGGGGACATGAGGGGGACACGAGGGGGACATCGGGAGACATGGGGGGACAGGGAGGGGACATGGGGGGGACAGGGGGGGAAATGGGGGGGACACGAGGGGGACAGGGAGGGGACATTGGGGGAGACACGAGGGGACACTGGGGGAGAGATTTGGGGGGGAACAGGGGGGGACATTGGGGGGGACAGGGAGGGGAATCGGGGGGACACGAGGGGGACAGGGAGGGGACACGGGGGGACATTGGGGGGACAGCAGGGGACAGGGAGGGGACATGGGGATAGGGAGGGGACATGGGGGGGACATTGGGGGATACGGGTGACAGTGAGGGAATATTGGGGGGGGCAGCAGGGGACACGGAGGGGACATTGGGGGGACATGGAATATGGGGGGACATGAGGGGGGACATTGGGGGGGCAGCAGGGGACAGGGAAGGGACAATGGGGGGGACACGGGTGACAGCGAGGGGACACATGGGGGGACACGGAGGGGACATTTGGGGGGGCAGCAGGGGACAGGGAGGGGACACTGGGGGACATTGGAGGGGGACACGGGGGGGACACGGGGGGGACACGGAGGGGACATTGGGGGACAATGGGGGACGAGGAGAGGACAGTGGGGGGGACAGAGAGGGGACAGCGGGGGGGACACTGGACAATGAGGGGACACGGGGAGGGACGGTGAGGGGACACGAAGGGACACGGGGGGGACATTTGGGGGGACAGCAGGGGACAGGGGGAGGGACATGGAGGGGACATGAGGGGGACAAGGAGGGGACAATGGGGGGGACAGCGGGGGGGACACTGGACAGTGAGGGGACACGAAGGGACACGGGGGGGAACACGGGGACATTTTGTGGACACGGGGGTGGCACAGAGGGGACAGTTGGGGACACGGAGGGACAATTTGGGGACACGGGGGGACAGTCTGGGGACAGGGGGTGGCACAGAGGGGACAATTTGGGGACACACGGGTGGCAGAAACACAACTTTATTCTCATTATCCCCCCCAATTCCCGGGGGTGTCACAAACAGGGAGGGGGGGTCAATTTGGGGAGGGGGCGACCCCCGGGGGGTCAATTTGGGGAGGGGGCCATAAATAAGGGGAGGGGTCTTTAGTGCAAACGTCCCTACAAATAAATTACTAATGGGGGACGGCGGGGGGGGGGGGAGGGGGGGCACCCCTTTTTTTTTGGGGGGGGGGTCGCGTCCCGCTGCCCCTCGGGGAGGGTCATGGGGGCACCGGGGAGACCCCTCCCCAAATTATTTGGGGGGAACGGGGGGGGGACACACACGCGCTTGGGAGCCCCCCGGGGGGGGGTGGGGTAGTGGTTTGGGGGGGGGGCTCGGATTTTGGGGACCCCCCCCTCAGTGCCTGGTGGGATTTTGGGGGGGGGGTGTTTGGGATGGGGGGGGCTCGGATTTGGGGAGGGGGTCTGGGGACCCTCCCAAGTTCCAGGAGGGATTTTGGGGGGGGGGGGTCCGGTGAATTTGGGGAGGGGGCTCGGATTTTGGGGACCCCCCCCCTCAGTGCCTGGTGGGATTTTGGGGGTGGGGGTCCGGTGAATTTGGGGAGGGGGCTCGGATTTTGGGGACCCCCCCACTCAGTGCCTGGTGGGATTTTGGGGGGGGGGTCCGGTGATTTTTATTTTTGGGGGGGGGGGGTCTCTGTACAGGCGCCCCCCCCGTGGGAAAGGGGGGGTCAAGTGCAACAAAGGAGAGGAGGGGACACCTGGGGACATTTTGGGGACACCTGGGGACATTTTGGGGACACCCCCGTCCCCCCCCGCCCCGAATTAAGGGGGGGTCCCGGGGGGCGCGGGGCGGGGGGCGCAGGCCGGCGGCGCAGAGCAGCAAACAGTCCTTGGTGGCCCCGGGGGGTGGCACCTGGGGACAGCGACAGGGTCAGGGCACGGGGGTGGCACTGCCAGCCCTGCCACCGTCACTGCCACCGCCCCCAACCCCCCCACACCCACACACCCACCCGCGGCGCTGGGGACACGGGGGGACACGGGGGGACACGGGGGGACACGGGGGGGGCAGTGCCAGCCTGGTGACAGTGCCACCCTTGGTGAAAGTGCCAGCCTTGGTGACAGAGCCAGCCTGGTGACAGTGCCAGCCTGGTGGCAGTGCCAGCCTAGTGACAGTGCCCAGGGTGGCCCAGCCCTGGTGACAGTGCCAGCCCGGTGGCAGTGCCAGCCATGGTGACAGAGCCAGCCCTGGTGACAGTGCCAGCCCTGGTGACAGTGCCACCCTGGTGACAGTGCCAGCCTTGGTGACAATGCCAGCCTAGTGACAGTGCCCAGGGTGGCCCAGCCCTGGTGACAGTGCCAGCCCGGTGGCAGTGCCAGCCATGGTGACAGTGCCCAGGGTGGCCCAGCCCTGGTGACAGTGCCAGCCGGTGGCAGTGCCAGCCATGGTGACAAGAGCCAGCCCTGGTGACAGTGCCAGCCTGGTGACAGTGCCACCCTTGGTGGACAGTGCCAGCCTGGTGACAGAGCGCTCTGGTGACAGTGCCAGCTCTGGTGACACTGCCACCCTTGGTGACAGTGCCAGCCTTGGTGACAGAGCCAGCTCTGGTGACACTGCCACCCTTGGTGACAGTGCCATCCTGGTGACAGTGCCACCTTGGTGACAGTGGCAGCCCTGGACAGTGCCAGCCTTGGTGACAATGCCAGCCTGGTGACAGTGCCATCCTGGTGACAGTGCCAGCCTGGTGATGTGCCAGCCATGGTGACAGTGCCAGCCTGGTGACAGTGCCAGGGTGCGCCAGCCCTGGTGACAGTGCCAGCCGGTGGCAGTGCCAGCCCTGGTGACAGTGCCAGCCTTGGTGACAATGCCAGCCTGGTGACAGTGCCCAGGGTGGCTCAGCCCTGGTGACAGTGCCATCCTGGTGACAGTGCCACCCTTGGTGAAAGTGCCAGCCTGGTGACCGTGCCAGCCATGGTGACAGTGCCAGCCTTAGTGACAGTGCCATCCTGGTGACAGTGCCACCCTTGGTGAAAGTGCCAGCCTGGTGACAGTGCCACCCTGGTGACAGTGCCACCCTTGGTGAAAGTGCCAGCCTGGTGACAGTGCCAGCCCTGGTGACAGTGCCACCCTTGGTGACAGTGCCCAGGTGACATTGCCAGCAATGGTGACAGTGCCAGCCCTGGTGGCAGTGCCAGCCTGGTGACAGTGCCATCCTGGTGGCAGTGCCAGCCCTGGTGACAGTGCCCAGGTGACATGCCAGCCTGGTGACAGTGCCAGCCCTGGTGACAGTGCAGCCTTAGTGACAGTGCATCCTGGTGGCAGTGCCATCCTGGTGACAGTGCCACCTTGGTGAAGTGCCAGCCTGGTGACAGTGCCAGCCCTGGTGACAGTGCCAGCCTTAGTGACAGTGCCATCCTGGTGACAGTGCCAGCCCTGGTGACAGTGCCCAGGTGACAGTGCCAGCCTTAGTGACAGTGCCATCCTGGTGGCAGTGCCAGCCCTGGTGACAGTGCCCAGGTGACAGTGCCAGCCCTGGTGACAGTGCCAGCCTTAGTGACAGTGCCATCCTGGTGACAGTGCCAGCCCATGGTGACAGTGCCACCCTTGGTGACAGTGCCCAGGTGACAGTGCCACCTGGTGACAGTGCCAGCCCTGGTGAGCAGTGCCACCCTTGGTGACAGTGCCCAGGTGACATTGCCAGCCATGGTGACAGTGCCATCCTGGTGGCAGTGCCAGCCTTGGTGACAGTGCCCAGGTGACAGTGCCATCCTGGTGGCAGTGCCACCTTTGGTGACAATGCAACCCTTGGTGACAATGCCACCTTTGGTGACAGTGCCAGCCGTGGTTGTCCCCTCCCCGGGGCTGGTGGCCCAGCCGGGGGAGGTGGCCCTGGGGACACGCCCAGGGTGGCAGTGGCAGGGGTGACAATGGCAGTGCCAGGGCGTGACAGGGGGTGGCAGTGGCAGCGCCAGGGCGTGGCACAGGTGACAGGGGGTGGCACAGGTGACAATGTCACAGCCCCACGTGCCCGGGCCCAGAACAGCAGGTGCCGGGACAGGGGGTGGCAGGGGGTGGCACAGGTGACAGGGAGTGGCAGGGAGTGGCAGAGGTGACAGGGAGTGGCATAGGTGACTCAGGGGGTGGCACAGGTGGCAGGGGGTGGCACAGGTGGCATAGGGTGGCAGTGGCAGTGCCAGGGGGTGGCAGGAGGTGGCACGGGTGACTCAGGAGGTGGCAGGGGGTGGCACAGGTGACAGGGGGTGGCAGGAGGTGACTCAGGGGATGGCACAGGTGACTCAGGGGGTGGCAGGGGACGGCACAGGTGACTCAGGGTGTGGCACAGGTGACAGGGAGTGGCACAGGTGACTCAGGGGGTGGCACAGGTGACTCAGGGGGTGGCACAGGTGACAGGGGGTGGCACGGGTGACTCAGGGGGTGGCAGGGGACGGCACAGGTGGCACAGGTGACTCAGGTGACTCAGGTGACTCGGGGGTGGCACAGGTGACTCAGGGGGTGGCACGGGTGACTCAGGGGTGGTGCAGGGGACGGCACAGGTGGCACAGGTGACTCAGGTGACTCAGGTGACTCGGGGGTGGCACAGGTGACTCAGGGGGTGGCACGGGTGACTCGGGGGGTGGCAGGGGACGGCACAGGTGGCACAGGTGACTCAGGATGACTCGGGGGTGGCACAGGTGACTCAGGGGGTGGCACGGGTGACTCGGGGGGTGGCAGGGGACGGCACAGGTGGCACAGGTGACTCAGGTGACAGCAGTCCCACGTACGGGCCAGGCAGCAGGTGCCGGGACAGGGGCAGCCCAGGGGAAGCGGAAAAGGTGGGAGCTCGGGAGTGAGCACAGAGCTCAGGCGGGCCAAAACCCCGAAATGCCACCCAGAATACAGGTGACTCAGGTGACTCGGGGGTGTCAGGGGGTGGCACAGGTGACTCAGGGGGTGGCACGGGTGACTCGGGGTGGTGGCAGGGGATGGCACAGGTGGCACAGGTGACTCAGGTGACGCAGCCCCACGTACCCGGGCCCAGAGCAGCAGGTGCCGGGACAGGGGCAGCCCCAGGGGGAGCGGAAAAAAGCCGGGGGGGCTGCGGAGAGAGCACAGAGCGTCAGCCCCCCCAAAACCCCCCAAAATCCCCCCCAGAAAAACCCCAAATCCCCCCCAAATCCCCCCAACCCCCCCTTACCTCCGCCGGGGGGGCCGCGATGGGGGGGGGCTGCCCCGCGCCTCCTGCAAGGAAATTTTGGGGAGGGGGATGTCAGGGTTGGACCCCTCCCAAAGATTGGGGAACCCCCTTTTGGGGTTTCCCCTGCACCCCCCGTTATTTAGGGAGCCCCCAGCCCCAAATTTGGGGAGGGGGAGGTCCGGGGGGGGAGTCGAGGCATTTGGGGGGCTCCTGGTGAATTTGGGGGGGGGGGGGTCTGGAGGGTGTTGGGGACACCCAGGGTGGGCTGGGGGACATTGCCGGGGGTGTCCCCATGGATTTTGGGGAGGGGTCTCCGGGATTCTGGGGACATTCCCGGGGGTGTCCCCATGGATTTTGGGGAGGGGTCTCCGGGATTCTGGGGACATTGCCGGGGGTGTCCCCATGGATTTTGGGGAGGGGTCTCCGGGATTTTGGGGACATTGCAGGGGTGTCCCCATCGGATTTTGGGGGGGGTCTCCGGGATTCTGGGACTGCGGGGGTGTCCCAAGGATTTTGGGGAGGGGTTCAGGGATTCTGGGGACCAAATTCCCTTGGGGTTGTCCCCATGGAAATTTTGGGGAGGGGTCTCGGGATTTGTCTGGGAATTTCCGGGGGTGTCCCCAGGGATTTTGGGGAGGGGTCACTGGGATTTTGGGGACATTCCCGGGGGTGTTCCCATGGATTTTGGGGAGGGGTCTCCGGGATTCTGGGGACATTCCCGGGGGTGTCCCCATGGATTTTGGGGAGGGGTCTCCGGGATTTTGGGGACATTCCGGGGGTGTCCCATGGATTTTGGGGAGGGGTCTCCGGGATTCTGGGGACATTCCGGGGGTTCCCAGGGATTTTGGGGAGGGGTCTCGGGGATTTTGGGGACACTCCCGGGGGTGTCCCCAGGGATTTTGGGGAGGGGTCCTTGCCTGGCGGCGGGGGCGGGCCGGGCCCGGGGGGGTCACTCTGCAGCCGCCGCAGTTTCGCTTCCAGTTCCAGGTTGCGGCTCTCGGCCTCCTGCAGGCGCCTGGGGGGAGGCGACAGTTGGGGACCCCCTTGGGGACACCCCCGGACCCCCCTCAGCCCCTCCCCGGTCCCCGTTCTCCTGCCCCGTGGCCGCGGTGTCGCTGTCCCCACAGCAGCTGGGGACACCGGGGGCGCGGGGGCCACCTGCCCGGTAGCGGCTGTGACCCCCGGGGTCACCCCCGGGTCACTCTGATGTCACCCCAGTGTCACCCTCGGGGTCCCAGGTGTCCCCTCCCTGTCCCGCTGTCCCCGTGTTGTCCCCGGTGTCCCTCGCTGTCCCCGGTGTCCCCGCTGTCCCCCCGGTCCCCGCTGTTCCCGTGGTGTCCCCGCTGTCCCCGCAGCCTCTTCCCGGTCCCGCTGTCCCCTCCCTGTCCCGGTGTCCCCTCCCGCTGTCCCCTCAGTCCCGGTGTCCCCTCCCGCTGTCCCCCCGGTCCCGGTATCCCCGTGTTGTCCCCGCTGTCCCCTCCCTGTCCCGGTGTCCCCTCCCGCTCCCGCTGTCCCCCCGCTGTCCCCTCGCTGTCCCCGCTGTCCCCCGGTGTCCCCGCTGTCCCCCCGGTGTCCCCGCTGTCCCCTCGCTGTCCCCGCTGTCCCCCCGGTGTCCCCGCTGTCCCCCCGGTGTCCCCTCCGGTACCGGGCCAGCCCCTGCCCCGCCGCCCGCAGCTTCCCGAGCTCCCGCTCCAGCTCCTCCCGCCCGCGCCGCTCCTTCGCCAGCGCCTCCCGCAGCTCCGGTACCGACAGCGGCACCGGGACAGCGGCCGGGACCGCCGGGACCGCCACCGGCACCTGCGGGAACCGCGACTGCCTGGAGACCCCCGGGGTTACCGGGACCCGCCGAACCGGGCACAGATTCCCGGGATTACCGGGATCCCCCGAACCGGGCACGGACCCCCGGGATTACCGGGACCCGCCGAACCGGGCACGGACCCCCGGGATTACCGGGACCCGCCGAACCGGGCACTGACCCCCGGGATTCCCCCCAAACCGGCACTGACCCCGGGATTCCGGGATTCCCCCAAACCGGCACTGACCCCCCGGGATTCCCCCAAACCGGGCACTGACCCCCGGGAACCACCCGACCAACCGGGCACGGACCCCCGGGATTACCGGGATCCCCCGAACCGGGCTCTGACCCCCGAGACCCCCGGGATCCAGGACCCCTCCCCGGGATCCCCTTTCCCCCATCGGCACCGGAATTCCCGGGATTCCCGACCCCTCCCCAAGTCCCGGGACCCCCCCCACGTACCGGCCGTGCCGGGGGGGCTCCGTGCCCGGGGGGGCGGCGCTGCCCGGGGGGGGCGTCCTCGGGGGGGCCCCCTTGGCGGGGGGGGGGCTCTGGGACGGGGGGGCCGCTTTTTGGGGTGGGGGGGCGGCCGTGGGGGCGGGGGACCCCTGGGGTGCAGGGACCCCTTTTTGGGGGGGCGCTGCCGGGGGGGCGGGGGCCCCTTTAGGTGGGGGGGGCCCCGCAGGTTGGGGGGGAGGGGCTTTGGGTGGGGAGTGGGATTCTTGGGGGGGGCCCCCCTTGGGGGTTTGGGGGGACATTTTTTGGGGTGGGGGTGCCCCCGAGGGTGGGGGGGGCCCTTTTTGGGGGGGAGGTCCCGTGAGTTCAGAGGTCCCCGTGGGTGGGGGGGGCCCTATTTGGGGGGGGGTCCCCGTGGGTGGGGGGGGCTGCTCTTTTTGAGGGGGGGTCCCCGGGGCACCCTGGGATGGGGGGACCCCCGTGGGTGGGGGGGGTCCGGTGGTCGAGAGTACCCCCGGGGGTGGGGGCGTCCCCTTGCGCGGGGGGGTCCCGATGGCCACGGGGGTCGCGGTGCCCGGGGGGGTCCCCGACTCCGGGGGGGTCCCCCACTCCCCCTCCAGCTCCATGGCCGTGTCCTGGTCCCACTCCTCATCCTCCTCTTCCTCTTCCTCCTCTTCCTCCTCATCCCTAAAACGGGGTGGGGGGCGCAGAGGGGTGTGGGGGGGGTCACCTGGAGCCCCCTCCCCACACCGGCCCCTTCCCAAGCCCCCCCCGTGCCCCCCCCTTTTTCACTGTCCCCACCCATTCCGCCCCCTCCTCCGCTCCCGGTGCCCCCTCCGAGACCCCCCCCCACCTCTGAGACCCCCCCGGGACCCCCCAGACCCCCCCGGGCCCCCCCAGACTCACTCGCGGTCCCCGCGGGCGTACGAGTACCCCACGAACGGGAGGTGCAGCCCCAGCTCGGGGGGGTCCCCCGGCTCCCCCGGCAGCTCCTGGAGGGGGGGGACACAATAAAAATGGGGGGGGGTCTGAGGGGATTTTGGGGGGGTCCCAAGTGACACCCCCCCCCAGGGGCGGGAGTCAATGGATGGGGTCTCGTTTTGAGGGGGGATGGAATTGGGGGGTCCCAAGGGGTCTCTGGATTTGGGGGGGGCACATGGGGGGGTCCCTGGAGTTGGGGGGATCACGGAGGGGAGATCCCATTTTGGGGGGGGGGGGGATCCCCGGATAGGGAAATGGGGTGGGGGGAGTCCCGTGGGAGGGGGGTCCCAGGTTTATCCCGGGGTTATCCCGGGTTTATCCCTGATTTATCCGGGGATTATCCCGGGTTCATGCCGGGGGTCTCCCAGGTTTATCCCTGGTTTATCCCTGGTTTATCCCTGGTCTAACCCTGGTTTATCCCTGGTCTAACCCTGGTTTATCCCTGGTTTATCCCTGGTCTAACCCTGTTTTATCCCTGGTCTATCCCTGGTTTATCCCTGGTTTATTCCCGGTCTAACCCTGGTTTATCCCTGGTCTATCCCTGGTTTATCCCTGGTTTATTCCCGGTCTAACCCTGGTTTATCCCTGGTCTAACCCTGGTTTATCCCTGGTCTAACCCTGGTTTATCCCTGGTTTATCCCTGGTTTATCCCCGGTTTATCCCGACTCTATCCCTCATCTTTCCCTGATATCTCTGAGGTTTATCCCCGATCTCTCCGGGGTCTATCCCGGGTTTATCCCGGCTCTATCCCGGGTTTAACCCCTTGCTCACCTGCTGGCTCAGGCAATCGCCCAGCAGGGGCTGTCCCTGGTTTATCCCCGATCTCTCCGGGGTCTATCCCGGGTTTATCCCGGGTCAATCCCGGGTTTAACCCCTTGCTCACCTGCTGGCTCAGGCAATCGCCCAGCAGGGGCTGTCCCTGGTTTATCCCCGATCTCTCCGGGGTCTATCCCGGGTTTATCCCGGGTCAATCCCGGGTTTAACCCCTTGCTCACCTGCTGGCTCAGGCAATCGCCCAGCAGGGGCTGTCCCTGGTTTATCCCCGATCTCTCCGGGGTCTATCCCGGGTTTATCCCGGCTCTATCCCGGGTTTAACCCCTTGCTCACCTGCTGGCTCAGGCAATCGCCCAGCAGGGGCTGTCCCTGGTTTATCCCCGATCTCTCCGGGGTCTATCCCGGGTTTATCCCGGGTCAATCCCGGGTTTAACCCCTTGCTCACCTGCTGGCTCAGGCAATCGCCCAGCAGGGGCTGTCCCTGGTTTATCCCCGATCTCTCCGGGGTCTATCCCGGGTTTATCCCGGCTCTATCCCGGGTTTAACCCCTTGCTCACCTGCTGGCTCAGGCAATCGCCCAGCAGGGGCTGTCCCTGGTTTATCCCCGATCTCTCCGGGGTCTATCCCGGGTTTATCCCGGGTCAATCCCGGGTTTAACCCCTTGCTCACCTGCTGGCTCAGGCAATCGTCCAGCACGTCGAAGTTGGAGGTGTCGGCGGCGCCGGCGGCGCTGGGGGCGAAGGCGCGCGCGTGCCCGGCGGAGCGCGCCCCAGCGCAGCCCCGCGAACAGCGGCAGAGCGCGGAAGTCGCGCGCGCCCCCGCGGCCCAGGCGCGCGTCCGGCGCGCACAGCAGCCCCCGCACGAGAGCGCGCGCCGCCGCCGGCACCG
Organism: Sitta carolinensis; assembly: GCA_032173965.1. Taxonomy (NCBI): domain Eukaryota; kingdom Metazoa; phylum Chordata; class Aves; order Passeriformes; family Sittidae; genus Sitta; species Sitta carolinensis. The sequence continues at coordinate 665,377 of CM063311.1, forward strand.
CCCGCGACCCGGCACCGGGCTCGGCACCGGGCTCGGCACCGGGCTCGGCACCGGGCTCGGCACCGGGATCGGCACCGGGATCGGCACCGGGATCGGCACCGGGATCGGGATCGGGGTCGTCCTCCGGCAGGTGGAGGTGGTCCTGGAGGGGAGGAGGGGATGGGACACCTTCCCAGTGCCTCCCAGTGCTTCCCAGTATGGCCCCAGTGCCTCCCAGTATGGTCCTGGTGCCTCCCAGTGCTCCCAGTATGGCCCCAGTGCCTCCCAGTATGGCCCCAGTGCCTCCCAGTGCCTCCCGGTGTCACCCCAGTGCCCCCCAGTATGGTCCCAGTGCCCCCCAGTATGGCCCCAGTGCCTCCCAGTATGGCTCCAGTGCCTCCCAGTGTGGCCCCAGTGCCTCCCAGTATGGCCCCAGTGCCTCCCAGTATGGCTCCAGTGCCTCCCAGTGCCTCCCGGTGTCACCCCAGTGCCCCCCAGTATGGTCCCAGTGCCCCCCAGTATGGCCCCAGTGCCTCCCAGTGTGGCCCCAGTGCCCCCCAGTATGGCCCCAGTGCCTCCCAGTGTGGCCCCAGTGCCCCCAGTATGGCCCCAGTGCCTCCCAGTGCCCCCCAGTAACTCCCAGTGCCTCCCAGTATGGCCCCAGTGCCTCCCAGTATGGTCCCAGTGCCTCCCAGTATGGCCCCAGTAACTCCCAGTGCCCCCCAGTAACTCCCAGTGCCTCCCAGTGCCCCCCAGTATGGCCCCAGTACCTCCCAGTATGGCCCCACTGCCTCCAGTATGGTCCTGGTGCCTCCCAGTGCACCCCAGTATCCCCCCACTGCTCCCAGCACCCTCCCAGTCCCTCCCAGTTCCCTCCCAGTTCCCCAAGGACCTTCCCAGTCCCTCACAATCCCCCCCTATCCCTGCTCCCAGTCCCCCCAGTCCCCCCCAGTCCCCCCAGTCCCCCCTATCCCTGCTCCCAGTCCCCCCAGTCCCTCCCAGTCCCCCCAGTCCCCCCTATCCCTGCTCCCAGTCCCTCCCAGTCCCTCCCAGTCCCCCCCAGTCCCCCCTATCCCTGCTCCCAGTCCCCCCAGTCCCCCCAGTCCCCCCAGTCCCCCTATCCCTGCTCCAGTCCCCCAGTCCCTCCCAGTCCCCCAGTCCCCCCTATCCCTGCTCCCAGTCCCTCCCAGTCCCTCCCAGTCCCCCCAGTACCTGGAAGTGCAGGATCTTGGCGTAGGTCTCCAGGACGGTGTCGGCGAAGAACGGGGGGCGCCCGAAGAACATCTCGTAGGCGAGGACCCCAGCGCCCACCAGTCACACTCGGGGCCGTAGGAGCGCGAGGGGTCCTCGACGGCCAGCAGCATCTCGGGGGACAGGTAATCGGGGGTGCCCACGGCCACCGCCGAGCGCACCTGGGCACAGGTGAGAGGGGGACAGGTAATCGGGGGTGCCCACGGCCACCGCCGAGCGCACCTGGGCACAGGTGAGAGGGGGACAGGTAATCGGGGGTGCCCACGGCCACCGCCGAGCGCACCTGGGCACAGGTGAGAGGGGGACAGGTAATCGGGGGTGCCCACGGCCACCGCCGAGCGCACCTGGGCACAGGTGAGAGGGGGACAGGTAATCGGGGGTGCCCACGGCCACCGCCGAGTGCACCTGGGCACAGGTAAAGGGGAAACTGGAGATACTGGGGACACTGGGGACAGGTAATCGGGGGTGCCCACCTGGGCACAGGTGAGAGGGGGACAGGTAATCGGGGGTGCCCACGGCTACCGCTGAGCACACCTGGGCACAGGTGAAGGGGAAACTGGGGACATTGGGGGCACTGGGGGCACAGGGGACAGGTAATCGGGGGTGCCCACCTGGGCACAGGTGAGGGAGACACTGGGGACATTGGGGACAGGTAACTGGGGACACTGGGGACACTAAGATGGGCCAGGGGAGTTCTCCAGGTGCTCATAGGGCTGAGCTCTGTGTCCCCCCCCGTTGTCCCCCCCCCGTGTCCCCCCGTGTCCCCCTCCCCGTGTCCCCCCGTGTCCCCGGTGTCACTCACGGTGCCATCGGGCCCCAGGCGCAGGCAGGACCCGAAGTCCCCAGCCGGACGTGTCCCAGCGGTCCAGCAGGATGTTGTCGGGTTTGATGTCCCTGGGGGGGGGGGTGGGGGGGTGGCTTTTGTCACCTCCCCCTGTCACGGGCCCCAGAATCCCCCCAAGAGCCCCCAATGTCCCCAATTCCCCCCAGTGTCCCCAGTGTCCCCAGTGTCCCCAGTGTCCCCACCTGTGCACGTAGCCCAGGCGGTGCACCGAGTCGATGGCCATGTCCCCAGTGTCCCCAGTGTCCCCAGTGTCCCCAGTGTCCCCACCTGTGCACGTAGCCCAGGCGGTGCACGGAGTCGATGGCCATGTCCCCAGTGTCCCCAGTGTCCCAGTGTCCCAGTGTCCCCAGTGTCCCCACCTGTGCACGTAGCCCAGGCGGTGCACGGAGTCGATGGCCATGTCCCCAGTGTCCCCAGTGTCCCCAGTGTCCCCAGTGTCCCAGTGTCCCACCTGTGCACGTAGCCCAGGCGGTGCACGGAGTCGATGGCCATGTCCCAGTGTCCCCAGTGTCCCCAGTGTCCCCAGTGTCCCACCTGTGCACGTAGCCCAGGCGGTGCACGGAGTCGATGGCCATGTCCCCAGTGTCCCAGTGTCCCAGTGTCCCAGTGTCCCAGTGTCCCCACCTGTGCACGTAGCCCAGGCGGTGCACGGAGTCGATGGCCATGTCCCCAGTGTCCCCAGTGTCCCCAGTGTCCCAGTGTCCCCAGTGTCCCCACCTGTGCACGTAGCCCAGGCGGTGCACGGAGTCGATGGCCATCACGAGCTCGGCCAGGTAGAACCTGGCCATGGCCAGCGGCAGCGGTCCCCGAACTTGCTGAGCAGCGTCAGGAGGTCACCGCCGATGTAGTACTCCATGACCAGGTACTGTGGGGACATTGGGGACATTGGGGCCACTGGGGACAGTCTGGGGACAGGGACAGTGAGTACTCCATGACCAGGTACTGTGGGGACATTGGGGACATTGGGGACACTGGGGACAGTCTGGGGACAGGGACAGTGAGTACTCCATGACCAGGTACTGTGGGGACATTGGGGACATTGGGGACATTGGGGCCACTGGGGACAGTCTGGGGACAGGGACAGTGAGTACTCCATGACCAGGTACTGTGGGGACACGGGGACATTGGGGGATTGGGGACATTGGGGACACTGGGGACATTGGGGCCAGGGACAGTGTGGTACTCCACGACCAGGTACTGTGAGGACAGGGGGCCATAGGGACCCTGTGGTGGCAGGTGTCCCAAGTGTGCCCAAGGTGTCCCCAAGGTGTCCCCAAGGTGTTCCCAGGTGACCCTGAGATGACAGGGGTGTCCCTACAGTGTCTCCAGGTATCCCCAGGTGTTCCCAGCTGTCCCCAGGTGTCCCCGGGTATCCCCAGGTGTCCCCAGGTGTCCCCAGGTGTCCCCTGTCCCCCCTGTCCCCTCACCAGGCACTGCGGGTCCTGGAAGGCGAAGTGCAGCCGCGTGATCCAGCGCGGTCCCCGCGCGCCAGCACCTCCCGCTCCTCGCGGAAGCACGAGACCTGCGACAGGGATCGCGACAGGGACAGAGGGACAGAGGGACAGCGACAGGGAGACAGGGACAGAGGGACAGCGACAGGGATCGCGACAGGGACAGAGGGACAGCGACACGGACAGGGACAGAGTGACAGCGACAGGGATCGCGACAGGGACAGAGGGACAGAGGGACAGCGACAGGGACAGAGGGACAGCGACAGGGATCGCGACAGGGACAGAGGGACAGCGACAGGGACAGGGACAGAGGGCCAGCGACAGGGACAGGGACAGAGAGACAGCGACAGGGATCGCGACAGGGACAGAGGGACAGCGACAGGGACAGGGATCGCGACAGGGACAGAGGGACAGAGAGACAGGGACAGCGACAGGTATCGCGACAGGGACAGGGACAGCGACAGAGGGAAAGAGAGACAGCGACAGCGACAGCGACAGAGGGACAGCACAGAGGGACAGAAAGACAGCGACAGGTATCGCGACAGGGACAGAGGGACAGAGGACAGTGACAGCCACAGCGGCACTGTCATGTCACCTGTCACCTGCGGCCTCCGAGGGCCCGGGGACAGCGCCACCGCCGCACCCCGCCCTGTCCCCCGCGCCCCTCGGGGGCCCTCCTCATGTCCCCGAGTGTCCCCCAGTGTCCCCGCACATCCCCAAGTGCCCCAAGTGTCCCGGGTGTCCCGCGTGTTTCACATCCCCCCCGTGTCCCCACATGTCCTCTGTGTCCCCCGTGTCCCCCTTCGTCCCTGTCCCCCGTGTCCCCGATGTCCCCAAGGTCCCTAACTGTCCCCCCCCGTGTCCCCCCATTCCCCCGTGTCCCCTGGTCCCAGTGTCCCCTGTCCCCCCGTGTCCCCCGTGTCCCCGATGTCCCAAGTGTCCCTAACTGTCCCCCCCGTGTCCCCCCATTCCCCGTGTCCCCCTGTGTCCCCCGTTGTCCCCCCTGTCCCCTATGCCCCCCCCCTCCCGTGTCCCCCGTGCCCCCTGTCCCCGATGTCCCCAACTGTCCCCGAATGTCCCCCAGTGTCCCCCTGTCCCCCGTGTCCCCCCGTGTCCCCGAATGTCCCCAAGTGTCCCTAACTGTCCCCCCCGTGTCCCCCATTCCCCGTGTCCCCCTGTGTCCCCCCGTGTCCCCCTGTCCCCCCCACGCCCCACGCCCCTGTCCCCCCGTGTCCCCCCGTGTCCCCCCGTGTCCCCTGACTGTCCCCTCGCGCATGTCCCACTTGTTCATGATCTTCATGGCGTAGATCTGCCCGCTCTCCTTCAGCGCACCACGGCCACCTGCGGGGGGACCCACCCGGGGGGCACAACCGGGACACGGGGACACCGGGGACACCGGGCGGAACCGGGCAACCGGGACCACCGGGGACACACCGGGACACACCGTGGGACACCGGACACACCGGGGCACACGGGGACACCGGGGACACCGGGGACACCGGGGCCCACCGGGGGACACCGGGACACCGGGGACCACGGACACACCGGGGGACACCGTGGACACTGGGGCACACGGGACACACGGTGGAACGGAACTGGGGCACACGGGACACACCGGGGACCCGGGGACACGGGGGACACCGGACACCGGAGGGACACGGGACACCGGGGACACGGGACGGGGCACCGGCGGCGGGGGGACACCGGGGGGCACCGGAACACCGGGGGGACACCGGGGGGACACCGGGGACATGGGCCACGGGGACAGGGACACCGGGGACACTGGGGCACACCGGGGGGACACCGGGGGACACACCGGGGTCACACGGGGACACCGGGGGGACACCGGGGTCACACGGTCACACGGGACACCGGGGGGACACGGGTCACACGGGTACACCGGGGACACGGGACACACGGGTCACACCGGGGGGACACCGGGGGGACACCGGGGACACACGGGGACACACCGGGGTCACACCGGGGGGACACCGGGGGACACCGGGGACACGGGACACCGGGGACACCGGGGTCACACCGGGGACACGGGGGGACACCGGGGACACACCGGGGTCAACCGGGGGGACACCGGGGTCACACCGGGTACACGGGGACACACGGGGGGACACCGGGGACACCGGACACGGGGACACACGGGGACACCGGGGGACACCGGGACACCGGGGGACACCGGGGGGACACCGGGGGGACACCGGGGTCACACCGGGGTCACCGGGATCAACAGTGCCCCCCAGTGCACCCCCAGTTTCCCCGGTTCCCCCCAGTATCCCCAGTATTCCCAGTATTCCCGTATTCCCAGTATCCCAGTCTCACCGTACTCGCTGACGCTCCTCTCCAGTATCCCCAGTATCCCAGTATTCCCGGTATTCCCAGTTCCCGTACCTCGCTGAACGCTCCTCTCCCAGTATCCCCAGTATTCCCGGTATTCCCGTATCCCATTCTCCCCGTACCTCGCTGACGCTCCTCTCCAGTATCCCCAGTGTTCCCAGTATCCATATCCCCAGTATTCCCAGTATCCATTCTCCCCGTACCTCGCTGAACGCTCCTCTCCCAGTGTTCCCAGTATTCCCAGTATTCCCGGTATTCCCGGTATTCCCATTCTCCCCGTACCTCGCTGAACGCTCCTCTCCCAGTGTTCCCAGTATCCCAGTATTCCCGGTATTCCCATTCTCCCCGTACCTCGCTGAACGCTCCTCTCCCAGTATTCCCAGTTTTCCCAGTATCCCAGTATCCCGGTATTCCGTATTCCAGTCTTCCCGTACCTCGCTGGACGCTCCTCTCCCAGTATCCTCAGTATCCCAGTTCCCGGTATTCCCGGTATTCCCATTCTCCCCGTACCTCGCTGAACGCTCCTCTCCAGTATCCCAGTATCCCCAGTATCCCCAGTATCCCCAGTATTCCCGGTATTCCCGGTATTCCCATTCTCCCCGTACCTCGCTGAACGCTCCTCTCCCAGTATCCCCAGTATCCCCAGTATTCCGGTATTCCGGGTATTCCATTCTCCCGTACCTCGCTGAACGCTCCTTCCCAGTTCCCCAGTATCCCAGTATTCCCGTATTCCGGTATTCCAGTCTCCCGTACCTCGCTGAACGCTCCTCTCCCGATCACTTTCAGGATCTCGAAGTCCCCGCGCTGCAGCTGCAGCTCCTGAACCCGGGCGGCCACGGGCTCGGCTGGGGGGCACGGGGGGGGGGGTCAGCGACCACCGGGGGGGGGGCACAGGGGGGTCAGGGACCACCGGGAGGGTTTAGAGACCACCGAGAGGGAAAAAACCACCGTGGGGGTGTCAGGGACCACCGGGGGGGTCGGTTAGAGACCACCGTGGGGGCACCCCACGATAGACATATTTTTTGGGGGGGGGGAAGGAGGGGGCTTGAAGAGAGAGTCCCAGGGAATTTTTTTTGAGGGGGGGAGCTTGGAGGAAGAATCCCAGGGAATTTTATTTTTTTTTTTGGGGGGGGGGGATGTTGGAGGGGAAAATCCCAGGGAATTTTTGGAGGGGGACTCAGGAGAGAATCCCAGGGAATATTTGGGAGGGTGGGGGGGGGGTGGCTCGGGGGCGTGGAGGGAAAATCCAGGGAAATTTTTTTTTTTTGGGGGGGAGGGAGGTTTGGAGAAATAAACCCACGGAATTTTTTTTTTTTTTTTTTTTTTTTTTTTTTTTTGGTGGGAGAATCACAGGGAATATTTTTAATTTTGGAGGGGGGGGGGGGTGGGTTTGAAGGGAAAATCCCAGAAAATTTGGGGGAGGGGGGGGGAAGGGCTTGAAGAAAAAAATCCCAGGTAAATAAATTTTTTTTTTTTTTTTTTTTTTTTTGGGGGGGTGGTGGGCGGGAAGCGGAGCGGGGGGAGGGTTCGGGGGGAGGTGTGGGGGGTGTGACAGTGCGGGGGGGGGGCTGTGACACCCCGGGTGCCGCAAGGGGGGGGTGGGGGGCGGCCGAGCACCCGCAGCCCATTTATGGCCGCGCAGCGATCGCGCCCGCGGGGCGGGGGGGGCCCGGCCCGGCGTGCCCAGAAAAGGAGCGGAGCCGCCGAACCCCCCCCCCCCCTCCGCACACCGCCCCCCACCCCGGGCAGCGGCGACCGAGCCCCCAGACCCCCCACCCCGAGACCCCTCCCACCATTGCCCCCGAAATGGCCCCGGCGGAGGAGCCCCCCCCACCCCAAAAAATGACCCCGAGATCGCCACCCCCCCCCCCCCCCCCGTCCCAAAACCATCCCGAGGTGAGGACCCCCCCCCGGCTAAAAAATGACCGGGGTCCCGCAGGTGTCGGTCCCGCCCCCGGTTCCGACCGGACCCGGACACGCCCCCGGCCCGGTGTCGGTTCAGAGAACGCCCCCCCCCCGGATCCCCGTGCTGTCCCCCCCCCAGACCGGACCCGGACGGCCCGCCCGAACGGCCGGTCGCGGCCCGGCCTGCCTGACGGCCCGGTTCGCCCAGCCCGTGACACCCCGGCCCGACCCCGCCGGGCTGGAGCCCCGCAGGCCGAACCCCCCCCAGCCCGGTTCCGAACCCCCCGCCCGGTTCTGAACCCCCAGCCCGGTTCCGAACCCCCCAGCCCGGTTCCGACCCCAGCCCGGTTCCGAACCCCCCGCCCGGTTCCGAACCCCCCCGACCCGGTCCGAACCCCCCGGCCGGTTCCGAACCCCCCCAGCCCGGTTCTGAACCCCCCGCCCGGTTCCGAACCCCCCAGCCCGGTTCTGACCCCCAGCCCGGTTCCAAACCCCCAGCCGGTTCCGAACCCCCCAGCCCGGTTCCGAACCCCCGCCCGGTTCCGAACCCCCCAGCCCCGGGTTCGAACCCCCCAGCCCGGTTCCGAACCCCCCAGCCCGGTTCCGAACCCCCCAGCCCGGTTCTGAACCCCCCAGCCCGGTTCTGAACCCCCCAGCCCGGACGAACCCCAGCCGTTCCGAACCCCCCAGCCCGGTTCCGAACCCCCCAGCCCGGTTCTGAACCCCCCAGCCCGGTTCTGAACCCCCCGCCCGGTTCCGAACCCCCCAGCCCGGTTCCGAACCCCCCCGCCCGGTTCTGAACCCCCCGCCCGGTTCCGAACCCCCAGCCCGGTTCCGAACGCCCCCGCCCGGTTCTGAACCCCCCGCCCGGTTCCGAACCCCCCAGCCCGGTTCTGAACCCCCGCCCGTCGACCCCGGCCCGGTTCTGAACCCCCGCCCGGTTCCGAACGCCCCCCGCCCGGTTCTGAACCCCCCAGCCCGGTTCCGAACCCCCAGCCCGGTTCGAACGCCCCCGCCCGGTTTGAACCCCCCGCCCGGTTCCGAACCCCCCCCCAGCCTGGTTTTGAACCCCCCGCCCGTTCTGAACCCCCCCAGCCCGGTTCTGAACCCCCCAGCCCGGTTCTGACCCCCGCCGGTCAACCCCCCGCCCGGTTCCGAACCCTCCGGGCCCGGACACCCCCAGTCCCGGAACCCCCTAAAACTCCCCAATCTCGGACCACCCCCCACACCCCCCAATCCCGAACTTCCCTGTCCCGAACTCCCCCCGCCCGGTTCCTAACCCTCCAGGCCCGGACACCCCCAGTCCCGGACCCCCCCGGTCCAGGACCCCCCCCAATCCCGAACTTCCCTGTCCCGAACTTCCCTGTCCCGGACCCCCCAATCCCGGCCTGCCCCGGTCCTGGACTCCCCAATCCCGAACTTCCCTGTCCCGGAACCCCCCCGTCCCGGACTCCCCAATCCCGAACTTCCCTGTCCCGGTCTCCCCGGTCCCGCACCCCCCAATCCCGAATTCCTGTCCCGCTCCCGGTCCGCACCCCCATCCGAATTCCTTCCTGACCCCGGTCCGGACCCCCCAGTCCCGAACTTCCCTGTCCCGGACCCCCCAATCCCGAATTTCCCTGTCCCGGACCCCCCCGGTCCCGGCCTTCCCCAGACCCGGAACCCCCAATCCCGACCCCCCCGCCCGGTGCCGAACCCCCCGTTCCGAACCTCTCGATCCCGGAACCCCCAATCCCGGACCGCCTGTCCCATACCCGGACCCCTCCTCCCGTTCCGGTCCCGGTACCCCCCCTGCCCGGACCCCCCCCCCAATCCGAGCCCTCCCGGTCCCGTTCCCATTCCGACCCCACGACCCCCGTCCGTTCGGTCCGGACCCCCAATCCGAGCCCCCCCGGTCCCGTTCCGGTCCGGGACCCCCCAATCCGAGCCCCCCGGTCCCGTTCCCGTTCCGGACCCCCCAATCCGAGCCCCCCCGGTCCCGTTCCCGTTCCGACCCCGTCGAGCCCCCCGTCCGTTCCAGTCCCGGTAGCCCCCCCATCGTAGCCCGGTCCCGTTCCAATCCCGGTACCCCCCCACAATCCGAGCCCCCCTCCGGTTCCTGTACCCCCCAGCCCGGACCCCCCCAATCCGAGCCCCCCTCCCATTTCCCGGTCCCATCCCGGTCCCGGACCCCCCATCCCGACCCCCCCGGTCCCTACCCCAGCTCAGGAACTCCCGGACGTGTCTGTCGCTGTCGCTGTCGCCGTCGCCGTCGCCGTCTCTGTCGCGATCTCTGTCGCCGCCGCTGTCGCCGGTGCCGGTGCCGGGGGGGTCCCGGCGGTTGAGGCGGTGCCGCAGCCCCCCCGCCAGCCCCAGCAGCAGGTCCAGGAGGGTCTCCAGCCCCAGCGCCCCCCGGCCCAGCGCCAGCGCCCGCAGCCGCTCCCGCCGCCCCGGGGGCGCCGCCATCGCCCGGCCCGAACCGGGGAGGCACCGGGGAGGCTCCGGGGAGGCTCCGGGGAAGCACCGGGGAGGCTCCGGGGAGGCACCGGGGAGGCACCGGGGAGGCTCCGGGGAGGCACCGGGGAGGCCCGGGGAGGCACCGGGGAGGCTCCGGGGAGGCACCGGGGAGGCTCCGGGGAGGCACCGGGAGGCTCCGGGGAGGCCCGGGGAGGCACCGGGGAGGCTCCGGGGAGGCACCGGGGAGGCACCGGGGAAGCACCGGGGAGGCACCGGGGAGGCACCGGGGAGGCACCGGGGAGGCTCCGGAGCACCGGAGGCTCCGGGAGCCGGGAGCCCGGGGAAGCACCGGGGACTCCACCCGGGAGGCTCCGGAGGCACCGGGAGGCCCCGGCCGGCTCCGGCGAGGCTCCGGGAGGCCCGGGGGCAACCGGGAGGCTCCGCGCCGCCTCCGGGCACCGGGGGCGGGGGGCCGGGGACTCCCCCCCCCGGAACGACCCCCCACCCGGCCCGCCGGCCCCCGTACCGGGGGAACGGGAGGCGCGCCCCGGCACCTGCGGTTGGGGAAAGGGGAGATCGGGACACCCCCTACCGGGAACGGGAACGGGACCCCCTAACGGGAACGGGACCCCCTTACCGGGAACGGAACGGGACACCCCCACCGGGAACGGGAACGGGACACCCCACACCGGGAACGGGAACGGGAACCCCCTACCGGGAACGGGACCCCCAACCGGGACGGGACACCCCCACCGGGACTGGGACCTTCACCGGGAACGGGACCCCCACACGAACGGGAACGGGACACCCCCACACGGGACGGGACCCCCCCATCACCGGGACCGGGACCCCCCCATCACCGGGACCGGGACCCCCTCACCGGGAACGGGACCCTCCCACCGGGACCGAGACCTTCCCACCGGGACCCCAAACCGGGACCCCCACACCGGGACCCCTTCCCCGACCCCCTGAGCTGTTTCCGGGACACTCCCCCCCCCCCGCCGTTACCGACCCCCGAAGCCCCCAGGACTCCAATGCCCCCCAAATCCTCACAGACCCCAAAGACCCCCCCCCAAAATCCTCAGAGACCCCCCAGATCGCCAAGCCCCCTCAGTACCCCCCGAATCCCCAAAGACCCCCCCAAATCCCCCCCAAAATCGCCAAAGATGCCCCCCAATCCCCAAAGACCCCCCCAAATCACCCAAGACCCCCCCAAAGACCCCCCCAAATCCCCCAAGACCCCCTCAAATCCCCAAAGACCCCCCCCCTCGACCCCCCCCCAGTCCCCCAAAACAGAGCCAAGGCACCGAGTGAGGTTGGGGGGATTTTATTTGGGGAGGGGGGGAGCAGATTGGGGGGGCGGGGGTGCAGTTGGAGGGTCCAGGGGGATTCTGGGGGGTCCTGGAGTGTCCTGGAGGGTTTTGGGGGGTCCTGGAGGGGTCCGGGGGGGTCCTGGGGGGCTCCGGGGGTCCCCTCACGAGTACATGGTGAGCTGGAGCCACTGTTGGGGGACACCCGGTCAGGATTTGGGGGATTTTGGGGGTCCCTGAAGGATTTGGGGTCACCCCAGGGGGATTTTGGGGGTCCAAGGAGGATTTTGGGGGTGTCCCTGGAGGGTCTGGGGTCACCCCAGGTGGATTTTGGGGGTCCCTGAAGGATTTGGGGTCACCCCAGGGGGATTTTGGGGGTCCAAGGAGGATTTTGGGGGTGTCCCTGAAGGGTCTGGGGTCACCCCAGGTGGATTTTGGGGGTCCCTGAAGGATTTGGGGTCACCCCAGGGGGATTTTGGGGGTCCAAGGAGGATTTTGGGGTGTCCCTGAAGGGTCTGGGGTCACCCCAGGTGGATTTTGGGGGTCCCTGAGGGATTTGGGGTCACCCCAGGGGGATTTTTGGGGTCCAAGGGGGATTTTGGGGGGGTCCAGGGAGGGTTTGGGGTCATCCCAGGGGGATTTTGGGGATCCCTGGGGGATTTTGGGGCGTCCAGGGAGGGTTTGGGGTCACCCCAGGGGGATTTTGGGGGTCCAAGGAGGATTTTGGGGTGTCCCTGGAGGGTCTGGGGTCACCCCAGGTGGGTTTTGGGGGTCCAGGGATGGTCTGGGGTCACCCCAGGGGGATTTTTGGGGTCCAAGGGGGATTTTGGGGGGGGTCCAGGGAGGGTTTGGGGTCACCCCAGGGGGATTTTGGAGATCCCTGGGGGCTTTTGGGGGTCCCTGAAGGATTTGGGGTCCCCCGGGGGAATTTTGGGGGGGGGGTCCCTGAAAGATTTGGGGTCTCTGCGGTGACACAAACCCAGCAGGGCCGGTTCGGGGTCTCCCTCCTTTACCCCCCTCAGGGAACCTCCCCCCAAAATTCTTGGGACACCCCAAAAAGGGACGGGGGGACCCCCAAAACCCCCGGGGGGACCCCCAAAACCCCCGGGGACCCCCAAACCCCCGCCGGGACCCCAGACCCACCTCCTGGAGGCTGACACGGATCTGCCCCGACCCGTCCCGGTCCAGGGACTTGAAGGCACCTGGGGGGGACCCCAAAATCAGGGGGGACCCCAAAACCGGGGGGCGACCCCAAAACCGGGGGGCGACCCCAAAACCGGGGGGAGACCCCAAAATCAGGGGTCTGCACCCCGCCCCTCCATCAGGAAACCCCAATAACACCCCCCTGGTTTTGGGGTCTCCTCCAATTTTGGGGTCCCTCATCGATTTTGGGGATCCCTGTTTTGGGATTTCCCCCCGGATTTTGATATTTCCTCCCAGATTTCGATGTCCCCCCACCGATTTTCGGGGTCTCCCCGATTTCGGTCTCCCCCCGATTTTATGATTCCCCCCCGATTTTCGGGTCCCCCCCCTGATTTTCGGGTCCCCCCCCAATTTTTGGTCTCCCCTCCAATTTTCGGGGTTCCCCCCCAGATTTCGGTCTCTCCCCCCCCCGATTTTCGATATCCCCCCCCGATTTTCGGGTCCCCCCCCGATTTTCAGGGTCTTCCCCCCGATTTTCGGGGTCCAGTCCCCCCCCCGATTTTCGGGTCCCCCCCCTGATTTTCGGTCTCTCCCCCAATTATTTTCGGGGTCCCCCCCAGATTTCAGTCTCCCCCTGATTTCGATATCCCCCCCCCCCGATTTTCGGGTCCCCCCCCCTGATTTTCGGGTCCCCCCCCCGATTTTCGGTCTCCCCGATTTTCGGGTCCCACCCCCCAGATTTCGGGGTCCCCCCCAGATTTCGGTCTCCCCCCCGATTTTCAGTCTCCCCCGATTTTCGGGTCTCCTCCCCCGATTTTCGGGTCCCCCCCCCAATTTTCGGTCTCCCCGATTTTTGGGTCCCCCCCCCCCCCCCCGATTTTCGGGTCCCCCACCTGATTTTCAGGGTCCCATCCCGCCCTGATTTTCGGGGTGTCCCCCCCTTATTTCGATCTCTCCCCCCCCCGATTTTCGGGTCCCCCCCCCCCCAATTTTCGGTCTCCCCAATTTTCGGGTCCCCCCCCCCCGTTTTTCGGGGTCCCCTCCCGTTTTTCGGGGGTCCCGTACGGAACATGGCGTCCAGGCGCACGAGGCAGCTGATGAAGTTGTCAAAGTCCAGGTTGCCCCCCTCGTCCCCGTAACGACGCCCCAAAACCCCCCAGAGCGGGGGGGGCAGCCGGAACCCTGAGGGGAGGGGGCGCACGTGACCTTCGACCCCCCCAAAATCGGCCAAACCCCCCCAAAATCGGCCAAACCCCCCCAAAATCCCCCCACACCCACCGAGGTCTCGTTCCCCGTGTTTCCCCCCCCCCAAAGACCCCCAAATAATCGGGACACCCCCCCCCCCCCCAAATAATCGGGACACCCCAAATTGCAGCCCCCAAAAATATCCCTGATATCCCCCCCAAAATATCCTGAACCCCCCAAAAAATCCCAAATTCTAGAGGGGTTTGGGGGTCCCTGCAGGGTTTGGGGTCACCCCAAGGGGATTTTTGGGGGGGTCCTTGATGATTTTGGGGTCACCCAAGGGGATTTTTGGGGGTCCTTGATGATTTTGGGGTCACCCCAAGGGGATTTTTGGGGTTTCTGACAATTTTGGGGTCACCCCAAGGGGATTTTTTGGGCGTCCCTGATGATTTTGGGGTTCCCCGGGCTGATTTAGGGGGTCCTTGGAGGGTTTGGGGTCACCCTGGGGAGATTTTGGGGGTCCCAGGGGGATCTGGGGTCACCCCAAGGGGATTTTGGGGTTCCCAGGATGATTTTGGGAGATCCCTGATGATTTTGGGGTCACCCTGGGGTGATTCTGGGGCTCCCCAGGAGAATTTGGGGTCACCCTGGGCTGATTTCAGGAATCTCTGATGATTTTGGGGTCACCCAAAGGGATTTTGGGGTTCACAGGCTGATTTAGAGGGTCCCTGATGATTTTGGGGTCACCCTGGGCTGATTTTGGGGGGTCCCTGATAATTTTGGTGTCACTCTGAGATGATTTTGGGGGTCCATGATAATTTTGGGATTCCCCAGGGCGGATTTTGGGGGGTCCCTGATAATTTTGGTACTCTGATGATTTTGGGGTCCTTGGTGATTTTGGGGTTCCCGGTGATTTTGGGGTTCCCTTTGTTTTGGGTTCCTGGGTGATTTTGGGGGTCCCTGGTGATTTTGGGGTTCCCGGGCTGATTTTGGGGGGTCCCCTATGATTTTGGGGTTCCCCGGGCTGATTTTGGGGGGTCCCTGGTGATTTTGGGGTTCCCCGGGCTGATTTTGGGGGGTCCCTGGTGATTTTGGGGTACCCCGGGCTGATTTTGGGTCCTATGTTTGGGGTCCCGGGTGTTTGGGGCCTGATAATTTCAAGCTCACCCCGAGCCCATTTCAGAAATCCCTGCCGATTTTCGGAGCCGCCCCCGAATAACTTCACCCCAAATCCCGCCCCCATTTCCACCCCAAAACCCCTCCCAGCTGCCCCCCCAAATTCCTGCCCCCCCAAAATTCCCAAAATTCCCAAAATTCCCCAAAATCCCCCAAACCTGCGGCCTCGAATGCCCCGGGCAGCTCCTGGGGCCCGATGGTTCCCGAGCGATCGGTGTCGAATTGTTTGTACACACACTGAGGGGGGGCACACGAATTTGGGGGGGGTCCCGGACCCCCAAAATCTCCCTCACCCCCTCCCCAAAATTCGAGGCCCCTCAAAAACCTCAAAACTCCTCCCCTCACCCCCATTTAAGGCACTCAAAAAATAAAAATTAAAATTAAGGACTTTAAAATCCTGAATTGTGAATTTTTTGGGGGGTCCGCATCTCTAATTAACCCCCCCCAAAAAATTTTGGGGGGGTTTGGGGGTTTCCCCATAAACCCCCCTTATTTTTTTTAGGGGGGGTGGGATTTAAGAGGGGAAATTTTGGGGTTCCACCTCAAAAATTTGGGAGTTTGGGGCTCCCCTCCTCGATTTTGGGGGTTCCCATGTAGATTTGGGGGGGCGGTTTCCAACTGTTGGGGTGTCCCCGTAATTTTGGGGTCTCCCCCAGTTCTGAGTGTCATCGATTTTTGGGATGCCCAGCCCTGGTTTTGGGGTTCCCTCCTGATTTTGGGGCTCCTCCCCTCTGATTTTTGGGGCTCCTCCCTCGATTTTTTGGGGTTCCTCCCCCCGATTTTTAGGGTTCCTCCCCCAATTTTTGGGGTTCCTCCTGCAATTTTCAGGGTTATTCCCCCCGATTTTTGGGGTTCCTCCCCCCTGATTTTTGGGGCTCCTCCCCTCCAATTTTTGGGGCTCCTCCCCCCTGATTTTTGGGGTTCCTCTCCCCCGATTTTTGGGGTTCCTCCCCCACAATTTTGGGGCTCTTTCATTTCAGGATCCCCCCAATTTCTCCTCCTCCCTCCATTTTGGGGTCCCCCCTCCATCCTGAGCACCCCAATTTCAGGATCCCATTCAACTTCAACCCCCCTCTCCATATTTTTGGGGTTCCCCCCAAATTTCCAAACACCCCCTCCCCAAAATAAAATAATTTCGGGGTGTCCCACCTGCCACTTCTTGATGTTGTTCCAGAGGTACTTGAACTCCTCAAACCCCAATTTCCCGGTGGTGTCGCTCTGGGGGGGCTCGTCAAGGACATTTCGGGGGGCACCGGGGACCCCCCCATTATTCTGCACCCCAAAACCCCTCCAGGACCCCCCCAAAATCCCCCCAAAATCCAGGATACGTCCATGACGGCCACCATGCTGCGGCACGTGTCCAGCCCGAACCCGTCCGTCTTCAGGTCGGGATCTGGGGGGGTCCCGGGGGGGGATTTTGGGGTGTAGGGGGGTCCCCGACTCTTGGACCCCCTCAAGAGTCCCCAGGTACCCCAAAATTCCCCCGGGTGTTTTTTTGGGGTTTTTTTTTTGGGGGGTACTCACGGCGGGTGACGACCCTGTTGAGGATGTTCATGAGCTCGGTGGGGCTCACCTCCATGTCCTGGGGGGCACCGGGGGGGTCAGGGGGCGCTGGGGACCCCCAGAATCCTGATCCTAAATCTTGGGGACCCCCAGATCCTGATCCCAAACTTTGGGGAACTCCAAATCCCGGGAAACCCCAAAAATCCTGACCTCAGACCTTGGGAAACACCAAATTCTGGGAAAACCCCAAAAATCCTGACTCCAAACCTTGGGGACCCCCAAAATTCTGATCCTAAATCTTGGGAACCCTCAAAATCCTGATCCTAAATCTTGGGGACCCCCAGATCCTGATCCCAAACTTTGGGGACCCCAAATCCCGGGAAACCCCAAAAACCCTGGCCCCAGACCTTGGGGACCCCCAAATCCTGACCTCAGATCTTGGGGGACCCCCAAATTCTGGGAAAGCCCCAAAAACCCTGATCCTAAACTTTGGGGACCCCCAAATCCTGACCCCAAGCCTTGGGGACCCCCAAATCCTGACCCTAAACTTTGGGTACCCCCAAAATCCTGACCCCAAACCCCGGGGACCCCCAGATCCTGATCCCAAACCCCGGGGACCCCCAGATCCTGATCCCAAACCCCGGGGACCCCCAAATCCTGATCCCAAACCCCGGGGACCCCCAAATTCTGCCCCCGGATGGGTTTTGGAAGATCGGGGGTAGGGGGGGAAATCAAGGGGATTTTGGGGGGGGGGTCCCAGGGGAATTTGGGGGTTCAGGGGGATCCCAGTAGGTCCCAGTGGATCCTGGTGGGATTTGGGGGAATCCCGGGGGGTTCTGAGGGCTCAGGTGGATCCTGGTGGATCTCAGGGGGGATCCTGGGTGGATCCCAGCAGATCCCAGGGGGGATTGGGGGAATCCTGGGGGGGTCTCTGATGTCTCGAGTGGATCCCAGATGGATCCCAAGGATGGATCCAGGGGGGAATCTCGGGGGGTTCTGAGGGCTCAGGCAGATCCCGGGAGGGGGGGATCCCAGTGGATGGATCCCAGGGGGGGATCCCAAGGATGGAACCCCGGGAATCCTGGGTGGATTTGGGGGAATCCTGGGGGGTTTGAGGGCTCAGGATGGATCCCAGGGGTGGATCCCAGGGGGATTTTGAGGAATCCTGGGGGATCCTGAGGTCTTGGGCAGATCCCAAGGGGGGATCCCAGGTAGATCCCAGTGGATGCCAGGAGTGGATCCCAAGGATGGATCCAGGGAGGAGGGGATTTGGGGGAATCCTGGGGGGGTTCTGATGTCTTGGGCAGATCCCGGGGGGCGGGGGGATCCCAGTGGATCCCGGGGTGGATCCAGGGGGGATTTTGGGGTTATTCCAGAGGGTTTTGAGGGCTCAGGTAGATCCCAGCAGATTCCAGGGGCACATGCCAGTGGATCCCAGGGGTGGATCCCAAGGATGGATCGGGGGGGGTGGATTTGGGGGAATCCCGGGGGGTTCTGATGTCTTGGGCAGATCCCAGGGGTGGATCCCAGCGGATCCCAGGCATAGATCCCAGGGGTGGATCCCAGCAGTAGATCCCAGGGGTAGAGTCCCAGCGGATCCCAGGGGTGGATCCCAGCAGATCCCAGAGGTGGATCCCATTGGATCACAGCAGATTCCAAGGGTAGATCCCTGGGGTGGATCCCAGCAGACCCCCAGGGGTGGATCCCAGCAGACCGCAAGGGTTGATCCCAGCGGATCCCAGTGGATCCCGGGGGTGGATCCCAGGGGTGGATCCCGGGGAATCACAAATGCCAGGGCTGGATCCCAGCAGACCCCAGGGGTGGATCCCATTGGATCCCAGGGGTTGATCCCATTGGACCCCAATGGATCCCAGTGGATCCCAGGTGGATCCCAGGGTGGATCCCAGGGGTGGCTCCCAGTGGCTCCCAGCAGACCCCAGGTGTGGATCCCAGTGGGTCCCAGGGGTTGACCCCAGTGTAATCCAGTGGATCCCAGGGGTGGATCCCAGTGGATCCCAGGGGTGGATCCCAGGCTCTCCCTCACCTCCCCGGCCAGCTGGGTGAAGAGGCGCCGGAACTGCCGAACCTCCTCGCTCTCGTTGGCGTCCACGGTGGAGATGTGGGCACGGGGGGGCTGGGGGGGCACGGCGGGAGGGGGGGGGTCAGGGGACCCCCAAATTGGGGAGGGGGGCGGGGAGACCCCCAGGGGGTCCCCCAGGAGCAGGGGGAGGGGGGGGAGGGGCACTTACGGGGGGCTCGGGGTTGTAGTGGGCGGCGGCTTCGCTGCGGGGGGGGAGGGGCAGAGGGGTCACATCACAGCCCCCCCCCCAAAAGAAAGCGTCACAGACACCCCACACCCCCAAAATGTCACCCTAAAAACCCACCCAGTGCCCCTCCAGTGTCCCCAGTGACCCCCAGGATCCCCCAATGCCCCCCCAGGACCTCCCGCCCCCCAAAATGTCCCCAAAGCCCCCCAGGACCCCCCCCCCCAAAGCCCCCCAATGTCCCTAAAGCCCCCAAGAACCCCCCCAAAGCCCCCCCAATGTGCCCCCCCCTCTGCCCCCCAGGACACCCTCCCCCATGTCCCCAAAGCCCCCCAGGACCCCCCCAATGTCCCCAAAACCCCCCAGGATCACCCCCAGGACCCCCCCAAAGCCCCCCCAATGTCCCCCCCCTCTGCCCCCCAGGACACCCTCCCCCATGTCCCCAAAGCCCCCCAGGACCCCCCCAATGTCCCCAAAACCCCCCAGGATCACCCCCAGGACCCCCCCCCAATGCCCCCCCATGACCCCCCCAATGTCCCAAAAACCCCCAACGTCCCCAAAGACCCCCAGGATCACCCCAAGACCCCCCTCCCCATGACCCCCCCAATGTCCCAAAAACCCCCCAATATCCCCAAATCCCCCCCCCAGTGCCCCCCCATGTCCCCCTCACCTGATGGCGCTGATGACGCCCCCCAGGACCCCCATGGCCCCCCCGGCGCCGCCGCCCCCTCCCCCGCTCAGGAGCCCCCCCAGGACGGAGCCGATGCCCCCGGGGAGACCCCCCCCACCCCCACCCCCACCCCCACCGCCCCCCAGTAACCCCTTCACCAGGAACATGGCGGCGACTGGGGGGAACTGGGGGACACTGGGGGCATGGGCGGTAGGGCTACTGGGGTATGGGGACTGGGAACTGGGGGCTAACTGGGGGGCTACTGGGGGCTACTGGGGGGAACTGGGGGCACTGGGGGGCTACTGGGAGCTACTGGGGGCACTGGGGGGCACTGGGGGGCACTGGGGGCACTGGGGGCACTGGGGGGTACTGGGGGGCACTGGGAGCGCGGGGGGTTACTGGGAGCACTGGGGGGTTACTGGGAGAGCCTGGGGGCACTGGGGGGCACTGGGAGGCACGGGGGTACTGGGGCACTGGGGGGTTACTGGGGAGCCTGGGGGCCGGGGGGGCACTGGGAGCGCCGGGGGGGTTACTGGGAGCACTGGGGGGCACTGGGAGCACTGGGAGCGGCTGGAAGAGAAGCAGACGGCACCGTTAGACAACACCGGGCACGGCCGGGGGGGCTCCCCCGGGACCCCCCGGGACCCCCCCGGGACCCCCCGGGACCCCCCGGGATCCCCCGAACCCCCCCACCCCCGATCCCTTCCCGATCCGGTCCGGGATTTCCGGTACCGGGCGGGGCCGCTGAGTCACGGGGCGGGCCCGGGGGGGGAGGGGAGCACCGGGGGGGTCCCGGGGGGTCCCGGGGGGCGTCCCGGGGGGGGAGGGGCGGGTTCGGTACCTGCGGGAGCGGCGCCGGTTCGGGACCGAGCGGGACCGGAACGGGGAAAGGGGCGGGGCCGCGACCGGGGGGGCGGAGCCTGAGCGGGAACCGCCCTGGGCGTGGTCAGGGAGGCGTGACCTGGAGGCGATAAGGGACACGCCCTGGGCGTGGTCCATTTCGGGGGGCGTGGCCTGGAGGCGATTCGACATCCACAGAGGGCGCGGCCAAGCAGCGAAGGGGGCGTGGCCAACGTTTTGAGTGACAGCTACGCCCGCCGGCGGATTTCCGAAATGGGCGTGGCTAACGGTGAGTGACAGTCGGTTCCGCCCCGGTATGGGCGGGATTATGCAAATCAGGGTGGGGTCCGGAATGCTCTGGCGCGTGACGTCATCGGCGCGCGCCGGGACAAGATGGCGGCGCGCGGGTTTTTTTTTTGGGGGGGGGTGGTGTTCCCCTCCCCCACCCCAATTTTGGGGTCCCCTCACTCCAATTTTTGTGGGTCCTCTCCTCAATTTCCGGGGTCCCCCTCCCCAATTTTGGGATCCAACTCCCCCTCCCCATTTTTTGCGTCCCCTCCCCAATTTTGGGGTTCCCCCCCCCCCGCCCAAGTTTGGGATCCCCGCCCCCATTTTCGGGTCCCCTCCCCAATTCTGGGAGTTCCCCCCATTTTGGGGATCCTACCCCCTCCCCAATTTCCTGGGTCCTCCTCCCCGTTTTTGGGGTCCCCACCAATATTTCCGTGTCCCCCTCCCCAGTTTTGTTCCCCCCTCCCCAATTTCGGGGTCCCCCCTCCCCAATTTTGGGGCCTCCCCCACCCATTCTCGGGTCCCCCTCCCCAATTTCCGGCCCCCCCCCCCCAATTCCGCGATCCCCCCTCCCCTTTTTCCCCTCCCCCTCCCCAATTTCCGACCCCCCCCCCAATTTCGCGATCCACCCTCCCCTTTTTTCCCTCCCCCCCTCCCCAATTCGGGGGTCGCGGGCGGTACAAAGGATTTTATTGGTGGCAGAAGCGGCTCCGGGGGTCCCATGCGGCAGCGGGGGAGGGGAGGGGACATTTGGGGGGGGGGAGGGGACACTTGGGGACATTAAAGCCACGACACGAGCGCGGGGGGGGGAGGGGAGGGGGGGAGGGGGCGTTATTGCTACTGCGGGAGGGGGGGAGGGGCGGCCAGGAGGGACCCTCTGGGACCCCTCCCCCACTTCGGGGCCGGTGGTTTTGGGGGGGGGAGGGAAAAAAAAAATCGGGATTTGGGATCCCCGAAATAATTCTGGGAGTGGGCATCGATTCCAGAAATAATCAATAAACTCTGGAGTGAACAGTGAAAAAATCGGGATGTGGGATCCCCAAAATATTTGAGGAATAGGCATGGCATCGATTCCCAAAATAATCAATGAATTCCAGAGTGAAGAGCCCAAAAATCGGGATTTGGGATCCCACAAAATATTCTGGGAATGGGCATCAATTCCCAAAAATAATCAATATATTCTGGATGGAAAAGCCCAAAAAATCGGGATTTGGGATCCCCAAAATATTTCGGGAAGGTGCATCGATTCCCCAAAAATAATCAATAAATTCTGGATGGAAAACCCCGAAAAATCGGGATTTGGGATCCCCAAAATATTTCGGGAAGGTGCATCGATTCCCCAAAAATAATCAATAAATTCTGGAGTGAACAGTGAAAAATTCGGGATTTGGGATCCCCAAAATATTCCGGGAGTGAGCGTGGCATCGATTCCAAAAAATACTAATAAATTCCGGAGTGAACAGTCAAAAAAATCGGGATTTGGGATCTCCAAATTATTCCCGGAGTGGGCGTGGCCATCCCTCCCTTAATTAATCAATTAATTAATGGGTTCCGGAGTTGGAACGCCCCCAAAATTTGGGGGTGGGGGCTGTGGTCGCTTATCACCATCGCTGTGATCAGCATGTCCCCAAAATTGGGGGGGTCTGGGGGGGGGTCTGGGGGGGTCTGGCCCCTCCCCCCCCGCTGTTTTCGGCAGATTTGGGCCCAAATTTGGGGGATTTTGGGGGGGGGGGGGTCTGACCCCTCCCCCATCGCTGTGATCGGTGAACGACCCCAAAATTTGGGGGGTTCTGGGGGGGGGGGGGGGGGGGTGTGTCTGGGGGGGGTCTGGCCCCTCCCCCATCGTCGTTATCAGCAGATTTGGCCCCAAATTTGGGGGGAGGGGCCACACCCGAAGCCCCCCCCCCCGCCCCAGTGCAGAAGGTTCCAGAACGAACAGCCCGGGAGGGGGGGGGGAGGGGATCGGGGGGGGAGGGGGGTCACATCACGTCTCCCGGGTGGGGGAGGGGCACCAAGGCACTGGGTGGGGGAGGGGCGGCGGGGGCGGCGGGGTGGGGGAGGGGTCGGGGGTCTTGGGGGGTCGGGGGTTAGGACTGCATCTCGGCCCGGAGCATCCACGGGAACCAGCAGCAGAAGAGTAACCTGGGGAGGGGGACAGGGGGGCGTGGGGAGGGGGACTGGGACACCCCCATGGGGAGGGGGACACCCCTGGGACTGGGGACACCCCCATGGGGAGGGGGACACCCCCTGGGGAGGGGGACACCCTGGGGAGGGGGACAGGGGGCGTGGGGAGGGGGACTGGGGACACCCCCATGGGGAGGGGGACACCCCCTGGGGAGGGGGACACCCTGGGGAGGGGGACAGGGGGCGTGGGGAGGGGGACTGGGGACACCCCCATGGGGAGGGGGACACCCCTGGGGAGGGGACAGGGGGCGTGGGAGGGGGGACTGGGGCTGGGGACACCTCCGGGACAGGGGACACCCCATGGGGAGGGGGACACCCCCCTGGACAGGGACAGTAACCTGGGGGGGGGACAGGGGGGCGTGGGGAGGGGGACAGGGACACCCCATGGGAGGGGGACACCTGGGGAGGGGGACACCCCTGGGGAGGGGGACAGGGGGCGGGGGGAGGGGGACATGGGGTGGGGACACCCCCATGGGGAGGGGGACAGAGGCGGGGAGAGGGGGATGGGGACACCCCCGGGGACAGGGGACACCCGCTGGGGACACTCCAAGGACAGGGACCACCCCCCCCCCCCCAGGCCCCCCCGCCGGGGGTCGCGGTGTCCCACCTGGAGAAGGAGCTCTCGGACGTGATGTCCTTGGGGGTCCGCACGGCGGGAAATTGCGCTTGGGCTGTGACACTGCCGGGATGGGGGGGGAAAATGGGGGGGAAATGGGGGGGAATATGGGGGGGAAATGGGGGGGACATAGGGGGGATATGGGGGGAAAATGGGGGGGAAATGGGGGGGATATGGGGGGAAAATGGGGGGGACATAGGGGGGATATGGGGGGGAAAATGGGGGGATATGGGGGGGATATGGGAAAATGGGGGGGACATAGGGGGGATATGGGGGGAAAATGGGGGGGGAAATGGAGGGGAAATGGGGAAGGGGGACAAGGGGGGGAAATGGGGGGAACAATGGGGGGACATAGGGGGGATGAGGGATATGGGGGGAAACGGGGGGGAAAATGGGGGGAACATGGGGGGACATAGGGGGAAAATGGGGGGCATGGGGGGGAGACATGGGGGGCACGAGGGGATACGGGGGACATTGATGGGGGGACATGGGGGGACATGGGGGGAAATGGGGGACTGGGGAGACAGGTGGTGGGGCACAGGTGGGACACGGGGGGGGGGGGACAAGAAGGGACACGGTCACATCAGCCTCAGCAGCCAATCAGCAGCGCCAACACTGCCCCACCCACTGTCAATCAATGTCCCACCCACCTGTCAATCACTGCCACACCCCACCCGTCATGGTCACACCCACCTGTCAATCACTGCTCCACCTGTAAATCTCAGGGCCCCGCCCACCTGTCACTCAGGGCCACGCCCACCTGGCAATGCCACGCCCACCTGTCAGGGCCCCGCCCAGCTGTCACTCAAGCCCCGCCCCTCACCTGTGACCGGCTGTCCCTTCTTTTCGGAGCCGCCGTCCCCGGGCTCCTCCTTGGGACCCCCGACCCTGGGGGGGGACACGGGGACAGGCTGTCACCAGGGTGTCCCCTGTGACCCCTCTGTGACCCCCCTGTGACCCCTCTGTGACACCCCTGTGACCCCTCTGTGACCCCCTGTGACCCCTCTGTGACCCCCTGTGACCCCCCTGTGACCCCTCTGTGACCCCCTGTGACCCCTCTGTGACCCCCCCTCTGACCCCTGTGACCCCCCCTGTGACCCCCTGTCCCTCCCACCCCTGCGTCCCCTCATGTCCCCTCCACTGCCCCGTGCCCCACCCCAAGTCCCCCCCATGTCCCCCCAATATCCCGGTGTCCCCCCCCCCATATCCCCTGTCCCCAAGTCCCTGTGTCCCCCCCATATCCCTGTCCCCCCGCGCCCCCCGTGTGCCCCCATATCCCCCTGTCCCCCCCATGTCCCCGGTGTCCCCCCATGTCTCATGTCCCCCCCGTGTCCCCCCCCGAGCCCCCCCCCCGTACCTCTGGACGCGGGAGGGGGGGGCGAACACGCCGTGTTTGGGGGGGCAGGTGAAGTAGCGCACCCCGAAAACGGAGCCGTCGTGTTTGCCCCCGCAGAGTCCAGCTCCACCCCGAACCAGTACCCTGGGGGGGCACGGGGGGACATTGGGGACACTGGGGGGACAGTGGGGGGATTGGGGGGACACGGGGACATTGGGGGGATCGGGGGGATTGGGGGGACACGGGGACATTGGGGGGACACGGGGACATTGGGGGGATTGGGGGGACAGTGGGGGGATTGGGGGGACACGGGGACATTGGGGGGACATTGGGGGGACATTGGGGGGACATTGGGGGGATTGGGGACATTGGGGACATTGGGGACATTGGGGGGACAGTGGGGGGATTGGGGACATTGGGGACATTGGGGGGACAGTGGGGGGATTGGGGGGACACGGGGACATTGGGGGGACATTGGGGGGACAGTGGGGGGATTGGGGACATTGGGGACATTGGGGGGGACAGTGGGGGGATTGGGGACATTGGGGGGACAGTGGGGGGATTGGGGGGATTGGGGGGACATTGGGGGGATTGGGGGGACACGGGGACATTGGGGGATTGGGGGGACAGTGGGGGGACAGTGGGGGGATTGGGGGGACAGTGGGGGGACATTGAGGGGACATTGGGGACATTGGGGGGATTGGGGACATTGAGGGGACATTGGGGACATTGGGGGGATTGGGGACATTGGGGGGACATTGGGGACATTGGGGGGATTGGGGGGCATTGGGGACGGGGGGGGTGGGTCCCCATTCTTTGCGGGGGGTTCCCATTCTGGCAGAGTGTCTCCATCCCTGGCGGGCTCTCCCACCCTTGGGGAAGGGTTCCCATTCCTTGGGGGTCCCATCCCGGGGGTCTGGGGATGTCTCAGGGGGGGATCCCAGGGGGTCTCCCATCCCTGGGGGGTCTCCCATCCCGGGGGGGTCTCCCACTCATGAGGGGGGGTCCCAACTGGGGGGATTCCCATCCTGAGGAGGGGTCCCATCTTGAGAGGGTTCCCATTCCTTGGGGGTCCCATCCCTGGGGGGTCTCCCATCCCTGTGGGTGTCTCCCATCCCTGGGGGTCTCCCACCCGTGGGAGGGGGTCCCGTTCTCACCGGGGGCGAAGTCGGTGCGTCCGTAGAACCGGGCGCGGCCCTGGCGCTGCCCGGCCACCAGCACCGCGTCCCCGGGGGCCACGCGCCGGCCCTCGCGGTCCAGCCACGCCCCGCCGCGCTTCCGGGACCCTGGGGGCGGGGCCGGAGTGACCACACCCACCCCAGCCACGCCCTGACACACCCAGCCACGCCCCGCCGCGCTTCCGGGACCTGGGGGCGGGGCCGGAGTGACCACACCCACCCCAGCCACGCCCTGACACACCCAGCCACGCCCCGCCGCGCTTCCGGGACCCTGGGGGCGGGGCCGGAGTGACCACACCCACCCCAGCCACGCCCTGACACACCCAGCCACCCCGCCGTGCTTCTGGGACCCTGGGGGCGGGGCCGGAGTGACCACACCCACCCCAGCCACGCCCTGACACACCCAGCCATGCCCTGTCACACCCAGCCACACCCCGCCGCGCTTCTGGGACCCTGGGGGCGGGGGCCGCAGTGACCACACCCACCCCAGCCACGCCCTGACACACCCAGCCACACCCAGCCACGCCCTGATACACCCAGCCACGCCCACCGCGCTTCCGGGACCCTGGGGGGCGGGGCCGGAGTGACCACACCCTGACACACCCATCCCTGACACACCCAGCCACGCCCTGACACACCCAGCCACGCCCCACAGCGCTTCCGGGACTCTGGGGGCGGGGCCAGAGTGGCCACACCCATATGAGCCACGCCCATCACAGCCATGCCCATCCTTAGGGGATTTTGGGGGACCCCAACTTTGGGGGGGCAGCTCAGGATGACCCAGAATTAGGGGAGGGGTCAGGGGGTCCCAAGGACTTTCGGGGTGTTATGGGTGGGGTCCCCGAGATTTTCTGGGGGGTGGTCCCCTGGATTTGGGGCTTCAGGGGGGGGGTCTCCAGAATTTTTGGGGGGGTTCAGGGCTTCTCCTGGATTTTGGGGGGGTTCAGGGGGTCTCCTGGATTTTGGGGGTGGTTCAGGGTGGTCTCCTGGATTTTGGGGGGGGTCCGCACCTCTCTTGTCCTTGCGGGACTTGTGGGGGGCTCGGGCTGGGGGTCCCGGGGGGCTCGGGGGGGGCGATGGCGCCGGGGGCTGCTCCTCGGCCTTGGAGATCTTCGACACCGAGGCGAAGATGCCTGCGGCCAGTACAGACCAGTATGGACCAGTAAATGGACCGGTACGGACAGTACGGACCAGTATAAACCAGTATGGACCAGTACAGACCGTATGGGTCACGGTATCGGACCAGTATGGACCAGTATGGACCAGTATAAACCAGTACGGACCACTACGGACCAGTATGGACCAGTATAAACCAGTACGGACCAGTACGGACCAGTATGGACCAGTATAAACCAGTCCAGACCAGTCCAAGCCCATGTAAACCAGTCCAGTCCAGTATGGCCAGTTCAAACCAGTACGAACCAGTCCAGACCAGTCTGAACCAGTCCAACCCAGTTCCAGGGGTCCCCCCACCCCCCGAGGGTCCCATCCCCTCCCTCAGGGGGGTCCTGAGGGTCCCAGCCCCTCCCATGGGGGTCCTGGGGGTCTCATCCCCTCCCGGGGGTCTCGGCCCTCCCTGGGGGTCCCATCCTCTCCCCAGGGGGGTCTCGGGGGTCCCAGCCCCTCCCTCTGGGGGTCCCAGGGGTCTCAGCCCCTCACCGGGGGTCCCGGGGGTCCCATCTCTCCCCAGGGGGGTCTCGGGGGTCTCAGTCCCTCCCCATGGGGGTCCCAGGGGTCTCAGCCCCTCCCCGGGTGTCTTGGGGGTCTCAGCCCTCCCCGGGGGTCTCGGCCCCTCCCGGGGGTCCTGGGGTCCCACTCCCTCTCCCGGGGGTCCCAGGGGTCCCGGGGGTCCCACCCTCTTCCCTGGGGGTCCCAGGGGTCCCGGGGGTCCCACTCCCTCCCCCGGGGATCCCAACCACTCCCGGGGGGTCCCGGGGGTCCCATCCCCTCCCCTGGGGGGTCCCAACCCTCCCATGGGGGTCCCACCCCCTCCCCGGGGGTCCCAGGGGTCCTGGGGGTCCCACCCTCCCCGGGGGTCCCAGCCCCTCCCGGGGGTCCCGGGGGTCCCTACCCTGTTTGGGGGGGCAGATGAAGTACCGGACCCCCCCACGCTGCCGTCGTTCTTCCCCTCGGGCTCGTCCAGCTCGACCCCCGCCCACTGCCCGCTGGCGAAGGCCGTGGTGCCACAGAACCTGAGCGTGCCCACCTGGGCACAGGTGACACCTGGGTCACACCTGAGCCCGGAAAACCCCACCTCGAAAAACCCTAAATCCTTTAAAATACCCCAAATCCTTCAAAATACCCCAAATCCTTAAAAAACCACCCCAAATCCTGTCTGGAATACCAGCCAGGTGCCGCAGAACCTGAGCGTGCCCACCTGGGCACAGGTGACACCTGGGTCACACCTGAGCCCGGAAAACCCCACCTCGAAAAACCCTAAATCCTTTAAAACACCCCAAATCCTTCAAAATACCCAAATCCTTAAAAAACCACCCCAAATCCTTAAAAAAAACCCCCAAATCCTGTCTGGAATCCCAGCCAGGTGCCACAGAACCTGAGCGTGCCCACCTGGGCACAGGTGACACCTGGGTCACACCTGAGCCCCAAATCCTGGAGGGCTGAGAGGGTTTGGGGGTGACACAGGGGGTGATACAGGTGACACAGGTGGCACACAGGTGACAAAGGAGGGGACACAGGTGGCACAGGTGTGACACAAGGAGGGGTTTGGGGTTATCCAGGATTATACAGGTGATGTTTGGGGTCACACAGGTGACACAGGTGTGACACAAGGAGGGGTTTGGGGTTACCCAGGATTACACAGGTGTGACACAGGTGTGACACAGGGTGGGTTTGAGGTTACTCAGGGTTACACAGGTGATGTTTGGGGTTACCCAGGATGGGTTTGGGGTTACACAGGGTTACACAGGTGACTCAGGTGACACACAGGTGACACAGGGGGTTACTCAGGATGGGGTTTGGGGTTACTCAGGTGACACACAGGTGACACAGGTGTGACACAAGGAGGGTTTGAGGTTACCTAGGGTTACCCAGGATGGGATTGGGGTTACTTAGGTGACACACAGGTGCCCCCAGGTGCCCGCAGGTGCCTCACCTTGCCGCTGTCCAGGCGCACCCTGTCCCCAGCTGCAGCCCCAGGCAGAGCAGCATGAGGGTGCCGGGCAGGTTGTCGTAGTTGGGCAGGTTTGGGGTGACACAGGTGACACACAGGTGTGACACAGGTGTGACTCAGGTGTGACACAGGTGGTACAGGTGTGACACAAGGGGGGCTTGGGGTTACATGGGGTGGGGTTGGGGTTACTCAGGGTTACACAGGTGATGTTTGGGGTTACCCAGGATGGGTTTGGGGTGACACACAGGTGGCACAGGTGACACACAGGTGACACACAGGTGACACAGGTGTGACACAAGGAAGGTTTGAGGTTACCTAAGGTTACTCAGGATGAGTTTGGGGTTACTCAGGGTTACCCAGGATGGGTTTGGGGTTATCCAGGATTACACAGGTGATACAGGTGACACACAGGTGATACAGGTATGACACAAGGAGGGTTTGAGGTTACTAGGGTTACTCAGGGGATGCTTGGGGTTACTCAGGATGGGTTTGGGATTACTCAGGATTACCCAGGTGATACACAGGTGTGACACAGGTGATACAGGTATGACACAAGGAGGATTTGAGGTTACCTAGGGTTACCCTGGGGATGCTTGGGGTTACTCAGGATGGGTTTGGGGTTAGTCGGGGTTACTCAGGATGGGTTTGGGGTTACTCAGAATTACACAGGTGACACAGGTGTGCCTCAGGTGTGCCCCAGGTGCCCGCAGGTGCCTCACCTTGCCGCTGTCCAGGCGCACCCTGTCCCCAGCTGCAGCCCCAGGCAGAGCAGCATGAGGGTGCCGGGCAGGTTGTCGTAGTTGGGCAGGGTCACTCGGGGCAGGCTGCAGCTCAGGGGCACCGCGTCCAGCAGCAGCCGCCGCAGCTCCCGCGCCGCCTCGGCCGCCTCGGCCCGGTCCAGAGCCATGTCCGTGGGGTCCGGGACCACCTCGGCCGCCACCTGGCCCTTGCTGTTCTGGGGGGGCAACAGGGGGGGATTGGGTGGGTTTGGGGGGTCACAGATGGTCCTGGGTGGTCCCGGGTGGGTTTGGGTGGTCACAGATGGTCCTGGGTGGGTTTGGGTGGTCACAGATGGTCCTGGGTGTGTTTGGGGGGTCACAGATGGTCATGGGTGGTCACAGATGGTTTTGGGTGGGTTTTGGGGGGTCCAGAGCCATGTCCGTGGGGTCCGGGACCACCTCGGCCGCCACCTGGCCCTTGCTGTTCTGGGGGGGCAACGGGGGGGGTTGGGTGGGTTTGGGTGGTCACAGATGGTCCTGGGTGGTCACAGATGGTCATGGGTGGGGTTTTGGGTGGGTTTTGGGGGGTCCAGAGCCATGTCCGTGGGGTCCGGGACCACCTCGGCCGCCACCTGGCCCTTGCTGTTCTGGGGGGGCAACAGGGGGGGATTGGGTGGGTTTGGGGGGTCACAGATGGTCCTGGGTGGTCACAGATGGTCCTGGGTGGTCCCGGGTGGGTTTGGGTGGTCACAGATGGTCATGGGTGGTCACAGATGGTCCTAGGTGGTCCCGGGTGGGTTTGGGTGGTCACAGATGGTCATGGGTGGTCACAGATGGTCATGGGTGGGTTTGGGTGGGTTTTGGGGGGTCCAGAGCCATGTCCGTGGGGTCCGGGACCACCTCGGCCGCCACCTGGCCCTTGCTGTTCTGGGGGGGCAACGGGGGGGGGTTGGGTGGGTTTCAGAGTTTTGTGTGGGTTTGGGTGGTCACAGATGGTCCTGGGTGGTCACAGATGGTCCTGGGTGGTCCCGGGTGGGTTTGGGTGGTCACAGATGGTCCTGGGTGGGTTTGGGTGGTCACAGATGGTTTTGGGTGGTCCCGGGTGGGTTTGGGTGGTCACAGATGGTCCTGGGTGGGTTTGGGTGGTCACAGATGGTCATGGGTGGTCACAGATGGTCATGGGTGGGGTTTTGGGTGGGTTTTGGGGGGTCCAGAGCCATGTCCGTGGGGTCCGGGACCACCTCGGCCGCCACCTGGCCCTTGCTGTTCTGGGGGGGCAACGGGGGGGGTTGGGTGGGTTTCAGAGTTTTGTGTGGGTTTGGGTGGTCACAGATGGTCCTGGGTGGTCACAGATGGTCCTGGGTGGTCCCGGGTGGGTTTGGGTGGTCACAGATGGTCCTGGGTGGGTTTGGGTGGTCACAGATGGTTTTGGGTGGTCCCGGGTGGGTTTGGGTGGTCACAGATGGTCCTGGGTGTGTTTGGGTGGTCACAGATGGTCATGGGTGGTCACAGATGGTCATGGGTGGTCACAGATGGTTTTGGGTGGGTTTTGGGGGGTCCAGAGCCATGTCCGTGGGGTCCGGGACCACCTCGGCCGCCACCTGGCCCTTGCTGTTCTGGGGGGGGATGGACACGGCGGGGTTTGGGTGGTCCCGGGTGGGTTTGGGTGGCCAGGAGTGGTTTTGAGTGGTCCCGAACCCCAAATCCCTCCCGAACCCCCCAATCCTTCCGAGCCCCCCCAATTCCCCCCGAGCCCTCCCGAGCCCCCCACCCCAAAAATCGCCCCCGTACCCTGAGGGCGGGGTCTGCGCCATGCTCCAGCAGGCAGCGCCCCAAATCCCCCTGAACCCCAAATCCTCCCCGAACCCCAAATCCCCCCCGAACCTCAAATTCCCTCCGAACCTCAAATTCCCTCCGAACCCCCAATCCCCCAGAACTCCCCGAGACCCCCGAGCCCCCCACCCCAAAATCGCCCCCGTACCCTGAGGGCGGGGTCTGCGCCGTGCTCCAGCAGGCAGCGCCCCAAACCCCAAATACCCCCAGAACCTCAAACCCCAAACCCCGAACTCCACATCCCCCTGAGCCCCCCCCGAGTCCCCCCAAGCCCCCCACCCCAAAATCGCCCCCGTACCCTGAGGGCGGGGTCTGCGCCGTGCTCCAGCAGGCAGCGCCCCAAACCCCAAATCCCCCCAAACCCCAAATCCCCCCGAACCCCCCATTCCTCCCCAAACCCTCCAATCCCCCTGAGCCCCCCTGAGTCCCCCCGAGCCCCCCACCCCAAAATCGCCCCCGTACCCTGAGAGCGGGGTCTGCGCCGTGCTCCAGCAGGCAGCGCCCCAAACCCCAAATACCCCCGGAACCTCAAACCCCAAACCCCGAACTCCACATCCCCCAGAACCCCCCGAGCCCCCCGAGCCCCCACCCCAAAATCGCCCCCGTACCCTGAGAGCGGGGTCTGCGCCGTGCTCCAGCAGGCAGCGCCCCAAACCCCAAATACCCCCGAACCCACCATTCCTCCCCAAACCCCCCAATCCCCCTGAGCCCCCCGAGCCCCCCGAGCCCCCCACCCAAAATCGCCCCCGTACCCTGAGGGCGGGGTCTGCGCCGTGCTCCAGCAGGCAGCGCACCGCCCCCAGGCACAGGTTGGAGGCCGCGATGTGCAGAGCGGTGCCGTGGCTGAAATCGCTGCAGGTCGAGTGCAGCACTGCGGGGAAACGGGGAAACTGAGGCACGGGGCACCCCAAAAACACGGGGGGGATGTGGAGGAAAGGGGGGGTCCCGAAAAACCCCGGGGATACAAAAAAAACCCGGGGGGGATCCCGAAAAAACCCGGGGGGATCACAAAAAACCCCCGAGGGAATCACAAAAAAAACCCGGGGGAAACTGAGGCACGGGGCACCCCAAAAACACGGGGGGGATGTGGAGGAAAAGGGGGGTCCCGAAAAACTCCGGGGATCCAAAAAAAAAATCCCTGGGGGGGATCCCGAAAAAACATCGGGGTAATCAGAAAAAACTCCGGGAGATCTTAAAAAACTCCGGGGGATCCTAAAAACTCCGGGGGAAACTGAGGCACGGGGCACCCCAAAAACACGGGGGGGATGTGGAGGAAAGGGGGGGTCCCGAAAAACCCCGGGGATCCAAAAAAATTCCGGGGGATGCAAAAAATCCTCGGGGGATCCCAAAAAACCCGAGGGTTTGGGAGCGCCAGTCGCGATTCGGGAGGGTCAGTCGCGATCTGGGAGGGGTCGGTCGCGATTTAGAGGGTGGGTCACAATATGGGGGTGTCAGTCGCGATCTGGGGGTGCCAATCGCGATATTGGGGTGCCAATCGCAACCCGAGGGTGCCAATCATGACACGGGGGTGCCAATCGCGATATTGGGGTGCCAATCGCGACCCGGGGGTGCCAATCATGACACGGGGGTGCCAATCGCGATCTGGGGGTGCCAATCGCGATATTGGGGTGCCAATCGCAACCCGAGGGTGCCAATCATGACACGGGGGTGCCAATCGCGATCTGGGGGTGCCAATCGCGATATGAGGGTGCCAGCCGCGACTCGAAGGTGCCAAACGTGACCGGGGGCGCCAATCGCGATACTGGGGCGCCAATCGCGATATGGGGGCGCCAATCGCGATCTGGGGGCGCCAATCGCGATACTGGGGCGCCAATCGCGATCTGGGGACGCCAATCGCGATACGGGGGCGCCAATCGCGATACGCCCGGACCTCTCGGGGCGGCGGCGCGCAGCAGCGTGCGGATGAGCTCGGGCACGTCGAAGTAGGCGGCGTAGTGCAGCGCGTTCATGTGAGCCCAGCGGCTGCGCAGCGCCGCGTCCCCGCCGAGCGCCAGCAGCCGCGAGGACAGACGGACAGCGGCGGCCGGGTCACCTAGGGACAGAGGGACAGAGTGAGTGAGGGACAGACTGCACAGACAGACGGACAGCGGCGGCCGGGTCACCTAGGGACAGAGGACAGAGTGAGTGAGGGACAGACGGACAGACAGACGGACAGCGGCGGCCGGGTCACCTAGGGACAGAGGGACAGAGTGAGTGAGGGACAGACGGACAGACAGACGGACAGCGGCGGCCGGGTCACCAGGGACAGACGGACAGAGTGAGTGAGGGACAGACTGACAGACAGACGGACAGCGGCGGCCGGGTCACCTAGGGACAGACGGACAGAGTGAGTGAGGGACAGACTGACAGACAGACGGACAGAGGGACAGAGTGAGTGAGGGACACTGGGACAGACGGACAGAGGGACAGAGTGAGTGAGTGGACACTGGGACAGAGGGACAGACGGGACAGAGAGAGTGAGTGACACTGGGACAGAGGGACAGACGGACAGAGGTGAAAAGTGAGTGGACACTGGGACAGAGGGACAGACGGACAGAGTGAGTGAGTGAGTGACACTGGGACAGACGGACAGACGGACAGAGAGAGTGAGTGACACTGGGACAGAGGGACAGACGGACAGAGTGAGTGAGTGACACTGGGACAGAGGGACAGAGTGAGTGACACTGGGACAGACGGACAGACGGACAGAGAGAGGTGAGTGACACTGGGACAGAGGGACAGACGGACAGAGTGAGTGAGTGACACTGGGACAGAGGGACAGAGTGAGTGACACTGGGACAGACGGACAGACGGACAGAGAGAGTGACACTGGGACAGACGGACAGAGTGAGTGACTGAGTGACAGACAGACTGACAGACAGACAGACAGAGTGAGTGACACTGGGACAGACGGACAGCAGCGGCGGGGTCACCTAAGGACAGACGGACAGACGGACAGAGTGAGTGAGTGACACTGGGACAGACGGACAGACGGAGTGAGTGACACTGGGACAGACGGACAGCGGCGGCCGGGTCACCCAGGGACAGACAGACAGAGACACTGACAGACTGACAGACGGACAGCGGCGGCCGGGTCACCTAAGGACAGACAGACGGACAGACAGAGTGACTGACAGGGACAGACGGACACATGGACAGAGTGACTGACTGACTGACGGACAGACTGACACTGGGACAGACAGACAGACGGCGGCCGCAGGGTCACCTGCGGACACACGGACAGACTGACTGACAGGGACAGACGGACAGGGACAGACGGACGGCGGCCACGGGGTCACCTGTGGGACGGATGGACATTGGTGACACCTTGGGGACCCCTTGGGGACCCTGGGTGTCCCTGTCACTGTCACCCACCCACACCATGCACACCTGGAGCCCGGACAGATGGACACTGGGGACACCTTGGGGACACCTTGGGGACACTGGGGACATTGGGGACCCCCTGGGGACCCCGGGGTGTCCCGTCACCCACCCACGCCGTGCGCGCCCGCCTTGCAGGCGTAGTGCAGCAGCGTCATGTCCGTCAGTCCGTCCCGATCATCCACGTGGCAGCCGCGGCGCAGGATCTGCGGGGGACAGCGCGGGGTCACCGGGGGGACACCGGGGGGACACCGGGGGGACACCGGGGACACCGCAGGGACAGCCCGGGACAACCAGGGACACCGGGGACACCCCAGGGACACCGGGGGGACACCGGGGACACAGGGGACAGCGCGGGGTCACCGGGGGGACAGCGCGGGGTCACCGCGGGGACACCGGGGGGACACCGGGGGGACACCGGGGACACCGCAGGGACAGCCCGGGACAACCAGGGACAGCCCGGGACAACCCAGGGACAGCCCGGGGACAGCCAGGGACACAGGGGACAGCGCGGGGTCACCGGGGGACACCGGGGGGACACCGGGGGGACACCATGGGGACAGCCGGGGACACCGCAGGGACAGCCCGGGACAACCCAGGGACACCGGGGACACCCCAGGGACACAGGGGGGACACCGGGGACACAGGGGACAGCGCGGGGTCACCGGGGGGACAGCGCGGGGTCACCGCCGGGACACCGGGGGGACACCGGGGGGACACCAGGGACACCGCAGGGACAGCCGGGACAACCCAGGGACAGCCCGGGACAACCCAGGGACACGGGGACAGCCCAGGGACACCGGGGACATCCCAGGGACACCGGGGACATCCCAAATCCCCCTCAGATCCCCCCAGGACCCTCCCTGCCCTTCCCACCACTCAGGACCCCAAACCCTCCACGACCCCTCTAACCCCTCTCAGGACCCCCAACCCCCCCAACCCCCCAGGACCCCCCAAGCCCCACCAGGACCCCCCAACTCCTCCCCAATCCCCCCAGGACCCTCAAACCCCCCAGGACCCTCTAACCTCTCCAAGACCCCTCCAACTCCCCCAGGACCCCCCAACTCCTCCCCAATCCCCCCAGGACCCCTCAAACCCCCCAGGACCCCTCTAACCTCTCCCAATCCTCCCCAGGACCCCTCTAACCCCCCCCCCTCTAACCCCCCCAGGACCCCCAACTCCTCCCTAACCCCTCCACGACCCCTCAACCCCCCCCCAGGACCCCTACAACCCCCACCAGGACCCCCCAACTCCTCCCCAAACCCCTCCACGACCCCTCAAACCCCCCAGGACCCCCCAACTCCTCCCCAAACCCCTCCACGACCCCTCAAACCCCCCCAGGACCCCCAACTCCTCCCCAAACCCCTCCACGACCCCTCCACCCCCCCCAGGACCCCTCCAACCTCCCCCAATCCCCCCAGGACCCCTCCAACATCCCCCATGACCCCTCTAACCCCCCGAGGACCCCTCCAACCCCACCAGGACCCCCCAACTCCTCCCCAAACCCCTCCA
Organism: Sitta carolinensis; assembly: GCA_032173965.1. Classification (NCBI taxonomy): domain Eukaryota; kingdom Metazoa; phylum Chordata; class Aves; order Passeriformes; family Sittidae; genus Sitta; species Sitta carolinensis. The sequence goes on from CM063311.1 coordinate 701,860, forward strand.
CGACCCCTCTAACCCCCGAGGACCCCTCCAACCCCCCCCCCAGGACCCCCCAACTCCTCCCCAAACCCCTCCACGACCCCTCAACCCCCCCCAGGCCCCCTACAACCCCCCAGGACCCCTCCAACCTCCCCAATCCCCCCAGGACCCCTCCAACATCCCCCGAGGACCCCTCCAACCCCCCCAGGACCCCTCCAACCCCCACCAGGACCCCCCAACTCCTCCCCAAACCCCTCCACGACCCCTTTAACCCCCCCAGGACCCCTCCAACCTCCCCCAATCCCCCCAGGACCCCTCCAACATCCCCCACGACCCCTCTAACCCCCGAGGACCCCTCCAACCCCCACCAGGACCCCCCAACTCCTCCCCAAACCCCTCCACGACCCCTCTAACCCCCCGAGGACCCCTCCAACCCCCCGAGGACCCCTCCAACCTCCCCAATCCCCCCAGGACCCCTCCAACATCCCCCACGACCCCTCTAACCCCCCGAGGACCCCTCCAACCCCCCCAGGACCCCCCCCGAGCCCCCCGAGCCCACCTCGTTGCCGATGACGTCCACGCTGTGCTGCACCTGCGGCACCCACTGGCGCAGGATGGCGAACAGCTGGGCCACCGTGGTGCGGGGGTCCAGCAGGATCTCGCGGCACGCCGCGTCGTTGGGGTCGAAGAAGGTGAAGGCTGGGGTGGGGGGCACGGGGGGGACCCCCCAGGGATGGTCAGTCCAGGATCAGGCAGCAGAGAAAGCCCCAGACTCAGCCGGGTATTTTTGGGGGTCTCTGTTGGGGTCTCTGTGCCTTGGGGGGAGGGGGTCCTGTTTTGGGGTGGTGGTCCCTGTCACCTGGGGAGGGTGCTCTGGGTGCTCTGGGTGGGGGGGTCTTTATGCCTGGGGGGGTCCCTTTTTTTTGGGGGGGTCCTTGTCACCTGGGTGGTCACACCCCCCCAGTGCTCAGTCCAGGAGCAGAGAAACCCCCAGACCCACCCTGGGTAGTTCTGGGGGGTCCCCGTGGGGGTCTCTGTGTCCTGGGGGGGGGGTCCCGTTTTGGGGGGGGGTCCCTGTCACCTGGGGGGTCACCCCCCTCCCCAATGCTCAGTCCAGGATCAGGCAGCAGAGAAACCCCCAGACCCAGCCTGGGTATTTTTGGGGGGTCCTCATGGGGGTCTCTGGGTGCCTTGGAGGGATCTCTGTGCTCTGGGGGGGTCCCGTTTTTGGGGGGGGGTCCCTGTCACCTGGGGGGTCACATCCCCCCAGTGCTCAATCCCAGATCAGAAACCCCCCAGACCCACCCCAGGCATTTCTGGGGGGTCCCCGTGGGGGTCTCTGTGCCCTGGGGAGGGGTCTCTGTGCTCTGGGGGGGGGTCCCTTTCTTGGGGAGGGGTCCCTGTCCCTTTTTGGGGATTTCCCTTTTTTGGGGTTCCCTTTTTGGGGGTTGCTTGTCCCTGGGTGGGGTCTCTATTCATTTTTGGGGGTCCCCTTTTTTGGGGGTTCCCTGTCCCCTGGGGGTTTCCCTGTCCCCTGGGGAGGGGGTCTCTGACCCTTTTTGGGGGTTCCTTTTGGGGGGGTTCCCTTTTTGGGGGTCTCTGTCCCTGGGGGGGTCTCTGCCCCTTTTTATGGGTCCCCTTTTTGGGGGTTCCCTTTTTTGGGGGTTCCCTTTTTTGGGGGTTTCCCTGTCCCCTGGGGAGGGGGTCTCTGCCCCTTTTTGGGGGTTCCCTTTTCGGGGGTTCCCTTTTGGGGGGGTCTCTGTCCCTGGGGGGGGGGGGGGGGCTCCCTGCCCCTTTTTGGGGGTCCCCTTTTTTGGGGGTCCCTTTTTGGGTCCCTGTCCTGGGGAGGGGGTCCCGCTCCGGGGTGGGGGTCTCACCGTAGTCCTTGGGCAGGGGGGCGGGGGCCGCGGGGTGAACCATCGGCTTCTTGCGCCGCTCCACCACCGGGCTGGGGGGGGTCGGGGGGCGGCGTGCCCCCCGCAGGGGGGTCCCCCCGCGCTCCTTCGTCATGGCGAGGCCTGGGGGGAGGGGGACGGGGGGCGTTTGGGGGGGCTGGACCCCCCAACCACCCCGGACTGCTGGGGGGACGGGGGATGGGGAATGGGGAGGGGGCAGCGGGAATGGGGAGGGGGCAAGCGGAATGGGGAGGGGGCAACGAGATTGGGGAGGGGGCAACGGGACGGGGAATGGGGAGGGGGCAGCGGGATTGGGGAGGGGGGCAACAGGAATGGGGAGGGGGCAACGAGATTGGGGAGAGGGCAGCAGGAATGGGGAGGGGGCAGAGGGAATGGGGAGGGGGCAGAGGGAATGTGGAGGGGGGCAGCGGGATTGGGGAGGGGGCACTGAGATTGGGGAGGGGGCACTGAGATTGGGGAGGGGGCAACGGGATGCGGAGGGGGCAGCGGGATTGGGGAGGGGGCAGAGGGATTGGGGAGGGGGCAGCAGGAATGGGGAGGGGGCAGAGGGAATGGGGAGGGGGCACTGAGACTGGGGAGGGGGCAACGGGACCGGGAATGGGAGGGGGCAGCGGGATTGGGGAGGGGGCACTGAGATTGGGGAGGGGGCAGCGGGAATGGGGAGGGGGCATGAGGGATTGGGGGGGAGGGACGGATGGAGGGGCAGCGGGAATGGGAGGGGCATGGGGGAGCGGGGCCGGGAATGGGGAGGGGGCCTGGGATACTGGGAGGGGGAAATGGGGATATGGGAGGGGACGGGATGGAGCTGGGGGGCACCGGGAGTGAAGGGGGGGGCTGGCTGGGGTGGTCCCGGGATGGGGAGGGGTCCCGGGGATGGGGGGGGGCTGGGTGGGGAGGTCCCTGGGATGGGGAGGGGTCCCTGGGATGGGGAGGGGTCCCGGGAATGCGGAGGGGGCCGGGTGGGGAGGGGGCTCCGGGATGCAGGGAGGGACCGGGATGGAGACGGGGAGCACCGGGATGAAGGGAGGGGATGCTTGGGGGTCCCCGGGATGTTTGGGGGTCCCCGGGATGGGGAGGGGTCCCCGGGAACGCGGATGAGCCCCCGGGAATGGGGAGGGGTCCCGGGATGCGCCCCCCGCCCGCGGGGCCGGGCCCGAGGGATGCGCAGGGAGCGCGGCCGGGGCTGAGCGGGGCTGCAGCTCCGGGGGGCTCCGGTAGCGACCCCCCCACCCTGCACCCCCGGGGTGGTACCGGCACCGACCCCCCCCAAATTCCGCCCCTCCCCTCCCCCCCCCCGGTACCTGCGGGTCCGCGGCCGCGGGATGGGCCCGGCGCAGTGCGCGTGCGCGGCCGCCAGGGGGCGGGGCAGGGCGGGGGGCGAGCGGGGCGGGGCCTGGGCGGGGGGCGGGGCTACGGGGGCTGGGGGGGATTGGGGGGGATATGGGGGTGTATAGGGGGGATATGGGGGGGCTGGGGGGGATATGGGGGTGTATAGGGGGGATATGGGGGGGCTGGGGGGGATATGGGGGGGTATGGGGGGGAATATGGGGGGATATGGGGGGGGTATGGGGGGGATATGGGGGGATTATAGGGGGGATATGGGGCGGATATGGGGGGATATGGGGGGATACGGGGGGGCCATAGGGGATGGGGGCTATGGGGGGATTATAGGGCATAGGGGCTATGGGGAATGGGAGGGGTTATAGGGGATGGGGGGATATGGGGGCTATAGGCGATATGAGGGTCTATAGGGGATGGGGGCTATGGGGGATTTGGGGGCTATGGGGAATGGGAGGGGTTATAGGGGATGGGGGGATATGGGGGCTATAGGCGATATGAGGGCTATAGGGGAGGGGGGCTGTGGGGGATTTGGGGGGCTATGGGGAATGGGAGGGGTTATAGGGGATGGGGGGATATGGGGGCTATAGGCGATATGAGGGTCTATAGGGGATGGGGGCTATGGGGGATTTGGGGGCTATGGGGAATGGGAGGGGTTATAGGGGATGGGGGGATATGGGGGCTATAGGCGATATGAGGGTCATAGGGGATGGGGGCTATGGGGGATTTGGGGGCTATGGGGAATGGGAGGGGTTATAGGGGATGGGGGGATATGGGGGCTATAGGGGATATGAGGGGCTATAGGGGATGGGGGTATGGGGGATTTGGGGGCTATGGGGAATGGGAGGGGTTATAGGGGATGGGGGGATATGGGGGCTATAGGCGATATGAGGGTCTATAGGGGATGGGGGCTTGGGGGATTTGGGGGGCTATGGGGAATGGGAGGGGTTATAGGGGATGGGGGGATTATGGGGGCTATAGGGATATGAGGGGCTATAGGGGAGGGGGGCTGTGGGGGATTTGGGGGCTATGGGGAATGGGAGGGGTTATAGGGGATGGGGGGATATGGGGGCTATAGGCGATATGAGGGGCTATAGGGGAGGGGGGCTGTGGGGGATTTGGGGGGCTATAGGAGATATGAGAGGCTATAGGGGATATGGTGTTTTGGGGGGCCATAAGGGATATGGGGGTTATAGGGGCTATAGGGGAGCTATGGGGGATATGGGGGCGCTATACGGGATGGGGGCTACGTGGGATATGGGGGGGCTATGGGGGGCCATAGGGGATGGGGGGGCTATAGGGAACGGGGGGCTATAAGGGATGGGAGAGGTTATAGAGGATGGGAGGGGTCATAGAAGGGATGGGGGGCTATAGGGGATGGGGGCTATGGGGGGCTATAGGGGATATGGGGGCTATGAGGGGTTTGGGGGGGTGTAGGGGATGGGGGCTATGGGGGATATGGGGGGCTATAGGGGATATGGGGGCTATGAGGGGTTTGGGGGGTATAGGGGATGGGGGCTATGGGGGATATGGGGGGGTCTATGGGGATATGGGGGGCTATAGGGGATGGGGGCTATATGGGGATATTGGGGGGCTATAGAGGATATGGGGGGGCTATAGGGGATGGGGGCTATGGGGGATATGGGGGGCTATGGGGGATTTGGGGGGGGGGTATGGGGGCTATGGGGAATGGGAGGGGTTATAGGGGCTGGGGGGGTTATAGGGGACATGGGGGGCTATAAGGGATGGGGGCTATGGGGGGCTATAGGGGATGGGGGGGCTATAGGGGATGGGGGGGCTATAGGGGATGGAGGCTATGGGGGATATGGGGGGCTATAGGGGATAGGGGGGCTATAGGGAACGGGGGGCTATAAGGGATGGGAGAGGTTATAGAGGATGGGAGGGGTCATAGAGGGGATGGGGGGCTATAGAGGATATGGGGGGGGTCTCTAGGGTATGGGGGCTATAGGGGATGGGGGCTATATAGCTCATCCCAGGGGGCTTCAGACCCCTCCGAGGGGTGTTTCGGATCCCTCGAGGGGATTTTCGATCCTTTCCAGGGGTTTTGGACACGTCCGAGGCACTTCCAGACCCTTCCGGGGGTTTGGGGTCCATCCTAAGGGGTCTGGGGGCCTCCCGAGGGACCCTCAGCCCCTCCTGAGGAGGTTTCGGATCCCTCAAAAAAACTTTGAGCTGTTCCAAGGGGGTTTCGAGCCGTTCTGAGGGGATTTTGGACCCTTCTGAGGGGATTTGGGGTCCATCCAAGGGGATTTGGGGTCCCTCTGAGGGGGGTTCGCGGGTGTTTCCGAGGGGCTTTGGGATCTTCCAAGAGGACTTCGGGTCCACCCGAGGGGTTCTGGGTCCACCCGAGGGGTTTCGGGGTCTTCTGACGCGGTTTTGGGGCAGCCGAGGAGGTTTCGGGTCCATCCGAGGGGGGTTCGGGCATTTCCGATTTGATTTCGGGTGATTCCGATCTGATTTCGGGTCATTCCGAAGGGATTTCGGGTCATCCCAGGGGGTTTCGGGTCCATCCAAGGGGGTTTCTGGCATTTCCGACCTGATTTGGGGTCACTCCGAACCGATTTTGGGTCATTCCGAGGGGATTTTGGGTGATTCCGAGGGGATTTTGGCTCATCCCGAGGGGATTTTGGGTCATTCCGAAGTGATTTTGGCTCATCCGTGGGGATTTTGGGTGATTGCGAGGGGATTTTGGGTGATCCGAGCGGTTTCGGACCCGCCCGACACCGGCAGGTGGGGGGCGGGACCAGCGGAGGCGCTGCGCGCTCCTATTGGCTGAGCCGCGAGAGAGCGGCGGCGCTCCGCGTCTATTGGCTGAGCCGCGAGAGAGCGGCGGCGCTCCGCGCTCCTATTGGCTGAGCCGCGCTGATTGGCAGGAGCGACGGGACGGTCGCTCCGCCCCCGAACTGGTCCCAGTATCAGACTGGGAGGGGCTGGGACTGGTGCAGCCCCCCTGAACCCCCCCTGAGCCCCCCTGAACCCCAGAGCCCCCCAGCAGGGAGTTTGGGGGGCTCGAGAAACTCCTGGAGTTTTGAGGGGGGGGGGTCCAGGGTGGGATTGAGGCTCCTGGAATTGAGGGGGGGGGGTCCGCAGAGGGAGATTTTGGGGTCCCAGGCTTGAGGGTGAGGGTGCCTGGGTGAGGTTTGGGGGTCCCTGGGGTTGAATTTAGGGGTCCCAGGCAGGATTTGGGGGTCCCTGAGAAGATTTGGGGGTCCTGGGGTTGAGGTTTGGGGGTCCCTGGGTGAGGTTTGGGGGTTGTGCCCAGGGAAGATTTGGGGGTCCCGGGAAGATTTGGGGGTCTCTGGTGAGGTTTGGGGGTCCCTGGGTGGATTTGGGGGTGCAAGGGATTTGGGGTCCCGGGGGATTTGGGGGTGCCCAGGGGGATTTGGGGTCTCAGGAGGATTTGGGGGTCCCTTGGGGTTTTGGATTTGAGGGTGCCCAGGGGGATTTGGGGTCCAGGGAGGATTTGGGGGTCCCTGAGTTTGGATTTGGGGGTGCCGGGGATTTGGGTCTCAGAGAGGATTTGGGGGTCCCTGAGTTTGGATTTGGGGGCACCCAGGGGTCCCTGGGTGAACTTGGGGGGTCCCCATCGCCCCCATAGCAGCCAGGGAACGACCCCCGAACCCAGCGACTTTTAATTAACTTTATTGAACGTGATTAATTAATTACAGAGATGGTTAAAACCGCACGGCGGGGGGGGGGGTGGGGGGTGGGGGAGGGGGTGGGGGGAGGAGGGGGAGGGGCGGCACAGGACCCCTCCCCTCCCCCCCTTCCTCCTCCTCCTTCTCGCACCTATTGCTCGTTTATTTTGGGGGGGGGGAGGGGCAGTGCCAGCAGAAGGGGGGAGACCCCCCTCCCCCAAATTTCCAGAACCCCCCCCCCAGCCCCCAACCCCCCCCAGCCCCTCCCCACCCCAGGAAGTGCCGCCCCAGCCCCCAACTGGGAGCGGGGGTGGGGGAGGGGAATAAATACAATCTTCCAATATATTAAAACCCCCTGGGGGGTGCGGGGGGGGGGGGGGGGGGGGAGGGGGGGTTTGGGGGTGCGGGGGGGGGGTCGGGGGTCTCGGGGACCCCGCGGGGGGGTCACATCATGCCAGCTGCAGGAGGGTGTTGGCGTACATCATGGGCTTGACGTTGGGGTGAGGCTGGGGGAGGGGAAAGGGGGGGTCAGGGGGGGTCGGTGGGGGGGGTGAAGCCCCCCACACCCCCAAATTCCCCAGCCTGGACAAACCCGGAGCCCCCAAGAGCTCCTGAGGTCACCCCATAAAGGTGAGACATGAAAGAGCCCCCACCCAAAAAGGGGGAGACCCCTTAAAGCGACCCCAAATAATCCCTGGGACCCCCCCATAAAGGTGAGACCCCCCCAAATAATCCCTGGGACCCCCCCATAAAGGTGAGACCCCCCCAAATAATCCCTGGGACCCCCCCATAAAGGTGAGACCCCCCCAAATAATCCCTGGGACCCCCCATAAAGGTGAGACCCCCCCAAATAATCCCTGGGACCCCCCCCCCCCATAAATTTGAGACACTCCCCCCCAGGAATTTGGGGGTCCCAGAGGGTTTAGGGATCCCGGGGTTGGATTTTGGGGGTCTCTGGGTTGGATTTTGGGGGTCCCCGGGTTGGATTCTGGGGGTCCCTGGGGAGGTTTTGGGGGTCCCGGGTTGGATTTTGGGGTCCCCAGGAAGGTTTTGGGTGGTGGTTCCCAGGATTTTGGGGGTCCCTGAGGAGGTTTTGGGGTTCCCCGGGTTGTATTTTGGGGGTCCTGGGGAGGTTTTGGGGGTCCCCGGGTTGGATTTTGGGGTCCCCAGGAAGGTTTTGGGGGTGGTCCAGGATTTTGGGGGTCCCTGGGGGGGTTTGGGGGTCCCCGAGCCCCAGACTCACCACTGCTGTGAACTGGTGGAAGTCGGGGCGCAGGTCGCTGCCCCGCAGGTGGATGTAGGAGCCCTTGTTGCCCATCTGGTCACTGCGGGGGACAGGGGACACTTGGGGACACCTGGGGACACCTGGGGACACCTGGGGACACCTGGGCACAGCCCCCGTGGGCCACCAAGGGTGGGGGACCAGCAGGGATGGGGGACTGGGGACATTTGGGGACACTTGGGGATGGGACTGAGGGGACAAGGTGGCTCAGGTGACACCTGGGGACAGGACTGAGGGGACAAGGTGGCTCAGGTGACACCAGGCTTGGGGACACCAGGCTTGGGGACAGGGGACACTGGGCTTGGGGACACTGAGGACCAAACCAAGGACCTGCTGCAGCTCAGGTGACACCAGGCTTGGGGACACGGGCTTGGGGACACTGAGGGACCAAACCAAGGACCTGCTGCAGCTCAGGTGACACCAGGCTTGGGGACACCGGGCTTGGGGACACTGAGGACCAAACCAAGGACCCACTGCAGCTCAGGTGACACCAGGCTTGGGGACACCAGGGACCAATCAAGGACCCACTGCAGCTCAGGTGACACCAGGCTTGGGGACACCAGGCTTGGGGACACTGGGTTTGGGGACACTGAGGACCAAACCAAGGACCTGCTGCAGCTCAGGTGACACCAGGCTTGGGGACACCGGGCTTGGGGACACTGAGGACCAAACCAAGGACCTGCTGCAGCTCAGGTGACACCAGGCTTGGGGACACCAGGCTTGGGGACACCAGGGACCAAACCATGGACCCACTGCAGCTCAGGTGACACCAGGCTTGGGGACACCAGGGACCAAACCAAGGACCCGCTGCAGCTCAGGTGACACCAGGCTTGGGGACACCAGGGACCAACCAAGGACCCATGCAGCTCAGGTGACACCAGGCTTGGGGACACAGGGACCAAACCAAGGACCCACTGCAGCTCAGGTGACACCAGGCTTGGGGACACCAGGGACCAAACCAAGGACCCCTGCAGCTCAGGTGACACCAGGCTTGGGGACACCAGGGACCAAACCAAGGACCTGCTGCAGCTCAGGTGACACCAGGCTTGGGGACACAGGCTTGGGGACACTGGGTTTGGGACACCGGGCAGCACCGCCGCTCAGGTGACACCGGGGTGGGGACAAACCCAAGGCTGCTGCACCCCCGTGGTGTCCCAGGGTCCCTCACCAGTAGTTGGGGGCAGAGAAGACGGTGACACAGCGGCCATCGTGGGCCACCTCGTAGCCCTCGGGCTTGACCTCGTGGCTGCGGATGATGAGCTCCAGGCGGTTCCGCTCCAGGAAGCGCTTGGTGACATCGGGGCCGAACTGGCAGCTGACACCCCGCTTGCTGACGAGCGCCCGTTCTGGGGACACAGGGACAGTGGGGGACATTGGGGACACTGGGGGGATTGGGGATGAACTGGCAGCTGACCCCGCTTGCTGACCGAGCGCCCGTTCTGGGGACACAGGGACAGGGGGGGACATTGGGGACACTGGGGGGATTGGGGATGAACTGGCAGCTGACACCCCGCTTGCTGACCGAGCGCCCGTTCTGGGGACACAGGGGACATGGGGGGACTGGGGACACTGGGGGCATTGGGGATGGGACACTGGGGGTCATTGGGACACTGGGGGGCATTTGGGGACACACTGGGGGGGCATTGGGGACATTGGTGAATTCGGGGTCCGAACTGGCAGCTGACACCCCGCTTGCTGACCGAGCGCCCGTTCTGGGGACAGGGGGGACATGGGGGGGATTGGGGGACACTGGGGGCACTGGGGGACAGTGGGGACATTGGGGGACTTTGAGGATACTGGGGGGCACTGGGGACACTGGGGGGCATTGGGGATCTGGGGGTCATTGGGGGCGAATGGGGGACATTTGGGACACTGGGCGGTTTGGGGACACACCATGGGGGATATGGTGACACAGTGGGGACACCCCGGGACAGGGGACACCCAGGACTTTTGGGAATCCCCCCAGGGACTTGGGGACACCATGGGGATCACCCAGGGACATGGGGACACCGGGGGGTCATTCTCACTGGGGGTTGGGGTCAACCAGGCAGGTCACACATCGGACCCTGGCGGGGACACGGGTGGGTCACACTCAGCCCCATCTTGGGGACACCCTGGGGACATCCCAGGGTTTGGGGGGTGCCGGTGGGGGGTCCCCACCTGGGTCTGGGGGCTGCCGGTTCCGCTCAATCTTGCGGATGTCATCGAGGGTGAGGTCCCGTGGCCGTGCGATCTTTGGGGGAGGGAGCCACCCCGTGCATGATCTGGGGAGGGGGACACGTGGGAGGGACATGGGAGGGACAGGGGGGACAGCAGGGATGGGGGGACGGGGGGACAGGGGGGGAAGGGGGGAGAGGGGGGCCAATCGCCCATCCCGACACTGAGGGGGTGACAAGGGACCCCCAAGGCCCTGGGGAGGGAAGAAACCCACCCCCCCAAACTTGTGACAGGGACCACCCCCAACCCCTCCCCTTGGGGACGACCCCATGGGGACAGGGACCCCCAAACCCCAAAAGGACAGGACCCCCCAGCCCCTCCCAGGGACCCCCAGACCCCAAAAGGACAGGACCCCCCAGCCCCTCCCAGGGACCCCCCAGACCCCAAAAGGACAGGACCCCCAACCCTCCCAGGGACCCCCCAGACCAAAGGAAGGCCCCGCCCCTCCAGGACCCAAACCCCAATGGGGACAGGAACACCCCAAAGGGGACAGGGACCCCCAACCCCTCCCTTGGAGGTCACCCCAAAGGGACAGGGACCCCAAACCCCAACGGGGAAAGGGACACCCCAAACCCCAAAGGTACAGGGACCCCCCAACCCCTCCCACGGACCTCTAAACCACAAAGGGACAGGACCCCCAAACCCTAAAGGGACAGGGACCCCCCAAACCCTAAAGGGACAGGGACCCCCCAAACCCTAAAGGGACAGGGACCCCCCAAACCCTCCCACAACACCAAGGGGACAGGGACCCCCCAATCCCTCCCAGGGACTCCCACAACACCAAGGGGACAGGGACCCCCCAAACCCCAAGGGGACAGCGACTGGGGAGGGGGTCAAAGCCCCCCATTTTAGGGGCTGCCAAATCGGGATCTATAGACATCGACGGGGCTGCCAAATAGTGAGCTACGAGCGCTACAAAATACTGATCCATTAAAATCAACGGGGCTGCCAGATAGGGATCCATAGGCTACCAGTGGCCCCTGGAGGCCAGCGGGCGCTGCCTGGCCGTGGCCCAGGTGGCCACGTGCCCAGGTGTCCCTCACCAGCACTTTGCCGTTGATGCACTGGGCCAGGGGCAGCCACTCGAAGACCTCGCTGAAGAGCGCGAACATCTGCGCCGTGTACTTGGCCTTCACCTCGCCCTCGAAGCCGTAGATCTGGTTCATGTTGTCAGTCTCGTGGTTCCCTGGGGGACACGGACACGGTGTGGGGCTGGGGACACGGTGTGGGGCTGGGACACACCTGGACTGGGGACATGGTGTGGGGTTGGGGACACACCTGGGCTAGGGACACACCTGGGCTGGGGACACTGCCTGGGGCTGGGGACACGGTGTGGGGCTGGGGACACACCTGGGCTGGGGACACCAGGGCTGGGGCTGGGGACAACTGGAACGTGTGGGGACACTGCCAGGAATGGGGACACTGCTGGGACTGGGGACACGGGAAGCTGACACCTGGGGAGCTGACACACCTGGGGACACACCTGGGCTGGGGACATGCTGGGCCATCCCGGGATGTCCCAGGGACGGGGATCCAAACCCCAAGGGCGGGATGGGGACAAACCAAGGGTACAGGATCCCAAAACCCAAGGGGACAAGGATGTCACCAACCCCAAAGCGACAGGGATCCCTAAACCCCAGGGGACAGGGGATCCCCAAACCCCAAAGGGACAGGGATCCCCAAACCCCAAGGGGACAGGGATGCCCAAACCCCAAGGGGACAGGGATCCCCTAAAACCCCAAGGGGACAGGGATTCCAACCAACGAAAGGGGTCCAAACCCAAAGGACAGGGATCCCAACCAAAGACGGATCCCCCAACCCCAAAGGACAGGGATCCCCAAACCCCAAGGGGACAGGGATCCCCAAACCCCAAGGACAGGGATCCCCCAAACCCCAAAGGACAGGGATCCCCCAAACCCCAAGGGGACAGGGATCCCCCAAACCCCAAGGGGACAGGGATCCCCTAAACCCCAAGGACAGGGATCCCCCAGACCCCAAAGGACAGGGATCCCCTAAACCCCCAAGGGACAGGGATCCCCCAGACCCAAAGGACAGGGATCCCCCAAACCCCCAAGGGGACAGGGATCCCCCAAACCCCAAGGGACAGGAAGGATCCCCAACCCCAAGGACAGGAATCCCCCAAAACCCCAAGGGACAGGGATCCCCCAAACCCCAAGGGACAGGGATCCCCAAACCCCAAGGGACAGGGATCCCCCAAACCCCAAGGGACAGGGATCCCCAGACCCCAAGGGACAGGAATCCCCCAAACCCCCAAGGGACAGGGATCCCCCAAACCCCCAAGGGACAGGGATCCCCAAACCCAAGGGACAGGGAACCCCAAACCCCAAGGGACAGGGATCCCCCAAACCCCAAGGGGACAGGGATCCCCAAACCCCAAGGGACAGGGATTCCCAACCCCAAGGGGACAGGGATCCCCCAAACCCCAAGGGACAGGGAATCCCCCAAACCCCAAAGGGACAGGGATCCCCAAACCCCAAGGGGAAAGGGATCCCCCAAAACCCCAAAGGACAGGGATCCCCAGACCCCAAGGGACAGGGATCCCCCAGAACCCCAAGGGACAGGGATCCCCCAAACCCCCAAGGGACAGGGATCCCCAAACCCCAAGGGGAAAGGGATCCCCCAAAACCCCAAAGGACAGGGATGGTGGGTGACAAACCCCCCACCCTTTACAAGGTCTGCCAAAAAGCGATCCATAACCCACAACGAGAGCTGCCAGATAGTGACCCCACAGGGGACAGCAGGGGACATCCGTGGGGACACGACCCCCCCAGACCCAGCCAGGGGGCTCCAGACCCCCCACCCCGACCCCCCCGGGCTCTGGAATCACCTCGGAGCAGATGGAAGTGGTCAGGGTAGAGCAGCTTGAAGCCAAAGAGCGTCAGGATGACCTCGACCGAGAAGGAGCCGCGGTCCACGAAGTCCCCGTTGAAAATCTGTCACCAGCTCAGGACAACGACCCCCCCGAACCCCAGGGAGTGTCCCCCCACCACCCCCAAAAACCCCACCGCCGGGGAGCCCCCAGGGCGTGGTGGATACGTAAGGGTTGGCCTCGGAGGGGAGCCCGTTGAGCTCGAAGATGTTCAGCAGGTCGTAGAACTGCCCGTGCGTGTCCCCGCACACCGTCACCTTCTCTGTCTGCCCGGGCCAGGGGGTGGCACCCACGTCACCGAGCCAGGCACGTGGGGACCCCCACCCCCGAGAGACCCCTGAGACCCCCCCCCTCCAAACCCACCACCCCCAGGCACCCACCTCCTTCAAGGTGGTCTCCACCAGGGTGGGCAGCTTGGCCAGCACCTCCTTCACCTGCACCAGGATCTGCGGGGTGGGCAGGTGTGGGGGCAGCAGCAGCGGGGATTTGGGGGTGTTTTTTTTTTGGGGAGGGGGGTTTTGAGGTTTTTTTTGGGGGGGTTACCTGGTAGGCACATTTCCTGTGGAGTTTTTTCTGGTCCTTGTACCACTGCATGAGCTCCTTCATGAAGGTCAGGGTGACTTTGCCGTCCTCCAGCTTGGGGCCGCTGTACTCGTCCTCGATGGCTGTGGGGACAGTGGGGGGACAGTGGGGGGACAGTGGGGGGACAGGACCCCCCCCGGGGCGCCCCCCAGGCTGGGGGGACCCTCGTGGTGGGGACCCCGAGCACCTCAGGGGGGATGGAAGCTGAGCCGGGCACCTTGAGACCCTCAGGATGGTTGTGGGGGACCCCAAAACTCTCCCAGGGACCCTCCTGAAGCCCCCAGACCCCTCCCAGAGACCTCAGGGACCCTCCTGGAGACCCCAGACCCCTCCCAGAGACCCCCAGGGACCCTCCTGGAGCCCCCAGACCCCTTCCAGAGACCCCCAGGGACCCTCCTGGAACCCCCAGCCCCTCCCAGTGACCCTCCTGGACCCCCAGACCTCTCCCAGAGACCCCCAGGGACCCTCCTGGAGACCCCAGCCCCTCACAAGGACCCTCCTGAAGCCCCCAGCCCCTCCCAGGGACCTTCCTGAAGTCCCCAGCCCCTCCCAGTGACCCTCCTGAAGCCCCCAACCCCTCCCAGTGACCCTCCGGAAGCCCCCAGACCCACCCCAGAGACACCCAGGGACCCTCCTGAAGCCCCCAACCCCTCCCAGGGACCCTCCTGGAGCCCCCAACCCCTCCTGGTGACCCTCCTGAAGCCCCCAACCCCTCCCAGAGACCCTCAGGGACCCTCCTGGAGCCCCCAGCCCTCCCGGTGACCTCGATCCTCTCCGGGGCGCCCCAAGTGACCCCTGCCCGCCCCCCCCCAGGCCCCCCCGGGTGGGCTGGGGGTCTCACTCATGCTCTCGATGTCCAGCGAGTCGACCACGGAGCGTTTGTGCTCGTCGCTGGCGATGGCTCTCTCGAAGGCCTTCTGCTTGACGATGCGGTGGCACTCCTGGTACTTGAGCTTGGCGTCCTTGTCGTTGGGCCGCACCTTCACCACCTGAGGGGACACCCGGGGATGGCACTCGGGGGGGGGGGGACAGCCTGGGGACACCCCCCAGGATGGGGGGACACGGCCTTGGGGGGGGGACAGCCTGGGGACACCCACCAGGATGGGGGGAACACGGCCTTGGGGTGGGGGGACAGCCTGGGGACAGTCTGGGGAACCCTGGGTGGGGGGACAGCCTGGGGACAGTCTGGGGGACAGCCCTCAGGGTGGGGGGAACGGCCTCGGGGTGGGGGGACAGCCTGGGGACACCCCTCAGGGTGGGGGGACACGGCCTCGGGGTGGGGGGGACAGCCTGGGGACACCCCACTGACCCAGGATGGACACAAGGACCCCAGGATGGACACATGACCCGGGATGGACACACCGACCCGGGATGGACACGCTGACCCCGGGTGGACACATGACCCCAGGATGGACACCACCGACCCCGGGATGGACACACGACCCCAGGGATGGACACACTGACCCCAGGGATGTCCCACACCTCCCGACCCCAGGATGGACACACTGACCCCAGGATGGACACACCGACCCGGGATGGACACACTGACCCCAGGATGGACACACTGACCCCGGGATGGACACACGACCCCAGGATGGACACACTGACCCCAGGATGGACACACTGACCCCAGGGATGGACACACTGACCCCAGGGATGGACACACCTGACCCCGGGATGGACACACTGACCCCGGGATGGACACACTGACCCCGGGATGGACACACTGACCCCAGGATGGACACACACCGATGACCCACCGGGATGGACACACTGCCCCCAGGATGGACACACTGACCCGGATGGACACACGACCCGGATGGACACACCGACCCCGGGATGGACACACGACCCGGATGGACACACGACCCGGGATGGACACACTGACCCCAGGATGGACACACGACCCGGATGGACACCTGACCCAGGATGGACCACACGACCCCAGGATGGACACACTGACCCCAGGATGGACACACTGACCCCGGGATGGACACACTGACCCAGGATGGACACACGACCCCAGGATGGACACACTGACCCCAGGATGGACACACTGACCCCGGGATGGACACACTGACCCCAGGAGGACACACGACCCAGGATGGACACACTGACCCCACATGGACACACTGACCCAGGCGTGGACACACTGACCCCAGGGATGTGCCACCCCTGCCCGGACCCCAGGAGGACACGTTGACCCCAGGATGGACACACTGACCCAGGATGGACACACTGACCCCAGGATGGACACACGACCCGGATGGACACACTGACCCGGGACACGGACCACCAGGATGGACACCTGACCCCGGGACGGACACAGACCCGGGACACACGACCCCAGGATGGACACACTGACCCCGGGATGGACACACTGACCCCGGGATGGACACACGACCCCGGGATGGACACACTGACCCGGATGGACACACTGACCCCAGGATGGACACACTGACCCAGGACGGACACACTGACCCGGGATGGACACACTGACCCCAGGATGGACACACGACCCCATGGACACACTGACCCAGGAGGACACACTGACCCGGGATGTCCCACCCCCCCTGACCCCAGGATGGACACACTGACCCCAGGATGGACACACTGACCCAGGATGGACACACGACCCCAGGATGGACACACTGACCCCGGGATGGACACACTGACCCGGGATGGACACGCTGACCCCGGGATGGACACACTGACCCCAGGATGGACACACGACCCCAGGATGGACACACGACCCCGGGATGGACACATGACCCGATGCACAGACCCCAGGGATGGACACACGACCCCAGGATGGACACACTGACCCCGGGATGGACACACTGACCCCAGGATGGACACACTGACCCGGGATGGACACACTGACCCCAGGGAGGACACACTGACCCCAGGATGGACACACTGACCCCAGGATGGACACACTGACCCCAGGATGGACACGACCCGGATGGACACACGACCCAGGAGGACCACTGACCGGATGGACACACTGACCCCAGGATGGACACACGACCCCGGGATGGACACACTGACCCCACCCACAGCCCCTCACCATCTCGTAGTCACGCAGAGCCGCCTTGAACTTGCCCAGGGCCATGTTGCTGGCCATGGACACGCCAACCCCAGGATGGACACGGTGACCCCACCATGGACACACCGACCCCAGGATGGACACACCGACCCCGGGATGGACACACTGACCCCACCCACAGCCCCTCACCATCTCGTAGTCGCGCAGGGCCGCCTTGAACTTGCCCAGGGCCATGTTGCTGGCCGCCCGGCGGTAGTAGCCCTTGACGTACTTGGCGTCGAGCTGCAGGGCGCGCGTGGCGTCGGCCAGGGCGTAGCCGTAGCACTCGGTGCGCAGGTACGCCAGGCTCCGGTTGCCATAGTAGATGGCGTTGCCGGGGTTCAGCTCGATGGCGCTGCTGTAGAACTTCACCGCGTTCTCGTAGTCCTTCCCTGCCAGGGGGGAAAGGGGTCGGGGGCGTCAGGGACGGGGTGGGGAGGTGGAATTCTGGTTGAGGTGTTGGTGGGGACGCTGAGAGTGCGAAGGGTGGGGTGGTCAGATGGTAAAGGTCAAGAGAGGTCAGAGCTCAAAGGGTGGGGTGGTCAGATGGAAAAGGTCAAGAGAGGTCAGAGCTCAAAGGGTGGGGTGGACAGAGCTCAAAGGGTGGGGTGGACAGATGGAAAAGGTCAAGAGAGGTCAGAGCCCAAAGGTCAAGAGAGGTCAGAGCTCAAAGGGTGGGGTGGACAGAGCTCAAAGGGTGGGGTGGTCAGATGGAAAAGGTCAAGAGAGGTCAGAGCTCAAAGGGTGGGGTGGACAGAGCTCAAAGGGTGGGGTGGACAGAGCTCAAAGGGTGGGGTGGACAGATGGAAAAGGTCAAGAGAGGTCAGAGCTCAAAGGGTGGGGTGGACAGAGCTCAAAGGGTGGGGTGGACAGAGCTCAAAGGGTGGGTGGACAGATGGAAAAGGTCAAGAGAGGTCAGAGCTCAAAGGGTGGGGTGGACAGAGTCAAGGGTGGGGTGGACAGAGCTCAAAGGGTGGGGTGGTCAGATGGAAAAGGTCAAGAGAGGTCAGAGCCCAAAGGTCAGAGAGGTCAGAGCTCAAAGGGCAGGGGGGAGCAGAACGGCTCCGTATTTAGCAGGGATCCCAATCTGACAGCCCCTATAGATCCCAATCTGACAGCCCCTATGGATCCCAATCTCACAGCCCCTATAGATCCCAATCTCACAGCCCTATGGATCCCAATCTCACAGCCCCTATAGATCCCAATCTCACAGCCCCTATGGATCCCAATCTCACAGCCCCTATGGATCCCAATCTGACAGCCCCTATGGATCCCCATCTCACAGCCCTATGGATCCCCATCTCACAGCCCCTATGGATCCCCATCTCACAGCCCTATGGATCCCCATCTGACAGCCCCTATGGATCCCAATCTGACAGCCCCTATGGATCCCAATCTCACAGCCCCTATGGATCCCCATCTCACAGCCCTATAGATCCCCATCTGACAGCCCCTATGGATCCCAATCTGACAGCCCCTATGATCCCATCTCACAGCCCCTATAGATCCCCATCTCACAGCCCCTATGAGATCCCCATCTCACAGCCCCTATGGATCCCAATCTCACAGCCCCTATGGATCCCCATCTCACAGCCCTATGGATCCCCAATCTCACAGCCCCTATGGATCCCCATCTCACAGCCCCTATGGATCCCATCTCACAGCCCCTATGGATCCCCATCTCACAGCCCCTATAGATCCCCATCTGACAGCCCCTATGGATCCCCATCTGACAGCCCCTATGGATCCCATCTACAGCCCCTATGGATCCCAATCTACAGCCCCTATGGATCCCCAATCTCACAGCCCCTATGGATCCCAATCTCACAGCCCCTATGGATCCCAATCTCACAGCCCCTATGGATCCCAATCTCACAGCCCTATGGATCCCCAATCTCACAGCCCCTATGGATCCCCATCTCACAGCCCTATGGATCCCCATCTGACAGCCCCTATAGATCCCAATCTCACAGCCCCTATGGATCCCCATTCACAGCCCCTATGGATCCAATCTCACAGCCCTATAGATTCCCCATCTCACAGCCCCTATAGATCCCCATCTCACAGCCCCTATGGATCCCAATCTCACAGCCCTTATAGATCCCCATCTCACAGCCCTATGGCTCCCTATTTAGCAGCTCCGTTATCCCCGCGTTACCGTCGGCACCTCACTATTTGGCAGCCCCCATTCCCCTCATGGCTCCCTATCTGGCAGCCCCGTTCCCCAGTAGATCCCAATTTAGCAGCCCCCGTTACCGTCAGTGGCTCATTATTGGTAGTTCCCGTTACCGGCCACGGCTCCCTATTTAGCAGCCCCCGTTACCGGCCACGGCTCCCTATTTAGCAGCCCCGTTACCGGCTATAGCTCCCATTTAGCAGCCCCCGTTACCGGCCATGGCTCCCTATTTAGCAGCCCCGTTACCGGCCATGGCTCCCTATTTAGCAGCCCCATTACCGGCTATAGCTCCCTATTTAGCAGCCCCGTTACCGGCCATGGCTCCCTATTTAGCAGCCCCATTACGGCTATGCTCCCTATTTAGCAGCCCCGTTACCGACCATGGCTCCCTATTTAGCAGCCCCGTTACCGGCCATGGCTCCCTATTTAGCAGCCCCCGTTACCGGCTATAGCTCCCTATTTAGCAGCCCCGTTACCGGCCACGGCTCCCTATTTAGCAGCCCCCGTTACCGCCATGGCTCCCTATTTAGCAGCCCCGTTACCGGCCATGGCTCCTATTTAGCAGCCCCCGTTACCGGCCATGGCTCCCTATTTAGCAGCCCCCGTTACCGGCTATGGCTCCCTATTTAGCAGCCCCGTTACCGGCCATGGCTCCCTATTTAGCAGCCCCGTTACCGGCCATGGCTCCCTATTTAGCAGCCCCCATTACCGGCTATAGCTCCCTATTTAGCAGCCCCGTTACCGACCATGGCTCCCTATCTGGCAGCCCCATTCCCCCTCATGGCTCCCTATTTAGCAGCCCCCGTTACCGGCCATGGCTCCCTATTTAGCGGCCCCCGTTATCCCCGTTACCGTCAGCGGCTCCCTATCTGGCAGCCCCCATTCCCCCTCATGGCTCCCTATCTGGCAGCCCCCGTTCCCCGCCGTTCCCCGCCGCGCCTCGCTCCCCGGCAGCCCCCGCTGCCCGCCGGTACCTTTGAAGAACTCGTTCGCGCGGGCCTTGAGCTCCTCGGCCCGCTCGAGGTCGGCGGAGCTCGGGGGCCGCCCGGGGCCGGCGCCGCCGCCGCTCCCCGCCCGCTCTCCCTCCGCCATGGCCGGGCCGTAAAGCGCCGCCGCCGTCGCCGGGCGCGGCCGCCGAGCGCCGCTGTCGCAAAAAGCCGCCTCGGGAGCGGTGTCGTAAACGGGAGGCGGCGGAGCGGGCGGGGGTCGCCGAAGGTTCCCGAGGGTCCACGAGGGTCCCCGAAGGTTCCCGAGGGGTCCCGGGGGTCCCCAAGTGTCCTCAGGGCTCTGCCGTGTGTCCCCCGGTGTCCCCGCTGTGTCCCCAAAGTGCCCTCGTGTCCCCATCACCCCCCAAGGTCCCCAATGTTCCCATCAATCCCCCCCCAGTGCCCCCCCAGTAATCCCCACTCTGCCCCCAGTTGTCCCCCCAGTATCCCCAGTCTCCCCAGTATCCCCCAGTGCCCTCCCAGTGCCCCCCAGTATTCCCCCAGTATCTCCCAGTGCCCCCCAGTATCCCCCAGTACCCCCCAGTGCCCCCCAATGCCCCCAGTGCCCCCCAGTATCCCCCAGTATCTCCCAGTGCCCCCCAGTATCCCCCAGTGCCCCCCCAGTATCCCCCAGTATCCCCCAGTGCCCCCAGTATCCCCCAGTTATCCCCAAGTACCCCCCCAGTGCCCCCCCAGTGCACCCCAGTGCCCCCCCAGTATCCCCCCAGTGCCCCCTCAGTATCCCCCAGTGCCCCCTCAGTATCCCCCAGTGCCCCCCAGTATCCCCCAGTACCCCCCCAGTATCCCCCCAGTGCCCCCCAGTGCCCCCAGTGCCCCCCCAGTATCCCCCAGTGCCCCCCAGTCACAGCCCCGTTGTTCTCAGCGGGTTTATTGGGGAGGGGGAGGTGGGGACACCGCGGGGGGGGGGAGGGGTCGTACAGGGACCCTCCCCAAAAAGCACCGGGGTGGGGGAGGGGAGGGGGGGGGTGTGCGTGTGGGTCCAGCGGCTCCGGGCGGGGGGCGAGGGGGATTTGGGGGGGGGGGGCTTGGGGGGCTCCTGAGGGGTCCTCGGGGGTCCTGGGATAATTTGGGGGGGGGCTTGGGGGGCTCCTGAGGGCATCTTGGGGGTCCTGGGGGGAATTTGGGGGGGCTTGGGGGTCTCGGGGGGCTCCTGAGGGGCCCTCGGGGGTCCTGGGGATAATTTGGGAAGGGGCTCTGGGGTCTCGGGAGGAATTTGAGGGGGACTTGGGGGTCTCGGGGGGCTCCTGAGGGGCCCTCGGGGGTCCTGGGATAATTTGGGGAGGTCTTGGGGGCTCTCGAGGGGATTTTGGGGGTCTTGGTAGGTTTTTGGGGAGGGGTGGTCCCGGATTTGGGGAGGGGACACAGAGACCCCCCCAAAAAAAAAGGGGCAGCACCGAGAGTGGGGAGGGGTCCCCAGCACCAAATTGGGGAGGGGGTGGGACCCCCCGAAAGCACCAAAATTGGGGGGGTGGGACCCCAAAAGCACCAAAACTGGGGGTGGGGGGGTGGGACCCCCAAAAGCACCAAATTGGGGAGGGGGGCGAGGCCGAGGTAGGACGGGGGGGGGGGGATCCCCAAAATTGGGAATTTGGGGGCGGGGGGCATCATAAATTGTGGGGAGGGGTCCCCCATTGGGGGGGCGGGATAAATGGGGGAGCATTTGGGGGTCTCGGGGTGGGGGGAGCACCCCAAGGTTTTGGGGGGGGAGGTTTGGGGGGGGTCAGGTCATGGCTTTTGGTGCAGCCCCCTCCCCTCAAAAAAAGTGAATTTGGGGAGGGGTCCACCCCAATTTTGGGGTCCCGAACAGAGTGGGGGGGAGGGGTCGTTGGGGGTTTTTTTTTTGGGGGGGTCCCCCCCTCAGTTGCGCCCCCCCGGGGGGGCCAGACCATCAGCCAGCAGCCCTGGGGGGGGGGGACACAGGAATTATTGGGGTGCCCCCCTCCCCAAATCCCACCCATTTTGGGGAGGGGGTCCTTCCAGGTCTCCCTTAAAATCTGGGGTCCCCTTTTCTGCGCCCCCTCCCCCTTTTGGGATCTTCCTATTTTTGCCCCCCTCCCCTAATTTTGGGTTCCCCCTCCCTCAATTTTGGGGTCTCCCCCCCATTTTTGGGTCCCCCCCATTTTTTTAGGTCTACCCCTATTTTTTGCATCCCCCCCCCCCTTTTTAGGATCCCCCCATTTTTGAGGTGCGTCCCCCTCCCCATTTTGGGGTCCCCTCATTGTTTAGGTCCCCCCTCCCCATTTTTGGGATCCCACCCCTCATTTTTGGGATCTCCCCCCATTTCTCCCCCCACTCATTTTTTAGGTCCTCCCCATTTTTGCGTGTCCCCCCCCCATTTTTGGGCTCCCCCTCATTTTTGGGGTCCCCTCCCCATATTTTGGGGTCCCCCCCTCACCCAGGGGCTGCTCCTGCCCCAGGGGGGGGCTCAGGCCTGGGGGGTCCCCGCTCAGCAGCAGCTCCTGGGGGGGGAGGGGAGGGGTGACAAATGGGGACAGGACCCCCCCCAGTGCCCCCCAGTATCCCCAGTGCCCCCCAGTGCCCCCCTAGTATCCCCAGTGTCCCCCAGTGCCCCCCGACCCTCCCAGTGTCCCCCCAGTGTCCCCCCAGTGTTCCCAGTGCCCCCCAGTGTCCCCCGACCCCTCCCAGTGTCCCCCCAGTGCCCCCCAGTGCCCTCCCAACGTCCCCAACCCCTCCCAGTGCCCCCCCGACCCTCCTCAGTACCCCCAGTGCCTTCCCAGTATCCCCAGTGCCCCCCAATGCCCCCCTAACCCCTCTCAGTACCCCCAGTGCCCTCCCAGTATCCCCAGTATCTCCAGTGTCCCCCAGTGCCCCCCTAACCCCTAGCAGTACCCCCAGTGCCCTCCCAGTATCCCCCAGTACCCCCAGTGCCCTCCCAGTATCTCCAGTATCCCCCAGTACCCCCAGTGCCCTCCCAGTATCTCCAGTATCCCCCAGTACCCCCAGTGCCCTCCCAGTATCTCCAGTGTCCCCTCCCCCAGTACCCCCAGTGCCCTCCCAGTACCCCCAGTGCCCCCCCAGTACCCCAGTGCCCTCCCAGTATCCCAGTGCCCCCCCAGTACCCCCAGTGCCCCCCCAGTGTCCCCCCAGTGTCCCCCCAGTACCCCCAGTGCCCCCCAGTACCCCCAGTGCCCTCCCAGTACCCCCAGTGTCCCCCCAGTACCCCCAGTGTCCCCCCCAGTGTCCCCCAGTACCCCAGTGCCCCCCAGTACCCCAGTGCCCCCCCAGTACCCCCAGTGCCCCCCAGTACCCCCAGTGCCCTCCCAGTATCCCCCAGTGCCCCCAGTCCCCCAGTGCCCCCCAGTACCCAGTGTCCCCCCAGTACCCCCAGTGCCCCCCAGTCCCCCAGTGCCCCCCAGTATCCCCCAGTGTCCCCCCAGTACCCCCAGTGTCCCCCCCAGTGTCCCCCCAGTACCCCCAGTGCCCCCCAGTACCCCCAGTGCCCCCCAGTCCCCCAGTCCCCCAGTCCCCCAGTACCCCCAGTGTCCCCCACCCAGTGCCCCCAGTACCCCCAGTGCCCCCCAGTATCCCCCAGTGCCCCCCAGTATCCCAGTGCCCCCCAGTACCCCCAGTGCCCTCCCAGTATCCCAGTGATCCCCCAGTACCCCAGTGTCCCCCCAGTGCCCCCCAGTACCCCCAGTGCCCTCCCAGTACCCCCAGTTGCCCCCCCCCGTACCAGCCCCTGGGGGTCCAGCTCCGCCCGTTTCTGGGGGGCTCCCGGCTCCTCCGCGCTCGGCTCCCGCGGCCTGGGCAGCGCGTCAGGACACGCCCACCAGGGACACGCCCACCAGGGACACGCCCATCAGGGACACGCCCACCCGGGACACGCCCCTCCGGGACACGCCCACCCGGGACACGCCCAACCCCGGGACACGCCCAACCCGGGGACACGCCCACCCGGGACACGACCCCAACACGCCCACCCCCTCCCAGGCCACGCCCACAACAGCACAGAACCCGCGCGGCCACGCCCACAGCCCCACGGCTACGCCCACAGTCATGGCTTCCCAGGCCACACCCTCCCAGGCCACGCCTACAACCCATAGCCACCCCGCGACCCCCATGGCCACGCCCACAGTCACGCCTTCCAGGCCACACCCTCCCAAGCCACACCCACAAGCTCACGGCCGTATCCTCATAGCCACGCCCCATCCCAAATGACCACGCCCCCAGCACCGCCTTCCACGCCACACCCCCGACCACACCCTATAAAGCCACGCCCACATCACCAAAACCGTGCCCCGCCCGCCTAAAGCCACGCCCACAACCACACCCCAACCAAACCACGCCCACTCTAAACCACGCCCCGTTCCCTCAAGCCTCGCCCACCTCTTCCTAGCGGGGCGTGGTCTGGGGGCGTGGCCGAGGGCGGGGTCGCTGCCCCAGCGCGGGGGGCGTGGCAGGCCGCAGGGGCGGGCCTGGCCGGGGAAGCTGCGGCGCTGGGGCCGGGTGGGGGGGCCTCGGCGGGTGGGCGGGGCGTGCGCGGCGCTGGCCACGCCCCGGTGGGGCTCGGCCCGCCCAGTGGAAATCGGCGTCCATGGGATGGCATGGCCAGGTCCAGGGGCACGCCTGGACGTCAGGGTTGGGCGGCAGGCTCCCGGGGGCACCCGGGGTCAGGGAGGGGATTTGGGGCTGGGGGCACGCCTGGGGGGACACGGGGTCAGGGGGGGATTTCGGGGCGCTGGGGGCACGGGGTCAGGGGGTTGGGGCTGGGGCACGCCTGAGCGGGGACACGGGGTCAGGGGGATTTGGGGCTGGGGGCACGCCTGGGGGGAGTGGGGTCAGGGGGGGTTTGGGGCTGGGGGCACGCCTGGGGCTGGGGGCACGCCTGGGGGGACACGGGGTCAGGGGGGATTTGGGGCTGGGGGCACGCCTGGGGGGACACGGGGTCAGGGGGGGATTTGGGGCTGGGGGCACGCCTGGGGGGACACGGGGGTCAGGGGGGGATTTGGGGCTGGGGGCACGCCTGGGGGGGTTGGGGTCAGGGGGGGATTTGGGGCTGGGGCACGCTGGGGGCCGGGGCAGTGGGGGATTGGGGTGGGGGCACGCCTGGGGGGGTTGGGTCAGGGGGGGATTTGGGGCTGGGGGCACGCCTGGGGGGACACGGGGTCAGGGGGGGTTTGGGGCTGGGGGCACGCCTGGGGGGACACGGGGTCAGGGGGGATTGGGGTTGGGATTTGGGGTCGGGAGTTGGGATTTGGGGTCGGGGGACGCCTGGGGGGAGTTGGGGTCGGATTTGGGGTTAGGGGGGGATTTGGGGCTGGGGGCACGCCTGGGGGGACACGGGGTCAGGGGGGTTTGGGGCTGGGGGCACGCCTGGGGGGACACGGGGTCAGGGGGGATTTGGGGCTGGGGGCACGCCTGGGGGGGGTGGGGTCGGGGGGGGTTGGGGTCGTGAGTTGGGATTTGGGGTCGGGATTTGGGATTTGGGGTCGGGGGCACACCTGGGGGGGTTGGGGTCGGGAGGTTTGGGGTCAGGGGGGTTTGGGGCTGGGGCACGCCTGGGGGGGTTGGGGTCGGGGGGTTGGGTCGTGAGTTGGGATTTGGGGTCGGGATTTGGGATTTGGGGTCGGGGGCACACGGGGTGGGGTTTGGGGTGGGGATTGGGGTCAGAGGGATTTGGGGTTAGGGGGGGATTGGGGTCGAGATTTGGGGGAGGTCAGGGATTTGGCGGGGGGTGGGATTTGGGGGTCGGATTTGGGATTTGGAGTTATGGGGTGGGATTTGGGGCTGGGGCACGGGGGTTATGGGGGGATTGGGGTCGGGCACGGGGGGCTTGGGGTCAGGGGATTGGGGTGGGGGGCACGGGGGATGGGGGTTTGGGGTCTCCTCCCTTTTACAGGATGGGATTTGGGGTCGGGGGTTGAGGTCGGGATTTAGGGTTGGGGTCAGGATTTGGGGTCTCCTTCTGTTTATGGCGTGGGGTTTGGGGTCGGGATTTGGGGCGGGGGTCCCAGGAGCGTCCCCGCCGCCCCCTCCTCACCTGCAGGGCGGTGCCGAGGCCGCGGGTCCCCCCAAAAATCTTCTGCCCCTGCAGCGCCGCTTTGTGCCCGGGGGGCTGGGGGGGCACAGCCATGGACCCCCAGAGCCCCCCGACCCCAAAAACCCCCAGACCCACCCCCAGACCCTTCTGGGAAACCCCCAGACTCCAAAACCCCAAAACAAAACCCCCCCAACAATTCAAGCGCAAACCCCCCCCAAAAACCCCCAAAAAGAGCCCCCCCAAAAACCAAATGCCCCCAAACCCCCCCCAAATAATAAACCAGAACTCCCCAAAAAAACCAGACCCCCCAAAACACCCCAGACCCCAAAGACCCTCCCCCAAATAATTCCAAGACCCCCAGAAGCCCCCCAAAAACCACCCCAGACTCCCAACCCAGACCCAAAGACCTCCCCACAATTCCCCAAGACCCCCCCACCCCCCAAAAAAACCCCAAACCCCCCCAACCCAAAAAACCCCAAAATTTGGGGCGCGACCCCCCCCCCCCCGCCCCCCACTCACCGGGGAGGGGCTGCGGGGGCGGCGCGGGGGGCGGGGGTCGCCGGGGGGGGGTCGAAGATGGGGGCGAGCAGCCGGACGAGCTCGGGCGAGCAGAAGCGGCGGGGGTCGCGCTGGAGGGCGGCCTCGGGCACGTGGGAGGGGCGCACGAAGGCCAGGACCCCCGGGACCCCACCCCTGGGGGGGGAAAAGTCCCAAAATCACCCCGGGACCCCGGAAAAATCCCCAAAATACCCCGGGACCCCCAGGACCCCCACCCCTGGGGGGGGAGAAAAAAATATCCCGGACCCCGACCACCCCTGGAATACAAAACCCCGGACCCGAAAAATCCCCAAAATAACCCCGGGACCCCGGACCCCCACCCCTGGGGGGGGAAAAATATCCCAAAATCACCCCGGGACCCCCGAAAAAATCCCCAAAATAACCTCGGGACCCCCGGACCCCCACCCCTGGGGGGGGAAAATACCCAAAATACACCCGGGACCCCCGAAAAAATCCCCAAAATACCCGGGACCCCCAGGACCCCCACCC
Source organism: Sitta carolinensis (assembly GCA_032173965.1). Taxonomy (NCBI): domain Eukaryota; kingdom Metazoa; phylum Chordata; class Aves; order Passeriformes; family Sittidae; genus Sitta; species Sitta carolinensis. The sequence continues at coordinate 729,039 of CM063311.1, forward strand.
CTGGGGGGGGAAAAAATACCAAAATACCCCGGGACCCCCGGAAAAAATCCCCAAAATAACCCCGGGACCCCCGGACCCCCACCCCTGGGGGGGGAAAAATCCCAAAATCACCCGGGACCCCCGAAAAAATCCCCAAAATAACCCACCGGACCCCCCCCTGGGGGGGAAAAAACCCCGGACCGAAAATCCAATCTCGGACCCCGGACCCCACCCCTGGGGGGGAAAATACCAAAATAACCCCGGGACCCCCCGAAAAAATCCCCAAAATAACCCCGGGACCCCCAGGACCCCCACCCCTGGGGGGGGGGAAAAGTCCCAAAATCACCCGGGACCCCCGAAAAAAATCCCCAAAATCACCTCGGGACCCCCAGGACCCCCACCCCTGGGGGGGGGGAAAATCCCAAAATCACCCCGGGACCCCCGAAAAAATCCCCAAAATCACCCCGGGACCCCCACCCCTGGGGGAGGAGATACCAAAAAATCACCCCGGGACCCCCGGGACCCCCACCCCTGGGGGGGGAAAAATCCCCAAAATAACCCCGGGACCCCCCGAATCCCCCCCAGACCCCCCCCAAACTCCCCCCCCAGTGCCCACCCAGGCTCAGGTCCAGCACGGTGTCCGGGTGGGCGGGGGCGGTGGGCGGGGGTCGCCGCCCCCTCCCCAATTCTCGGCGCTGCGTCTGCTCCAGGGACAGCACCAGCCCGCGCTGCTCCACGCGGCTGGGGAGGGGGCGTCAGGCTGCGACCACCCCCCAACCCCACCCCGAGGGGTCCTCAAATCCCCCCTCGGGGAGTTATGGGATTTGGGGGAGGGGGCGTCAGGCCGCGACCACCCCCCAACCCCACCCGAGGGGTCCCCAAATCCCCCCCAGAGGGGTCCCCAACCCCCCCCGGGGACAGTTGGGGTTTGGGGTTGGGGGGGAGTTGGGGTTTGGGGAGGGGTCGGGGGGGATTTGGGGGTCTCTATCCCCATCCTTCACTCCGGGACCCCTCCCCAATGTCCCCCCGCCCCCTGTGACCCCCCCAGTGCCCCCCAGTGCCCCCCAGTGCCCCCCAGTCCCCCCCCCCAGTGCCCCCCAATCCCCCCCAGTGCCCATCCCCGAGTCCCCACCCACAGTGCCCAGGCACCATCCCCGAAACCCCCCAGTGCCCCCGTGCCCAGTGCCCCCCAATCCCCCCCAGTGCCCCCCAGTGCCCCCCATGAGTGCCCACCTGAGCATGAAGTGCAGGCACACGATGCCCCCCAGTGCCCCCAATCCCCCCAAGTCCCCCCCAGTGCCCCCCAGTCCCCCCACCCCAGTGCCCATGCCCTGAGCACGAAGTGCAGGCACACGATGCCCCCAGTGCCCCCAGTGCCCCCCAGTGCCCCCCAGTGCCCCCCAGTGCCCCCCAGTCCCCCCAGTGCCCCAGTGCACCAAGTGCCAGGCCACCCCATGCCCCCCAGTGCCCCCCAGTGCCACGCCAGTGCACACAGTGCCCCCCAGTGCCCCCAGTGCCCCCAATCCCCCCCAGTGCCCCCCAGTGCCCATCCCCAGTGCCCCACCCCAGTGCCCCCAATCCCCCCAGTGCCCCCCAGTGCCCCACCCCCAGTGCCCACCTGAGCACGAAGTGCAGGCACACGATGCCCCGTGCCCCGCACCCCCGCCCATCCCCCAGTGGCCCCTGGTGCCCCCACAGTGACCCCCCGCGTTGCAGGCAACGTACCCAGTGCCCCTGGTGACAGCCGTGGCCCTTGCCCCAGTGCCCCATCCGGGGCACCGTGCCGTGGGGTCACTGGGCGGTCCCCTGGGGGGCATTTGGGGGGGCACCGGATGGTTTGGGGGTCCGAGGGGATTGTTGGGGGGTTGCGCGGGGCCCGGGGGGTTCGGTACTGGCTGGTGACAGCCTGGCCCTTGCTCAGCACTGGGGGGGGGGCACGGGGGGGGTCACTGGGGGGGTCCCTGGGGGGGTTACAGGAGTCCTGGATGGGTTTTGGGGGGTCCCAGGGGATTTTGGGGGAGTTTCGGGGGTCCCAGGGGGGGTTGGGTACTGGCTGGTGACAGCCTGGCCCTTGCTCAGCATTGGGGGGGGGCACTGGGGGGGGGGGTTAGGTGATGGGTTTGGGGGGGTCCCAGGGGATTGGGGTTTGGGGGTCCCAGGGGGGTTGGGGTCCCGGATGGGACTTTTGGCTTGAGATTGGGGGATTTCACGGGTTGGGGGATTGGGGGGTCCTGAGGGTTCGGGTCGATGGTTTGGGTCCAGGTGGATTTTGGGGAGTTTCCCAGGAAGATTTCGGGGTTCTCCTGGAGAGGGATTTCGAGGGTTTCCCGAGGGTGGATGTGTCTGAGGGATTTCGGTTCCGAGGGATTTTGGGGTTCCCGAGAGGATTTCGGGGTTCCCGAGTGGATTTTGGATTTCCCAGGAAGATTTCGGGGTTCCCGAGGGGATTTCGGGGTTCCCAGAGGATTTCGGGGTTCCCGAGGGATTTTGGATTTTTCCCAGGAAGATTTCGGGGTTCCCGAGGGGATTTCGGGGTTCCCGAGGGGATTTCGGGGTTCCCTAGAGGATTTCAGGGTTCCCGAGGGGATTTCAGGGTTCCCGAGGGGATTTCGGGGTTCCCGAGGGGATTTTGGGGTTCCAGAGGATTTCGGGGTTCCCGAGAGGATTTCGGGTTCCCGAGGGGATTTTGGGGTTCCCGAGTGGATTTTGGGGTTCCCGAGGGGATTTCGGGGTCCGGGGCACTCACGGGTGTGGACGCTCCGGCTCAGGGTGTTGGAGTCGAGCGCATGGACGAACTCGTAGAGGGAACAGCCCAGGAGCTCCTCGGGGTGGTACCCGGCCACCTCCCCGATCCTGCACCCCAAATTACCGGGGGGACCCCAAAATTATCGGGCGTTATCCCAAAATTATCGGGGAGACACCCCAAAACCGCCCCGACCCGCACCCCAAAATCCTGAGAGAAAACCCGGTCACCTCCCCGATCCTGCGCCCCCAAATTATCGAGGGGACCCCAAAATTATTGAGGGGACCCCAAAATTATCGGGAGGACCCTAAAATTATCGTGGGACGCCGAGTTTTGGGGGATTTGGGGGGGAATCCGAGGGGATTTTTTGGGATTTTGGGGTAAATCCTGAGGGATTTTGGGGGGGATTTGTGGAGTAATTCCTGAGGGATTTTTGGGGGGGATTTTGGGGTGAATCCTGAGGGATTTTTGGGGGATTTTGGGGTAAATCCTGAGGGGTTCCTTGAGGATTTTTTTGGGGGGAGCTCCGAGGGGATTTTGGGGTAAAATCCCGGGGGGGTTTCTTTGGGGATTTTGGGTGAAATCCTGGGGTGGGGGTCTCAGGGGTGGGGGGTCTCGGGGGTATCCCCATATGGGTGGGGGTCTCGGGGGGCTATCCCCCAGGTGGGTGGGGGTCTCGGGGGGCTATCCCCCAGGTGGGTGGGGGTCTCGGGGGGTATCCCGGTTGGGTGGGGGTATCCCAGGTGGGTGGGGGTCTCGGGGGGCTATCCCCCAGGTGGGTGGGGGTCTCGGTGGGGCATCCCAGGTTGAATGGGGGTATCCCCCATATGGGTGGGGGTCTCATGGGGGTATCCCCGGTTGGGGGGGCTATCCCCAGGTGGGTGGGGGTCTCGGGGGGTATCCCAGGTTGAATGGGGGTATCCCCGGTTGGGGGGGCTATCCCCCAGGTGGGTGGGGGTCTCGGGGGGGTATCCCAGGTTGAATGGGGGTATCCCTGGTTGGGTGGGGGTATCCCCGGTTGGGTGGGGGTCTCGGGGGGGTATCCCGGTTGGGTGGGGGTATCCCGGTTGGGTGGGGGTCTCGGGGGGGTATCCCCGGTTGGGTGGGGGTATCCCCCAGGTGGGTGAGGGTCTCGGGGTGCCGCCCCCCGCCCACCTGTCGTCGCAGTAGGTGAACTTCATGTCCATGGAGTGGCGCGTGAGCACGGTGCCCGAGCCCAGCGGCGCCTCGATGGCCCCGGGGTGCGGGATCGCCTCGCAGATCAGCACCAGGCACCGCAGCGGGGGGTCGCCGCCCCCAGACCCCGAGTAGGTCCGCATGTGCCCCGCGCAGTGCAGCACCTGCGGGGGGACCCGGAAAAAAACACCCCAAAAAACCCCAGGGCTGAAATCAGCGAGGAACAGCCCGAAATCCCCCCTGGAATCAGCGGAATCCCCCCGAAATTCGGAATTTCTGCCCGAAATCCCCCTGGAATCAGCGAGGAACAGCCCGAAATCCCCCTGGAATCAGAGGAATCCCCCCGAAATTCGGAATTTCTGCCCGAAACCCCCTGGAATCAGCGGAATCCCCCGAAATTTGGAATTTCACCCCGAAATCCCCCTGAAATCACCGAGGAACCCCCGAAATTTCTGTCCGAAATCCACGAGGATTCCCCCGAAATCCCCCCCCCCAAATTCCCGAAATTCCCCCGTAATGTCCCCCAACCCCCCAAAAAATGTCCCTAAATGCCCCCCAAATGTCCCAAAATCCCCCTAAATCCTCTCCAAGCCCCTCTAATTCCCCCCAAATCCTGCCCAAATCCCCCCAAATCCTCTCAAAGCCCCCACAAATCCCCTCAAAGCCCCCCAACAACCCACAAATCCCCCCAAAAATGTCCCTAAATGCCCCCAAATGTCCCAAAATCCCCCCTAAATCCTCTCCAAGCCCCCCAAATGCCCACCAAAGCCCCCCAAAAATGTCCTCAAATCCTCCCCAAACCCCCCAAATCCCCTCAAAGCCCCCCCAGAGTCCCCTCAAATCCCCCCAAAATCCCCCCAAAGCCCCCCAAAATGTCCCTAAATGCCCCCCCAATGTCCCCAAATCCCCCCAAGCCCCCCCCCGAAGCCCCCCGAACCCCCTCCCCACCTTCCAGGACGCCGCTTTCAGGTTCAGGCAGCGGCCGCGGCCCGGTCAGGGTGCTCTTCATGCGCAGCGAGAAACTGCGGCCCGAGCGCTCCCCCCGCCGCCGGGGACCCCCTGGGGGGCGCCCGAATTGGGGAGGGGGTCCCGGCAATTGGGGAGGGGGTCCTGGGGTCGGGGGCAGTCACAGGACTTGGGGATTTGGGGTTCAGGGTCAGGGAAAAAGCCGCGACCCGAGCGCTCCCCCCGCTGCTGGGGACCCCCTGGGGGGCGCCCGAATTGGGGGGGGGTCCCGGCAATTGGGGAGGGGGTCCTGGGGTCGGGGGCAGTCACAGGACTTGGGGATTTGGGGTTCAGGGTCAGGGAAAAGCCGCGACCCGAGCGCTCCCCCGCTGCTGGGGACCCCCTGGGGGGCGCCCGAATTGGGGAGGGGGTCCGGCAATTGGGGAGGGGGTCCGGGAATTGGGGAGGGGGTCCTGGGTGTCGTGGGGAATTGGGGGGGGTCTCGGGATTTGGGGGGATCCCGGGGGTTTGGGGGGTTCAGGGTCAGGGAAAAGCCGCGGCCCGAGCGCTCCCCCGCCGCTGGGGACCCCTGGGGGGCGCCCGAATTGGGGAGGGGGTCCGGGAATTGGGGAGGGGGTCCGGGAATTGGGGAGGGGGTCCTGGGTGTCGTGGGGAATTGGGGGGGGTCTCGGGATTTGGGGGGATCCCGGGGGTTTGGGGGGTTCAGGGTCAGGGAAAAGCCGTGGCCCGAGCGCTCCCCCGCTGCTGGGGACCCCCTGGGGGGCGCCCGAATTGGGGAGGGGGTCCCGGGAATTGGGGAGGGGGTCCCGGGAATTGGGGAGGGGTCTCGGGGGTCGGGGGGGGGGTCACAGGAATTGGGGGATCCCGGAGGTTAATTTGGGGAGGGGTCTAAAGGGTATTTGGGGGGTCCCGGGGGTATCTTGGGGGTCCCGGGGTTAATTTGGGGAGGGGTCTCAGGGGTCTCTGGGGGTCTCGGGTTAATTTGGGGAGGGGTCCCGGGTTAATTTGGGGAGGGGTCTCAGGGGTCTCTGGGTGCCCGGGTTAATTTGGGGAGGGGTCTCAGCGGTATTCAGGGGAGGGGTGCCAGGTTAATTTGGGGATCCCGGGTTAATTTGGGGAGGGGTGCCGGGTTAATTTGGGGATCCCGGGTTAATTTGGGGAGGGGTCCCGGGTTAATTTGGGGAGGGGTCTCAGCGGTATTCAGGGGAGGGGTCCCGTGTTAATTTGGGGAGGGGTCCCGCGTTAATTTGGGGATCCGGGTTAATTTGGGGAGGGGTGCCGGGTTAATTTGGGGATCCCGGGTTAATTTGGGGAGGGGTCCCGCGTTAATTTGGGGAGGGGTCTCAGCGGTATTCAGGGGAGGGGTCCCGGGTTAATTTTGGGATCTCGGGTTAATTTGGGGATCCCGGGTTAATTTGGGGAGGGGTCCCAGGTTAATTTTGGGATCTCGGGTTAATTTGGGGAGGGGTCCCGGGTTAATTTGGGGAGGGGTCTCAGCGGTATTCAGGGGAGGGGTGCCGGGTTAATTTGGGGAGGGGTCCCGCGTTAATTTGGGGAGGGGTCTCAGCGGTATTCAGGGGAGGGGTGCCGGGTTAATTTGGGGAGGGGTCCCGCGTTAATTTGGGGAGGGGTCTCACCCTGCCGCGGGCTCAGCACGTCCTGCAGCTCCTCGTGGTCGCAGGGGTGCACGAAGTCGAACACGCTGTGCCCGATCAGCTCCAGCTGGGGGGGCCCGGGGGGGTCACGCCCCAATTTGGGGGGGCCCGGACCCCCCTCAAATTTGGGGAGACCCCCCCCCCAAATTTTGGGAATTTAGGACCTCTCCCAAAAGATTTTTACGGCTTTTCCCCAAGATTTTTTGGGTTTTTTCCCCACAGAATTTGCCCCCCCCAAGCAGATTTTTGAGACACCCCCCCCAAAATAAAAAGATTTTTGGGGTTCCCCCCCCCCAGCAGATTTTTGGGGCTTTTCCCCAAAAATTATTTGGGAAATTTTGAGATTTTTTTTTTTTTTTTTTTTTATTTTCTCGGCAAATTTTAAACCCTCCCCCGAAAGATTTTTGGGGTTTTTCCCGATGGATTTTTGGGGTTTTTCCCGACAGAATATTTTGGGGTTTCTCGGTAAATTTTGGAACCCCCAGGCAGATTTTTTGGGGTTCCCCAGCAGATTTTTGGGGCTTTTCCTGACAGATTTTTTTGGGTTTTCTCCGCAAATTTTGGGGCCCCCGGCTGATTTTTGGGGCTCCCCGAACAGATTTTTGCCCCCAACCCCGATAGATTTTTAGGGTTTTTCCCGATGGATTTTTGGGATCACCCCAGACAGATTTTTTGGGGTTCCCCAGCTCATTTTTGGGGCTTTTCCTGACAGATTTTTTTTTTTGTTGTTTTTCTCCGCAAATTTTGCCCCCCCAGGCAGATTTTTTGGGGTTCCCTAGATAGATTTTTGAGGCTTTTCCCGACAGATTTTTGGGGTTTCCCAGACAGATTTTTGGGGTTTCCCAGCAGATTTTTGGGGTTTTTCCCGACACATTTTGGGGCCGCTCCCAAGGGATTTTTTCGAGGTCCCCCGGCAGATTTCGGGGCTCCCCCAGAGGGATTTTTGGGGTTTTTCCCGACAGATTTTTAGGGTTTTTCCCGACAGATTTTTGGGGCTTTTCCCGACAGATTTTTAGGGTTTTTCCCGACAGATTTTTTTTTGTTTTTCTCCGCAAATTTTGCCCCCCCAGGCAGATTTTTTGGGGTTCCCTAGATAGATTTTTGAGGCTTTTCCCGACAGATTTTTGGGGTTCCCCAGCAGATTTTTGGGGCTTTTCCCGACACATTTTTTTTGTTTTTTCTCCGCAAATTTTGCCCCCCCCCAGGCAGATTTTGGAGCCGCTCCCAAGGGATTTTTTCGAGGCTCCCCCGGCAGATTTCGGGGGTCTCCCGGAGGGATTTTTTGCCCCCCCCGGGGTTTTTTTTTGCCCCCCGCACCTGGCTGAGCCCCAGCAGGCGGCTGACGTTCTCGGACAGGTAAATCATGTCCCCGCCCTCGCTCAGCACCATCACGAAGCCGCTCAGCGCCTGCAGGTAGCAGCCGTCCACGGCCTCGGCCGCCGCCGCCCACGCGCCTGGGGGGGGCCCGGGGGGGCGTCAGGGGGTCCCCAAAATGATGGGGGGGTCGGGGGTCCCCAAAAAGGGTCGGGGGTCCCTAAAAGGATCGGTCAAACCCACCCGCCCCCTTTGGTTGGGACCATCCAGGCATTTGGGGAGGGGCTCGGGGGGGTTTTGGGGAGGGGTCTGGGGGGGTCTGGGGGGGTCAGGGGGTCCCCAAAACCGGGAAGGTCGCGGGTCCCCAAAAAGGGTCGGTGGTCCCCAAAAGAATCGGTCAAACCCACCCGCCCCCTTTGGTTGGGATCATCCAGGCATTTGGGGAGCGGCTCGGGGGGGTTTGGGGAGGGGTCTGGGGGGGGGTTTGGGGGTGTCAGGGGGTCCCCAAAATGATGGGGGGGTCTGGGGGTCCCCAAAAAGGGTCGGGGGTCCCTAAAAGGATCGGTCAAACCCACCCGCCCCCTTTGGTTGGGATCATCCAGGCATTTGGGGAGGGGCTCGGGGGGGTTTTGGGGAGGGGTCTGGGGGGGTCAGGGGGTCCCCAAAACCGGGGAGGGGTCAGGGGGTCCCCAAAATGATGGAGGGGTCAGGGGGTCCCCAAAAAGGGTCGGGGGTCCCCAAAAGAATCGGTCAAACCCACCCGCCCCTTTGGTTGGGACCATCCAGGCATTTGGGGAGCGGCTCGGGGGGGTTTGGGGAGGGGTCTGGGGGGGGGTTTGGGGGTGTCAGGGGGTCCCCAAAATGATGGGGGGGTCTGGGGGTCCCCAAAAAGGGTCGGGGGTCCCCAAAAGAATCAGTCAAACCCACCCGCCCCCTTTGGTTGGGATCATCCAGGCATTTGGGGAGGGGCTCGGGGGGGTTTTGGGGAGGGGTCTGGGGGTCCCCAAAAAGGGGGGGGGGGTCAGGGAAGCTCTGGGGAGGGTGGGGGTCCTTGGGGGGGAGGGGCTGGATGGATTTTGGGGGGAGGGTCCGGTGGATTTGGGGGTTCCTGATGGATTTGGGGGGGGTCCTGCGGTTCCCGGTGGATTTTTGGGGTCCCTCTGGATCTGGGGTTGTTCCCGCTGGATTTGGGGAGGGTCCCGGGGGTCGGGGGGGATTCCCGTTGGATTTTTGGGGTTTCCCGGTGGATTTTTAGGGTTTCCCTCTGGATTTTCGGGGTCCCTCTGGATCTGGGGATTCCCGTTGGATTTGGGGAGGGTCCCGGGGGTCGGGGGGGATTCCCCTGGATTTTTGGGGTCCCTCTGGATCTGGGGGTGTTCCCGCTGGATTTGGGGGGGGTCCCGGAGGTCGGGGGAGATTCCGGAGATCCGGGGGTTCCCGTTTGGATCTGGGGGTGTTCCCGCTGGATTTGGGGGGGGTCCGAGGGTCGGGGAGTGTTCCCCCTGGATTTTTTGAGGTTTCCAGTGGATTTTTGGGCTCCCTCTGGATGCGGTGTTTTCCCTCTAGACCTGGGGGTGTTCCCGCTGGATTTTGGGGGCATGCTGACATTCTCAGTGAATTTTTGGGGGTCCCGCTGGATTTTTTTGGGGGGGGTCCCGAGGGTCGGGGGGGATTCCCGCTGGATTTTTTGGGCTCCCTCTGGATGCGGTGTTTTCCCTCTAGCTCTGGGGGTGTTCCCGCTGGATTTTGGGGGGCATGCTGACATTCTCAGTGAATTTTTAGGGGTCCCTCTGGATTTTTTTGGGGGGGGTCCCGAGGGTCGGGGAGTGTTCCCCTGGATTTTTTGAGGTTTCCCAGTGGATTTTTGGGTCCCTCTGGATGCGGTGTTTTCCCTCTAGACCTGGGGGTGTTCCCGCTGGATTTTGGGGGGCATGCTGACATTCTCAGTGAATTTTTGGGGGTCCCGCTGGATTTTTTTGGGGGGGGTCCCGAGGGTCGGGGGGGATTCCCGCTGGATTTTTTGGGCTCCTCTGGATGCGGTGTTTTCCCTCTAGCTCTGGGGGTGTTCCCGCTGGATTTTGGGGGGCATGCTGACATTCTCAGTGAATTTTTAGGGGTCCCTCTGGATTTTTTTGGGGGGGGTCCCGAGGGTCGGGGGGGATTCCCGCTGGATTTTTTGGGCTCCCTCTGGATGCGGTGTTTTCCCTCTAGCTCTGGGGGTGTTCCCGCTGGATTTTGGGGGGCATGCTGACATTCTCAGTGAATTTTTAGGGGTCCCTCTGGATTTTTTTGGGGGGGGTCCGAGGGTCGGGGGGGATTCCCGCTGGATTTTTTGGGCTCCCTCTGGATGCGGTGTTTTCCCTCTAGCTCTGGGGGTGTTCCCGCTGGATGCTGGGATTCTCAGTGAATTTTTGGGGGTCCCTCTGGATTTTTTTGGGGGGGGGGTCCCGGGGGTGTCAGACCGGCGGCCAGCAGGCGGTGCACGCGCAGGTAGCTGATGGTCAGCCGCATGATGGACGCCTTGTCCAGGTGGGCGCTGACGCCGCGGGCGAAGGGCAGCGCCAGCGCCAGCTGCCCGAACACTCGGCCTCGCGGCTGCGCCGGCACCGAGCCGCGTCCCGGGAGCGCTCCCGGCGGCCCTCGGGGGTCGGCCTGGGGGGGCACCCCAAAAATCAACACCAAAAACCCCACAAAAGACTGCCCCTGTATCCTAAAAACCCGCCCCTGGATCCCAAAACCCGGCTGGAACCCCCCAAACCATCCCTCAGTGAACCCTGCCCCATCCCGGGAGCGCTCCCGGCGCCCTCAGGGGTCGGCCTGGGGGGGCACCCCAAAAATCAACACCAAAAACCCCCAAAAGACTGCCCTGGATCCCAAAAACCCGCCCCTGGATCCCAAAACCCGGCTGGAACCCCCCAAACCATCCCTCAGTGAACCCTGCCCCATCCCGGGAGCGCTCCCGGCGCCCTCAGGGGTCGGCTGGGGGGGCACCCCAAAAATCAACACAAAAACCCCCCAAAAGACTGCCCCTGGATCCCAAAAACCGCCCCTGGATCCCAAAAACCCGCCCAAGAAACACTGAACCTCCCCCAAACCACCCTCGGTTAACCCCACTCTGAACCAGGAGCGCTCCCGGTGCCCTCGGGGGTCGGCCTGGGGGGACCCCAAAAATCAACACCAAAAACCCCCCAAAAAACCTGCCCCCTATCCCAAAACCCCACCCCTGTATCCCAAAAAAACCCACTGAACCATCCCCTAATGAACCCCACCCAGTCCCGGGAGCGCTCCCGGCACCCTCGGGGGTCGGCCAGGGGGGGCACCCCAAAAATCAACCCCAAAAACCCCCGAGCTGAACCCAAAAACCTGCCCCTGGATCCCAAAATTCCCGAATTTAGCCTCAAAAAAAATCGCCCCGGACCCCCCAAACCATCCCCCAGTTCCCCCCAGCCTGAACCAGGAGCGCTCCCGGCAGCCTGGGGGGGACACCCCAAAAAATGAACCCCAAAAACCCCAAATTGAACCCCAAAACCCCACCCTTGTATCCCAAAAAACCCAAAACCCCTGGACCCCCCAAACCATCCCCAGCCCCCCATCCCGGGAGCGCTCCCGGCGCCCTCGGGGCTCCGCCCGGGGGGGGAGAGACCCCAAAAATCAACCCCAAAAATCCCGATTTGAACCCCAAATCCCCCCGTGCACCCCAACATCCCCACGTGTTCCCACATTCCCATTTTTCGCCTTTTTTCCCCATTTCCCGGGTGCACCCGTTCCCGTGTGGTCCCACCATCCCAAATCTCCATTTTCCCCCCCATTTTTCCCCATTTTTTCTCCATTTCCCCCCATTTTTTCTCCATTTCCCCCCATTTTTTCTCCACTTCCCCCCATTTTTTCCCATCCCCCCACTTTTTTCCCCGTTTTTCCATGATTTCCCATTTTTCCATGTTTTTCCGTGCGTTCCCAGGCCGGGCTGTTCCCGATCCCTGTTCCTGTGTGTTTCCACCGCCCCATAGCCCCGGGTTTTCCCATTTTTTCCCCATTTTTTCCCATTTCACCCCCAATTTTTTCGCTGTTTTCCCACATTTCCCCCCCGTTTTTCCATGATTTCCCATTTTTCCATGTTTTTCCCTGCGTTCCCAGGCCGGGCTGTTCCCGGTCCCAGTCCCCGTTCCCGTGCGTTCCCACCGCCCCATAGCCTGTTTTTTCGGGTTTTTTCCGCTTTTTTTTGTTGTTTTTTTTCCCATTTCCCCCCCGTTTTTCCATGAATTCCCCTTTTTCCATGTTTTCCCGGTCTCTCCAGGGCCGTGGGGCCGCGCACGTGCCGCGCTGTTCCCGGTCCCGGTCCCGGTCCCCGTTCCCGTGTGTTCCCACCACCCCATAGCCCCGTTTTTCCCCGTTTTTTCGGTTTTTTTTCGGGTTTTTTCCCCATTTTCCCCCCGTTTTTCCATGAATTCCCATTTTTCCTGGTCTCTCCAGGGCCGTGGGGCCGCGCACGTGCCGCGCTGTTCCCGGTCCCGGTCCCCGTTCCCCTGTGTTCCCACCACCCCATAGCCCGTTTTTCCCGTTTTTTTGGGGTTTTTTCGGGTTTTCTCCAGATTTTCCCCCTGTTTTTCCACGGATTCCCCTTTTTCCATGTTTTCCCGGTCTCTCCAGGCGCGTGGGGCCGCGCACGTGCCGCGCCCGGGACGGGCTGTTCCCGGTCCCTGTTCCCGTTCCCGTTCCTGTTCCTGGCTCCGCGCCCGGGGGCCGCGGCCGGGGGAGCGCGGGGGCCCCGCGGGGGGCGTGGCCATGCAAATCTATGGTGATTTATGCAAATGAGAGAGGCGGGAGAGGCGGGAATGGGCGGATTGGGACTGGGACCAGCAGCGGGATGGGAATGGGATCAGTACAGGGTGGAAACTGGGACCAGAACCGGGATCTGACTGGGACCAGTACAGGGTGGAAACTGGGACCAGTACAAGGTGGAAACTGGGATCAGTGTCGGGCAATAACTGGGACCAGTACAGGGCACTAACTGGGACCAGTACAAGGTGGAAACTGGGACCAGAACCGGGATCTGACTGGGACCAGTACAGGGCACTAACTGGGACCAGTACAAGGTGGAAACTGGGACCAGTACGGGGAACTAACTGGGACCAGAACCGGGATCTGACTGGGATCGGATCGGAACGGGACTGGGAGTAAAACCAGGCACTAACTGGGACCAGTACAGTGCACTAACTGGGACCAGTACAGTGCACTAACTGGGACCAGTACCGGGCACTAACTGGGACCAGTACCGGGCACTAACTGGGACCAGTACCGGGCACTAACTGGGACCAGTACCAGGCACTAACTGGGACCAGTACCAGGCGCTAACTGGGACCAGTACCAGGCGCTAACTGGGACCAGTACAGAGCACTGACTGGGACCAGTACAAGGTGGAAACTGGGACCAGAACCGGGATCTGACTCGGACCGGACCGGGACTGGGAGCAAAACCAGGCACTAACTGGGATCACTAACTGGGACCAGTACAGGGGTCTAACTGGGACCAGTATAGGCGACAAACTGGGACCAGAACCAGGATCGGACTGGGACCAGAACCGGGATCTGACTGGGACCAGTGTCGGGCGCTAACTGGGACCAGTACCAGGCGCTAACTGGGACCAGTACCAGGCACTAACTGGGACCAGTACCGGGCACTAACTGGGACCAGTACCGGGCACTAACTGGGACCAGTACCAGGCGCTAACTGGGACCAGTACCAGGCACTAACTGGGACCAGTACCGGGCACTAACTGGGACCAGTACCGGGCACTAACTGGGACCAGTACCGGGCACTAACTGGGACCAGTACCAGGCGCTGACTGGGACCAGTACCAGGAGCTAACTGGGACCAGTACCAGGCGCTAACTGGGACCAGTACCAGGCACTAACTGGGACCAGTACCGGGCACTAACTGGGACCAGTACCAGGCGCTGACTGGGACCAGTACCAGGAGCTAACTGGGACCAGTACCAGGCGCTAACTGGGACCAGTACCAGGCACTAACTGGGACCAGTACAGAGCACTGACTGGGACCAGTACAAGGTGGAAACTGGGACCAGAACCGGGATCTGACTCGGACCGGACCGGGACTGGGAGCAAAACCAGGCACTAACTGGGATCACTAACTGGGACCAGTACAGGGGTCTAACTGGGACCAGTATAGGCGACAAACTGGGACCAGAACCAGGATCGGACTGGGACCAGAACCGGGATCTGACTGGGACCAGTGTCGGGCGCTAACTGGGACCAGTACCAGGCGCTAACTGGGACCAGTACCAGGCACTAACTGGGACCAGTACCAGGCACTAACTGGGACCAGTACCGGGCACTAACTGGGACCAGTACCGGGCACTAACTGGGACCAGTACCAGGCGCTGACTGGGACCAGTACCAGGAGCTAACTGGGACCAGTACCAGGCACTAACTGGGACCAGTACCAGGCACTAACTGGGACCAGTACCGGGCACTAACTGGGACCAGTACCGGGCACTAACTGGGACCAGTACCAGGCGCTAACTGGGACCAGTACCGGGCACTAACTGGGACCAGTACCAGGCACTAACTGGGACCAGTACCAGGCACTAACTGGGACCAGTACAGAGCACTAACTGGGACCAGTACCAGGCACTAACTGGGACCAGTGTCGGGCGCTAACTGGGACCAGTACCAGGCACTAACTGGGACCAGTGTCGGGCACTAACTGGGACCAGTGTCGGGCGCTAACTGGGACCAGTACCAGGCGCTAACTGGGACCAGTACCAGGCACTAACTGGGACCAGTACCAGGCGCTAACTGGGACCAGTGTCGGGCGCTAACTGGGACCAGTACCAGGCACTAACTGGGACCAGTACCAGGCACTAACTGGGACCAGTGTCGGGCGCTAACTGGGACCAGTGTCGGGCACTAACTGGGACCAGTACCAGGAGCTAACTGGGACCAGTACCAGGCGCTGACTGGGACCAGTACCAGGCGCTAACTGGGACCAGTACCAGGCGCTGACTGGGACCAGTACCAGGCGCTAACTGGGACCAGTACCAGGCACTGACTGGGACCAGTACCAGGAGCTAACTGGGACCAGTACCAGGCACTGACTGGGACCAGTACCAGGAGCTAACTGGGACCAGTACCAGGCACTGACTGGGACCAGTGTCCCCCAGTGCCCCCCAGTTTCCCCCCAGTGCCCCCCTTGACCCCACACCGACACTTTCGGGGGTCCCAAAAGTCTCGTGCACGAACCCCACCCCCACCCTCTGCTGCCACGTGGGACCGACCCCTCCCCCAATTCGGGGGGTCCCAAAGCCCCCCCTGTGCCTTCCCTGGAGCAGCGCCCCGGTTGAGGACGGGGCGGGTCCTGACCCCCCCCATTCCCACCCGGGACCCCCAAACCGCTCCCGGGACCCCCCCCAATTCCCGATCCCGCCCCCCCCGGCGCTGGGACAACCAAAGGGGGGCGGATCCCGCGGATCCCCCTCCCCAAATTCCAGCTCCGCGATCCCCCCCGAATCAACCGGACCCCGCCCCCTCCAGGGTCCCATTCCCAGGACTCCCCCTGGAACCGATCCCGCCCTTTCCGGGGGTCCCGGGACCCCCCAAACCAACCGGACCCCGCCCCCCCCGAGGGTCCCATTCCCGGGACCCCCCCCTCGGACCGACCCCTCCCTTTCCGGGGGTCCGGGACCGGACCCCGCCCCCTCCAGGGTCCCAGAGCGGACCCCACCCCCTCAGTGGTCGATCCAAGACCCCCCCCCCGCCGGGAATTCCACCCGGGACCCCTCCCCAAACCGAATCCCGCCCCCCTCCCCTCGAGGGTCCCAACCGCGGGACCCCCGCCCCTGCCGAGGGCGGACCCCGCCCCCCCCGGGGGTCGCATTCCCGGACCCCGCCCCCCCAGGGGGTCGCATTGCCGGGACCCCCGTGGCCGGTGACTGATCGGGGACCCCCTGCCCGGGGGTCTCAGCCCCGGGACCCCTCCCCAAAAGCCCCGCGTGCCCCCCGTACCTCGGCCCGGGCCGCCCGTCCATGGCCGCCGCTGCCGCGCCCTCCGCACCCACCGCGCCGAGCCCCCTCCTCGGACACGCCCCCTCCGCCCAGGCCACGCCCACCGAGAGGCCACGCCCCCCGGCTCACACACCCCCTCGGTGGGGCACGCCCCCTCCCCAAAATACCCCCTAGGACACGCCCCCCTCTTTGCACGAGCCCCTTTAGAAAATGCCACGCCCCCCCGGCCACGCCCAGGCTTGTCAATCATACGGACACACCTCCCCTGTGGGCCACGCCCCCTCCTCAAAATACCCCTGGGACACGCCCACATTCTCGCGCACCTTTCTGGGTGCCACGCCCACTTTGTGACCACGCCCCTCAGTTCCACACCTTTCTTTTTGTGGGCGTGGTCTGCTCGCGGCCACGCCCCTCACCTGGGCAGGACCGCGCCCCAAAGCCACGCCCACCAAGGTGACAACCCCCGCCCATTGTCTTTGGCCACGCCCTCTTTGACACGTGCCCTCAGACCACGCCCATAAAACGGCGGCCACGCCCCCTGAGACCCCCGAAATTCCCTCTGAGCCCCCCCAGATTTCCTCTGGGACCCCCAAAATCCCCTCTAGGACCCCTAAATTCTCCTCTTGGACCCTCAAACCCTCTCTGGGACTCCCAAATGCCTCTCTGGAACCCCCAAAATCCCCTCTGGGACCCCCAAATTCCCTCTTTGACCCCAAATTCCCCCTGGGACCCCTCCTCAAACCCCCCCGGACTCCCCCAAATTCCCCCGGGACCCCCAAATTCCTCCTGGATTCTCCCACATTCCCCTCTTTGACCCCAAATTCCCCCTGGGATTCCTCCTCAAACCCCCCCGGACTCCCCCAAATTCCCTGGGACCCCCGAGACCCCGCCCCTTTTCCAAGACCACGCCCATTTTAGAGACCACGCCCACAGTCTCATTCAATCATGGCCACGCCCACCCCGCTCTCCCATTGGTCGCCGCCCTCGCGGCGCCCCGGAAGTGGCTCCGCCCCCCGTGACCCGGAAGCGCGGCGGGAGCGGCGGGAGCGGCGGAGCGGCAGCCATGTGAGAGCGGCGGGGAAAACCGGGAAAACCGGGAAAAAACCGGGGGAAAACCGGGAAAAAACCGGGGGAAAACCGAGGGAAACGAGGAAAAATCGGGGAGGGGGGGGGGGCGGGCGGGGGGAACCGGGGAAAGGCGGAGCGGGAGAGCGGGGGGGGATGGAACGGGGCCTGGTTTTGTGGCCGGTCTGGTCCTGGCGGTGTCCCCAAAGCTGTGCCGGTGTCCCCAAAGCTGTGCCGGTGTCCCCAAAGCTGTCCCGGTGTCCCCAGCCCTGTCCCAGTGTCCCAAAGCTGTGCCGGTGTCCCCAAAGCTGTCCCGGTGTCCCCAGCCCTGTCTCGGTGTCCCCAGCCCTGTCCCGGTGTCCCCAGGCCTGTCCCGGTGTCCCCAAAGCTGTCCCGGTGTCCCCAGCCCTGTCTCGGTGTCCCCAGCCCTGTCCCGGTGTCCCCAGGCCTGTCCCGGTGTCCCCAAAGCTGTCCCGGTGTCCCCAGGCCTGTCCCGGTGTCCCCAAAGTTGTCCCGGTGTCCCCAAAGCTGTCCCGGTGTCCCCAGCCCTGTCCCAGTGTCCCCAAAGCTGTGCCGGTGTCCCCAAAGCTGTCCCGGTGTCCCCAGCCCTGTCTCGGTGTCCCCAGCCCTGTCCCGGTGTCCCCAGGCCTGTCCCGGTGTCCCCAAAGCTGTGCCGGTGTCCCCAGCCCTGTCTCGGTGTCCCCAGCCCTGTCCCGGTGTCCCCAGGCCTGTCCCGGTGTCCCCAAAGTTGTCCCGGTGTCCCCAAAGCTGTCCCGGTGTCCCAGCCTGTCCCAGTGTCCCCAAAGCTGTCCCGGTGTCCCCAAAGCTGTCCCGGTGTCCCCAAAGCTGTGCCGGTGTCCCCAGGCCTGTCCCGGTGTCCCCAAAGCTGTCCCAGTGTCCCCAAAGCTGTCCCGGTGTCCCCAAAGCTGTCCGGTGTCCCCAAAGCTGTCCGGTGTCCCCAAACTGTCCCCATCCCTGTCCTGGTGTCCCAGGTCCCTGCTGAGGGACCCCAAGAGTGAGATGACCCCACAGAGCCATCTCCATGTCCCACAGTGTCCCTGTGTCCCCACATTCCCCGGATCTCCCTCCATCCCTGTGATGTTCCCATGAGCTCCCGGTGTCCCTGTGGTGTCCCCAATGTCCCTGTGGTGTCCCCAGGTCCCTGCTGAACAAGCCCAAGAGTGAGATGACCCCACAGAACGAGCTCCATGTCCCCCTGTTCTCATCTCCCTCCATCCCTGTGATGTTCCCATGAGCTCCTGGTGTCCCTGTGGTGTCCCCAGTGTCCCTGTGGTGTCCCCAACGCCCCCCCGGTGTCCCCAGGTCCCTGCTGAAACCCAAGAGCGAGATGACCCCACAGAGCCATCTCCATGTCCCACAGTGTCCCCACATCCCCTGATCTCCCTCCATCCCAGGGATATCCTGGTGTCCCTGTGATGTCCCCCTGAGCTCCCGGTGTCCCTGTGGTGTCCCCAATGTCCCTGTGATGTCCCCAATGTCCCTGTGGTGTCCCCAGGTCCCTGCTGAACAAGCCCAAGAGTGAGATGACCCCACAGAACGAGCTCCATGTCCCCTGTTCTCATCTCCCTCCATCCCTGTGATGTCCCCTGAGCTCCCGGTGTCCCTGTGGTGTCCCCAATGTCCCTGTGATGTCCCCAATGTCCCTGTGGTGTCCCCAGGTCCCTGCTGAACAAGCCCAAGAGTGAGATGACCCCACAGAACGAGCTCCATGTCCCCCTGTTCTCATCTCCCTCCATCCCTGTGATGTTCCCATGAGCTCCCGGTGTCCCTGTGGTGTCCCCAGTGTCCCTGTGGTGTCCCCAACGCCCCCCTGGTGTCCCCAGGTCCTGCTGAACAAGCCCAAGAGCGAGATGACCCCGAGGAGCTGCAGAAGCGCGAGAGGAGGATTCAACACGGGCCGCTGTCGTGCTGACGCAGAGCGTCAAGACAACACAGGTGCTCTCAACTGCCGCACAACAAGAACTGTGGGCCCGTAAGGCCTTCGACAGGTGGGACCACGGGACAGGGGGACAGGGGGGACAGGGGGCCCCAATGCCCAGGGGTCCCCAGGGCACCAGGGGCCCCATGCACCAGGGGGGCCCCAATGGCACCAGGGGGGCCCCTGTCACGGGGGCCCCAAGGCACCAGGGGGGCCCCAATGGCACAGGGGCCCCAGTGTCACCAGGGGCCCCAGTGTCACCAGGGGGTCCCCAATGCACCAGGGGGCCCAGTGTCACCAGTGGGCCCCAGTGTCACCAGGGGGCCCCAGTGTGTCACCAAGGGGGGCTCCAGTGCACCAGGGGGGCCCCAGTGTCACCATGGGGTCCCCAAATGGCACCAGGGGCTCCAGGGCACCAGGGGGTCCCCAATGCACCAGGGGGCTCCAGGGGCACCAGGGGGGCCCAGTGTCACCAGGGCTCCAGGGCCCAGGGGCTCCAGGGGCACCAGGGGGTCCCATGGCACCAGGGGGCTCCAGGGCACCAGGGCCCAGTGTCACCAGGGGGCTCAGGGCACCAGGGGGCTCCATGTCCCAGGGGTCACCAGGGTCCCCTGGCCACGTCAAGGCCTTCGACAGTGTGACCACGGGGGGGACAGGTGGACCACAGGGGACAGGTGTGACCACAGGACAGGTTGACCACGGGGGCGACAGGGGGCCCCAAGGGCACCAGGGGCGCCCAATGCACCAGGGGGGCTCCAGTGTCACCAGGGGGCCCCAATGGCACCAGGGGTCCCAATGCACAGAGGGCTCCAGCTCCCTGGGCCGCGTCAAGGCCTTCGACAGGTGTGACCACGGGGGGATTGGGGGGACAGGGGGGACAGCGGGTCCCCAATGGCACAGGGGCTCCAGGGGGCTCAGGGTCCCCAATGGCACCAGGGGGGCCCCAATGGCACCAGGGGGGCCCCAATGGCACCAGGGGTCCAGTGTCACCAGGGGGCCCCAATGGCACCAGGGGGGCCCTTCACCAGGGGGCTCAGGGGCACCAGGGGGTCCCCAGTGTCACCAGGGGGGCTCCAGGGCACCAGGGGGGCCCCAGTGTCACCAGGGGGTCCCCAATGGCACCAGGGGGGCTCCAGGGGCCCAGGGGGTCCCCAATGGCACCAGGGGGGCTCCAGGGCACCAGGGGGGCCCCAGTGTCACCAGGGGGCTCCAGGGTCACCAGGGGGGCTCCAGGGGCACCAGGGGGTCCCAATGGCACCAGGGGGGCTCCAGGGGCACCAGGGGGGCCCCATGTCACCAGGGGGGCTCCAGGGGCACCAGGGGGGCTCAGTGTCACCAGGGGTCACCAGGGCTCCCCTGGGCCACGTCAAGGCCTTCGACAGGTGTGACCACGGGGGGGGAACAGGGGGGACAGGGGGTCCCCAATGGCACCAGGGGTCCCAGGGGCACCAGGGGGCTCCATGGGGTCCCCAATGGCACCAGGGGGTCCCCAATGGCACCAGGGGGTCCCCAGTGTCACCAGGGGGGCTCCAGTGGCACCAGGGGGCTCCAGGGGCACCAGGGGGGCACCAGGGGGTCCCCAATGTCACCAGGGGGGCTCCAGGGATCATCAGGGTTCCCAAGGTGTCACCAGGGTGTCCCCAGGGTGTCCCCAGGGTCACCTCAGTGGCCTCCAAGGCTCCCCTGGGCCTTGGACTGCTCTGTCCCCAATGTGTCCCCAAGGTGTCACCAAATCCCCATTTACCGTCCCCCGAAATTCCATTTTTCCCTCCCCAAACTCCCATTTTCTCCCTCAATATCCCATTTTTCCCTCCCCAAAATCCCATCTCCCCTCCCAAATCCCATTTTTCCCTCCCCAAACTCCCCTTTTCCCCCAAAAAAAATCCCATTTCCTCCCCCCAAAATCTCATTTTCTCCCATTTTTCCCCCCAAAATCCCAATTTTTCCCCCAAACTCCATTTCCCACCTCCTGAAATCCCATTTTTCCCTCCCCAAACTGCCCTTTTCCCCCCAGGCACTGTAACATGGTGCTGGAGAACGTCAAGGAGATGTGGACGGAGGTGCCCAAGAGTGGCAAAGGCAAGAAGAAATCCAAGCCCGTCAACAAGGACCGCTACATCTCCAAGATGTTCCTGCGTGGGGACTCGGTCATCGTGGTGCTCAGGAACCCCCTGATCGCTGGGAAATAGAGAGTGATCCCCTGGAACCTTCTGGAACCTTCCAGAACCATCCCAGAACCATCCCAGAATCATCTAAAACCTGCTGGAACCTTCCAGAGCCATCCCAGAACCTTCCAGAACCATCCCAGCCTCGGTCATCGTGGTGCTCAGGAACCCCCTGATCGCTGGGAAGTAGAGAGTGATCCCCTGGAACCTTCTGGAACCTTCCAGAACCTGCCAGAACCATCCAGAGCCTTCCAGAACCATCCCAGAGCCTTCCAGAACCATCCCAGAACCTTCCAGAACCATCCCAGCCTCGGTCATCGTGGTGCTCAGGAACCCCCTGATCGCTGGGAAATAGAGAGTGATCCCCTGGAACCTTCTGGAACCTTCCAGAACCTGCCAGAACCATCCCAGAGCCTTCCAGAACCATCCCAGAACCTTCCAGAACCATCCCAGCCTCGGTCATCGTGGTGCTCAGGAACCCCTGATCGTGGGAAGTAGAGAGTGATCCCCTGGAACCATCCCAGAACCTTCTAGAACCTGCCTGAACCTTCCAAGCCATCCCAATAAACCTCCAGAAACTTCAGAACCATCCCAGAAACCTTCTGGAAAACCTTCCAGGACCCTCCTGGAATCCTCCCCATGACCCTCCAGGATCCCTCCAGAGCCCCTGGAACCTCCCAGGATCCTCCCATGACCCTCCAGAACCTTCCAGGACCCTCCTGGATACCCCAGGACCCTCCAGGACCTTTCCAGGACCTTCCAGAGCCTTCCAGGACCCTCCTGGATCCCTCCAGAACCTTCCAAGACCCTCCTGGATTCTCCCAGGACCCTCCTGGATCCCTCCAGACCCTTCCAAGACCCTCCTGGATTCTCCCAGGACCTCTGGATCCCTCCAGAACCTTCAGGACCTTCCAGAACCTTCCAAGACCCTCCTGGACCTCCCCCCAGGACCCTCTGGACCTTCCAAGACCCTCCTGGATCCCTCCAGGACCCTTCCAGGACCCTTCCAGAACCTTCCAAGGACCCTTCCGGACCTCTCCCCAGGACCCTCCTGGATTCCTCCAGGACCCTCCTGGATCCTCCAGACCCTTCCAAGACCTCCACCTGGATTCTCCAGGACCTTCTGGACCTCCAGACTTCCAGGACCTTCCAGAACCTTCCAGACCCTCCTGGACCCCCCAGGACCCTCCTGGATCCTCCCAGGACCCTCCTGGATCCCCAGACCCCCTTCCAAGATCCTCCCAATCCCCCCCAGGACCCTCCTGGACCCTTCCAGAACCTTCCAGGACCCTCCTGGACCTCCCAGGACCCCCAGGACCCCCAGACCCTTCCCCTCACTTCCCAGCAGGATTTTGAGATTGGCGAAGGATTTTCGCGGGACAGGATCTTGGATGGATTTCGGGACGATTTGGAATTAATTTGGACATCGGACCAGGATGCCTTTGCGAGGATTTTGGATGATGGATTTTGGGGGTAAAGATTTTGGGATGGATTTGGGGAAGGATTTGGAATTAATTTTGGCAGGATTTGGGATGGTTTGGGATGGATTTGGGATGGTTGGGATGGTTTGGGATGGTTTTGGGATGGATTTTGGGAGGATTTGGAATTAATTTTGGCAGGATTTTGGGATGGATTTGGGATGGTTTGGGATGGTATTGGGATGCTTTGGGATGATTTGGGATGAATTTTGGGATGGATTTTGGAATTAATTTTGGCAGGATTTTGGGATGGATATTTTGGGATGGATTAGGGCATTGGATGCATTTGGGATAAATTTTGGGATGGATTTTGGAATTAATTTTGGCAGGATTTTGGGATGGATTTTGGGATGGTTTGGGATGGATTTAGGGATGATTTGGGTGGATTTTGGGGAAAAGAATTTTGGATGGATTTGGGAGTAAATTTTGGGATGGATTTTGGGATGGAATTTTGGGACAGATTTTGGGATGGATTTTGGGAATAATAATATGCAGACTTGTTGTCATTTGGTGTGGTTTCCCCCCGGGGTCCAAATTTCACCCTCCAATTTACCAAAACCAAGTGAGGAACCCCCCGGAGATCCCAAGGTTTTTATTCCCAAAATCCCCGGAACCCAAATAAACCCCAAAATCAAAAAAAAGGGGGGGGAGGGGGAGGGGCCGGGACACCACGGGGTGGGGGAGGGGACAGCAGAGGGGTCCGAATTTGGGGAGGGGTCCGGGACCCCCCTCCCCTCCCCCCCCCACTCAGATTTTCTTCCGCTGCGGCCGCACCCGGGGGAAGAGCTGGGGGAGAAAAGGGGAGGTGAGACCCCTCCCCAAAAAACCCCAAAATCCCCCACAAAAAAGGGTAAGGGGCTGTGAGACCCTCCCCAAAAAACCCCAAAATCCCCCCAAAAACAGGGTGAGGGGCTGTGAGACCCCTCCCCAAAAAAAAACCCAAAAGTACCCCCCAAAAAAACAAAAAGGGTGAGGGGCTGTGAGACCCCTCCCCAAAAAACCCCCAAAATCCCCCCAAAAAAAAGGGTGAGGGGCTGTGAGACCCTCCCCAAAAAAAACCCCAAAATCCCCCACAAAAAAGGGTAAGGGGCTGTGAGACCCCTCCCCAAAAAACCAAAATCCCCCCAAAAACAGGGTGAGGGGCTGTGAGACCCCTCCCCAAAAAAACCCCAAAATCCCCCCAAAAAAAAAGGGTGAGGGGCTGTGAGACCCCTCCCCAAAAAAACACCCAAAATCCCCCCAAAAAAAGGGTGAGGGGCTGTGAGACCCCTCCCCTAAAAACCCCCCAAAATCCCCCAAAAAAGGGTAAGGGGCTGTGAGACCCCTCCCCTAAAAACCCACCCCAAAATCCCCCCAAAAAAAGGGTAGGGGCTGTGAGACCCCTCCCCAAAAAACCCCAAAATCCCCCAAAAAAAAGGGTGAGGGGCTGTGAGACCACCTCCCCAAAAAAACAGGGTAGGGGCTGTGAGACCCCTCCCCAAAAACCCCAAAATCCCCCCCAAAAAAAGGGTAAGGGGCTGTGAGACCCCTCCCAAAAAACCCCCAAAATCCCCCCAAAAAAAGGGTAAGGGGCTGTGAGACCCCTCCCAAAAACCCCAAAATCCCCCCAAAAAAAAGGGTAAGGGGCTGAGACCCTCCCCAAAAAAACCCCCCAAGAATCCCCCCAAAAAACAGGGTGAGGGGCTGTGAGACCCCTCCCAAAAAAACCAAAATCCCCCCAAAAAAAAGGGTGAGGGGCTGAGACCCCTCCCCAAAAACCCCCAAAATCCCCCCAAAAAAAAGGGTAAGGGGCTGTGAGACCCCTCCCCCCCAAAAAAAAACAGGGTGAGGGGCTGTGAGACCCTCCCCAAAAAACCCCCAAAATCCCCCCCAAAAAAAGGGTAAGGGGCTGTGAGACCCCTCCCCAAAAAAACCCAAAATCCCCCAAAAAAAAGGGTAGGGGCTGTGAGACCCCTCCCCAAAAACCCCCAAAATCCCCCCAAAAAAAAGGGTAAGGGGCTGTGAGACCCCTCCCCAAAAAACCCCAAAATCCCCCCAAAAACAGGGTGAGGGGCTGTGAGACCCCTCCCCAAAAAAACCAAAATCCCCCCAAAAATAAGGGAGGGGCTGAGACCCCTCCCAAAAACCCCCCAAAATCCCCCCAAAAAAAAAGGGTAAGGGGCTGTGAGACCCCTCCCCAAAAAAAACCAAAATCCCCCAGAAACAGGGTGAGGGGCTGTGAGACCCCTCCCCAAAAAGCACCAGGAGCCCCTCCCCAAACGATCCTATAGGACCCCTCCCCTATGGATTTAATCCCTCTGAGACCCCTCCCCAATGGATTTAACCCCCCTGGTACCCCTCCCCCTATGGATTTAACCCCCTGGACCCCTCCCCTATGGATTTAACCCCCAGACCCCTCCCTATGGATTTAACCCTCCTCTGAGACCCCTCCCCTATAGATTTAACCCCTCTGGACCCCTCCCCTATGGATTTAACCCCTCTGGACCCCTCCCCTATGGATTTACCCCCTCCGGACCCCTCCCCTATGGATTTCCCCCCTCCAGGACCCCTCCCCTATGGATTTCCCCCCCCCCTAGGACCCCCCCCTATGATTTACCCCCCTGGACCCCTCCCCTATGGATTTCCCCCTCCCAGGACCCTCCCTACGTATTTCCCCCCCCGGGACCCCTCCCAAACTCCCCACGCCCCTGGGGAGCCCCTCGGGACCCTCACCCCGAAGTAGTTGCGGGGCACGTAGCCCTCGTGGCCGTACAGGGACCCCCACCACCAGTCGAGCTCGTCGGGGGGCTCGCGCCGCAGCACGGTCACCGGCTCGCCCTCGCGGAACGAGAGCTCGTCCCCGAACTCGGCGCTGTAATCCCAGAGCGCGTACACGACGCCGCTGTTCAGCACCCCCATGCCCTGCTCCACCTCTGCGGGACCCCAAAAAACAGCAACTGTGACCCAAAACTGCCCCGGTGTACCCCCATATCCATAGAAACCCCAAATAACCCGAAATAACCACAAATAACCCCAAAATCCCCAAATAACCCCAAATCCCAGAGCGCGTACACGACGCCGCTGTTCAGCACCCCCATGCCCTGCTCCACCTCTGCGGGACCCCAAAAACAGGAACTGTGACCCCAAAACTGCCCCGGTTGCCACCATACCATAAAAAACCCCAAAACCCAAATACCCCAAATCCCAGAGCGCGTACACACCGGATTCAACCCAAAACAAATGAAAACTGCCCTGCACCTATCATGAACCCCAAATCCTCCACAAATAACCCCATCCCAACGCGTACACGACGCCGCTGTTCAGCACCCCCATGCCCTGCTCCACCTTGCGGGACCCCAAAAACACGGATTGGGACCCCAAAAACACAAATGTGACCCCAAAACTGCCCCGGTGTCCCCCATATCCATAGAAACCCCAAATAACCCGAAATAACCACAAATAACCCCAAAACCCCTCCCTCCCCCATATCCCACTTATCCCCCAGTGCCCCCAGCCCCTCTCCCAGTGCCCCCAGCCCTCTCCAGCCCAGCTCTCCCAGTGCCCCCAGCCCTCTCCCATTGCCCCCAGCCCCTCCCAGCCCCTCTCCCATTGCCCCCAGCCCCTCCCAGTGCCCCAGCCCTCTCCCAGCCCAGCCCTCTCCCAGTGCCCCAGCCCCTCTCCCAGTGCCCCCAGCCCTCCCAGCCCTCTCCCATTGCCCCCAGCCCCTCTCCCAGTGCCCCCAGCCCCTCTCCATTGCCCCAGCCCTCTCCAGTGCCCAGCCCTCTCCCATGCCCCAGCCCCCTCTCCCATTGCCCAGCCCCCCCAGCCCCTCTCCATTGCCCCAGCCCCTCTCCCATTGCCCCAGCCCCTCTCCCAGTGCCCCCAGCCCCTCTCCCAGTGCCCCAGCCCTCCCAGGCCCCAGCCCTCTCCAGTGCCCCCAGCCCCCCATTGCCCCAGCCCTCTCCCATTGCCCCCAGCCCCTCTCCCATTGCCCCCAGCCCCTCTCCCATTGCCCCAGCCCCTCCCAGTGCCCCCCCTCTCCCATTGCCCCCAGCCCCTCCAGTCCCAGCCCCTCTCCCATTGCCCCCAGCCCCTCCATCCCCCCCATGCCTCCCAGTGCCCCAGCCCCTCCCAGTGCCCCAGCCCTCCCAGCCCCCTCCCAGTGCCCCCAGCCCTCTCCCATGCCCCCAGCCCTCCCAGCCCCCCTCCCCAGTGCCCCAGCCCCTCCCATGGCCCCCCAGCTGCCCCCCTTCCCATTGCCCCCAGCCCCTCTCCCCAGTGCCCCCAGCCTCCCAGTGCCCCGCCCCTCTCCCATTGCCCCCAGCCCTCCCATGCCCCCAGCCCCTCTCCCATGCCCCCAGCCTCTCCCAGCCCCTCTCCCCATTGCCCCCAGCCCCTCCCATGCCCCAGCCCCTCCCACCTCTCCCAGTACAGACCAGTGCTCCCAGTACAGACCAGTGAGGTAGCTGGAGCAGTCGGCGCAGCCCTCGCGGTACGGGGTGCACCATAAACCCCATAACCCCATAAACCCCATAACCCCCAGTGCCCCCAGCCCCTCTCCCAGTGCTCCCAGCCCTCTCCCAGTGCTCCAGCCCCTCTCCCAGTGCTCCCAGCCCCTCTCCCAGTACAGACCAGTGCTCCCAGTGCCCACCAGTGAGGTAGCTGGAGCAGTCGGCGTAGCCCTCGCGGTACGGGTCGCATTTCTCCACGGCCATGCTGCCGTCGCTGCCCGTGGTGGCGAAGATGGCAGCGCCGTGGCGCACCAGGGCCACGCAGACCCCGGTGTCGTTACACGAGGCCGCGCAGTGCAGGGGGGTCCTGGGGGGGCGGGGACCCCAAAATCAACGGGGGGGAGGGGGGAGGCACACAACGAAAATAGCAGGGACCCCAGAAATATCAGCGGTCCGAAAATATCAGCAGGGAGGGAACCCAGAAATAGCAGCAGGGGGACCCCAGAAATATCAGGGATGGACCCCGAAAACATCAGGGATAGACCCCGAAAACATCAGGGATGGACCCCGAAAACATCAGGGATAGACCCCGAAAATATCAGGGATGGACCCCGAAAATATCAGGGATAGACCCCGAAAACATCAGGGATAGACCCCGAAAATATCAGGGATGGACCCCGAAAATAAGGGAGGGACCCAAAAAAATAACAGGGATAGAACCCAAAAATATCAGGGATGGACCCCAAAATAGGGACGGACCCTAAAAATCAGGGCTAGACCCCCAAAATCAGGGATGGACCCCTGTCCCCCCCATGTCCCCCCATCCCCCGTGTCCCCCCCTGTCCCCCACCCACCACCCGTGGCTGTCCGGGGGTCCTGTCCCCCCCTGTCCCCCACCCATCACCCGTGGCTGTCCGGGGGTCCTGTCCCCCCCTGTCCTCCACCCACCACCCGTGGCTGTCCGGGGGTCCTGTCCCCCCCTGTCCTCCACCCACCACCCGTGGCTGTCCGGGGGTCCTGTCCCCCCCTGTCCCCCACCCACCACCCGTGGCTGTCCGGGGGTCCTGTCGCCCCCTGTCCCCCACCCACCACCCGTGGCTGTCCGGGGGTCCTGTCGCCCCCGTGTCCCCCCACCCACCACCCGTGGCTGTCCGGGGGTCCTGTCCCCCCGTGTCCCCCCCGTCCCCCGTGTCCCCCACCCACCACCCGTGGCTGTCCGGGGGTCCTGTCGCCCCCTGTCCCCCCACCCACCACCCGTGGCTGTCCGGGGAGTTGACGTTGGCGCCGCTGGCGATCAGGAACTCCACGATGCTGTAGTTGGCGCCGCAGATCGCGTTGTGCAGCGCCGTGATGCCCTCGTCGTTGGGCTGGCTCGGGTCGTTCAGCTGGGGACAGCGGCCGGTCCCCTCACTGCCACCCCCGGGATCCCCCCGGTACACCCCCGGGATCCCCCCGGTATCCCCCGGTACACCCCCGGTACACCCCGGGATCCCCTCACTGCCACCCCCGGTACACTCCCGGTACACCCCCGGTACACCCCCGGGATCCCCCGGTACACCCCCGGGATCCCCCCCGGTACACCCCGGTATCCCCCGGTACACCCCCGGGATCCCCCCGGTATCCCCCGGTACACCCCCGGGATCCCCCCGGTACACCCCGGTATCCCCCGGTACACCCCCGGGATCCCCCCGGTATCCCCCGGTACACCCCCGGTATCCCCGGTACACCCCTGGGATCCCCTCACTGCCACCCCGGTACACTCCCGGTATCCCCCGGTATACCCCCGGTACACCCCCGGGATCCCCCGCGGTATCCCCCCGGTGTCCCCTCACTGCCACCCCGGTACACCCCCGGTAACCCCGGTACATCCCCGGTACCCCCCCCGGTGTCCCCTCACTGCCACCCCCGGGTTCCTCCCCGGTATCCCCCGGTACACCCCCGGGATCCCCCCCGGTATCCCCCCCCGGTGTCCCCTCACTGCCACCCCCGGGTTCCTCCCCGGGGTCCCCCCGGTACACCCCCGGGATCCCCCCGGTATCCCCCCCGGTGTCCCCTCACTGCCACCCCGGGTTCCTCCCCGGTATCCCCCGGTACACCCCGGGATCCCCCCCGGTATCCCCCCCGGTGTCCCCTCACT
Organism: Sitta carolinensis; assembly: GCA_032173965.1. Lineage (NCBI taxonomy): Eukaryota > Metazoa > Chordata > Aves > Passeriformes > Sittidae > Sitta > Sitta carolinensis. Next base: position 758,107 of record CM063311.1, read on the forward strand.
GCCACCCCCGGGTTCCTCCCCGGTATCCCCCGGTACACCCCCGGGATCCCCCCCGGTATCCCCCCCGGTGTCCCCTCACTGCCACCCCCGGGTTCCTCCCCGGTATCCCCCGGTACACCCCCGGGATCCCCCCGGTATCCCCCCCCCGGTGTCCCCTCACTGCCAGCCCCGGGGTCCCCCCAGCCCCGCTGTCCCCACTCTCTGCACACCTGTCCCCCCACCTGTCCCCTGCCACCCCCGGTGCCCCCCCGGTTGTCCCCCCCGGTGTCACCTCGGCCACCGCCTGCTGCACCACGTCCAGCTCGCCGGTCAGGGCCGCGTCCAGCAGCAGCACCAGCGGGTTCAGGCGGACCCGGGCCCCGGGGCGGCGCCGCGGTGAGGAGGGGTCGCGCAGAGCCGAGCGCAGCTCCTGCCACAGGGCCGGGGTCAGCGGACACGGGGGACACGGGGGACACCGCCCCGGGAGACCCCCGGGCTTGGGGACATCACCCAGGAGACCCCCGGGCTTGGGGACATCACCCAGGAGACCCCCGGGCTTGGGGACACCGCCCCGGGAGACCCCCGGGCTTGGGGACATCACCCGGGAGACCCCCGGGCTTGGGGACATCACCCGGGAGACCCCCGGGGTGAGGAGGGGTCGCGCAGCGCCGAGCGCAGCTCCTGCGGGGTCAGGGTCAGGGGACATCGCCCCCGACCCTTGGGGACAGCGCCCCCGACCCCTGGGGACAGCGACCCCGACCCTTGGGGACAGCGCCCCCGACCCCTGGGGGACAGCGACCCCGACCCTTGGGGACATCGCCCCCGACCCTTGGGGACAGCGACCCCGACCCTTGGGGACATCGCCCCGACCCTTGGGGACAGCGACCCCGACCCTTGGGGACAGCGCCCCCGACCCTTGGGGAACAGCGACCCCGACCCTTGGGGACAGCGACCCGACCCTTGGGGACAGCGACCCCGGGACAAGCGGGGTCTCCGAGGGACAGGGACACCTCGGGGGACTCCAGGGGACAAGGACCAGGGGGTCTCCACAGGACAGGGACCCCCGTGTGACACCGGGCGGGGGTCTCCGAGGGACAGCGCCACCGTGCCACCTCCCGGGATGTCCCCACCACGACCCCACGATATCCCCCCCACCCCACGATGTCCCCCCACGATACCCCCACCCCACGATATCCACCCCACGATATCCCCCTCCTCACGATACCCCCCACCCCACGATATCCCCCCACGATATCCCCTCCCCACGATACCCCCCACCCCACGATATCCACCCCACGATACCCCCCACCCCACGATGTCCCCCACGATACCCCCACCCCACGATACCCCCCCACCCCACGATATCCCCCCAACCCCACGATATCCCTCATTCCCAGGACGCCCCTCACCCCCAATATCCCCCGACCCCCGATACCCTCTCACCCCCGATACCCCCCTCACCCACGATGTCCCCACACGATATCCCCTCATTCCCAGGACGCCCCCGATATCCCCCCACCCCACGATATCCCCCCACCCCACGATATCCCCCCACCCCACGATATCCACCCCACGATACCCTCACCCCACGATTCCCCCACCCCACGATATCCCCCCACACCCCACGATATCCACCCCACGATACCCCACCCCACGATATCCCCCCCACCCCACGATATCCCCCCACACCCCACGATATCACACCCACGATACCCACCCCACGATACCCCCCACCCCACGATACCCCCCACCCCACGATATCCACCCCACGATATCCCCCCACCCCACGATATCCACCCCACGATACCCCCACCCCACGATATCCCCCCACCCCACGATATCCCCCCACACCCCACGATATCCACCCCACGATACCCCACCCCACGATACCCCCCACCCCACGATATCCCCCACCCCACACGAATCCACCCCACGATATCTCCCCCACCCCGGATATCCACCCCACCGATACCCCCACCCCACGAATCCCCCCACCCCACGATACCCCCACCCCACGATACCACCCCACGATCCCCCCCACCCGTACCCACCCCACGATTACCCCCCACCCCACGATATCCCCCCACGTGACCCCCTCCACGATTCACACCCACGATACCCCCCACCCCCGATACACCCCACCCACGATACCCCCACCCACGATACCCCACCCCACGATATCACCCACGTACCCCAACCCCACGTACCCCCCCACCGATTCCACCCACGATATCACCCCACGATACCCCCCACCCCACGATACCCACCCCACGATACCCTCCCACCCCACGATATCCACCCCACGATACCCCCACCCACGATATCCACCCCACGATACCCACTCCACGATACCCCCCCCACACGATATCCACCCACGATATCCACCCCACGATACCCCCCACCCCACGATACCCACCCCACGATACCTCCACCCCACGATATCCACCCCACGATACCCCCACCCCACGATATCCACCCCACGATACCCCACCCCACGATACCCCCCCACGATACCCCCACCCCACGATATCCACCCCACGATACCCCCCACCCCACGATACCCCCCCCCACGATACCCCCCCCCCCCCCCACTCACCATCCCCTGCGCCCCCCCCCCTCCCGCCGCCGCCCCCGCGCCGGCCGCGCTCTCCAAGGCGGGAGGAGTCGGCGACAGCAGCGGCGCCAACAGCGGCGCCACGGTCGCTTCTGCCGCTCCCTCCGGTGCCGCCGGTGCCCGGGCCGGTGGAGCAGGCGGGGGATGAGCTGCCGGTAGTGGCGGGCGCGGCTCGGCGCGGCGGCGGGCCCGGGGCTCTGCTCCATGGACCCGCGGCGCTTGAGCGGCCGCGGCATCTCCGCCAGCACCCGGGCCACCTCCTGGAACTCGGGCACCCGGCGAGCCTCGGGCGGCAGCAGCGGCTGCAGCCGCGTGGGGCTCAGCGGCCGCGCCGGGGGTCCCTCGGGGGGTCCCTCGGGGGGGACATCCACCGGCAGATCCGCGGGGGGATCCGGGGGGGGGTCCCGCAGGAGCCGCTCCAGCTCCGCCTCGGGCTCGGCCGGGAGCGGCCCGGGGGCTCGGGGCGAGTTGGGGCTGGAGGGAGGGGGGGAAAGGGGGGAGTGAGGGGGAGACCCTTGGGGTGATTGAGGGGGTGGGGGGGTGGGAATTGGGGGGGGGGGGAGGGAGGAGGCGGGTGGGGGTGGGAGAGGAGTGGGCGCTCCCCAGATTGGTGGGGAAGGGCAGAATCCCGTGGACCCCTCCCCAGATTGGTGGGGAAGGGCAGAATCCCCGTGGACCCCTCCCCAGATTGGTGGGGAAGGGCAGAATCCCCGTGGACCCCTCCCCAGATTGGTGGGGAAGGGCAGAATCCCCGTGGACCCCTCCCCAGATTGGTGGGGAAGGGCAGAATCCCCGTGGACCCCTCCCCAGATTGGTGGGGAAGGCAGAATCCCCGTGGACCCCTCCCCAGATTAGTGGGGAAGGGCAGAATCCCCGTGGACCCCTCCAGATTGGGTGGGGAAGGGCGGAATCCGTGGACCCCTCCAGATTGGTGGGGAAGGGCAGAAGTCCCGTGGGACCTCCCCAGATTGGTGGGGAAGGGCAGAATCCCCGTGGACCCCTCCCCAGATTGGTGGGGAAGGGCAGAATCCCCGTGGACCCCTCCCCAGATTGGTGGGGAAGGGCAGAATCCCCGTGGACCCCTCCCCAGATTAGTGGGGAAGGGCAGAATCCCCGTGGACCCCTCCCCAGATTGGTGGGGAAGGCAGAATCCCCGAGGACCCCTCCCCAAACCCCCTTTTCACCCCCTCAAATCCCCCCCAATCCCCTTTTCACCCCCCAAATCCCCTTTTTACCCTCCCAAATCCCCTTTCCCCCTCCAAACCCCAAAATCCTCTTTTAACCCCCCCAAATCCCCTTTTTACCCTCCAATCCTCCAAATCCTTTCACCCCCCAAATCCCTTTTCACCCCCCCAAAATCCTCTTTTACACCCCCCAATCCCTTTTTATAATTCCCCCCAATTCCCTTTTTACCCCTCCAATTCCCCCAAATCCCCTTTTCACCCCCCCAAATCCCCTTTCCCCCCCCCAAAATCCTCTTTTAAACCCCCCCAAATCCCCTTTTTACCCTCCAATCCCCCAATCCCTTTAACCTCCAATTCCCCCCAAATCCCCTTTTCACCCCCCAAAATCCCCTTTCCCCCCCCCAAAATCCTCTTTTAACCCCCCCAAATCCCCTTTTTACCCCTCCAATTCCCCCCAAATCCCTTTTCACCCCCCCAAATCCCCTTTTCACCCCCCCAAAATCCTCTTTTAAACCCCCCCAAATCCCCTTTTTACCCCTCCAATTCCCCCAAATCCCCTTTTACCCCCCAAATCCTTTTCACCCCCCAAAATCCTCTTTTACCCCCCCAAATCCCCTTTTTACCCCTCCAATCCCCAAATCCCTTTTCACCCCCCCAAATCCCCTTTTTCACCCCCCCAACCCTTCCCCCCAATCCCCTTTTTACCCCTCCAACCCCAAACCTTTTCACCCCTCCAAACCCCCTCCCCCTCCAACCCCTCCTCACCCCCCCGCCAGCCCGGCGGGCACGGGGGGCAGCGCTGGCAGATTTTGGGGTGACCCCCGGCTGTGTGGGGTGGGGTCAGCAGGGGCAGCCCCCGGGCGCCCCCCCCTGCTCCCAGAAGGCGTTCTGCAGCCGGAAAATCACGGAAAGGGGCAGAGCCTTGTGGCGGGGGGGTCTCCCGGCCGGGGAGGGGGGCACGGGGATGCGCGACACGGCTGCTGCTGCTGCGGTGCTGCGGCTGCTGCGGCTGCTGCTGGCCCGGGTGCCACCCCCGGGGCAGCGTCCTGGCAGCCGGGGGGGTCCGGAAAAGCGGGACCCCCCCTCCTGGCGGCGTTCGAGGGCGGAGAGTTTGTAATTGCGGGGCAGCGTGGCGCTGTGAGCGCCGAAAGAGGCGTCCTGGTGCGGGGGGAAAGGGTTAAAAGGGTTTGGGGGGGAAAGGGTTAAAGGGGTTTGGGGGGGAAAGGGTTAAAGGGGTTTGGGGGGGAAAGGGTTAAAGGGGTTTGGGGGGAAAGGGTTAAAGGGGTTTGGGGGGGAAAGGGTTAAAGGGGTTTGGGGGGGAAAGGGTTAAAGGGGTTTGGGGGGGAAAGGGTTAAAGGGGTTTGGGGGGGAAAGGGTTAAAGGGGTTTGGGGGGGAAAGGGTTAAAGGGGTTTGGGGGGGGAAAGGGTTTAAAGGGGTTTGGGGGGGAAAGGGTTAAGGGGTTTGGGGGATAAGGGTTAAAGGGGTTGGGGGGGGGGGGAAAGGGTTAAAGGGGTTTGGGGGGAAAGGGTTAAAGGGGTTTGGGGGGAAAGGGTTAAAGGGGTTTGGGGGGGAAAGGGTTAAAGGGGTTTGGGGGGAAAGGGTTAAGGGGTTGGGGGGGAAAGGGTTAAAGGGGTTGGGGGGGGAAGGGTTAAAGGGGTTTTGGGGGGGGGGAAAGGGTTAAGGGGTTGGGGGGGAAAGGGTTAAAGGGGTTGGGGGGGAAAGGGTTAAAGGGGTTTGGGGGGGAAAGGGTTAAAGGGGTTTGGGGGGGGAAAGGGTTAAAGGGGTTTGGGGGGGAAAGGGTTAAGGGGTTTGGGGGGGAAAGGGTTAAAGGGGTTTGGGGGGGAAAGGGTTAAAGGGGTTTGGGGGAAAGGGTTTAAGGGGTTTGGGGTTAAGGTGAATTAAAGGGTTGGGTTAGTTTGGGGGAAAGTGTTGGGGGGGAAAGGGTTAAGGGGTTGGGGGGAAGGGTTAAAGGGTTTTGGGGGGAAGGTTGGGTTAAAGGGTTGTTAAAGTTTTTGGGGAGGAGGGTTAAGGTTTGGAGCCCCCTCCCCAAATTCTGGGCTCGCCCTGCCGGGCACCCCTCCCCAAATGAGCCCCCTCCCCAAAATCCCAGCTCACCTTGCCGGGACCCCCTCCCCAATTGAGCCCCCTCCCCAAATTCCCAGCTCACCTTGCCCGGGACCCCTCCCCGAAATGAGCCCTCCCCAAATTCCCTTCTCACCTTGCCGGGACCCCCTCCCCAAATGAGCCCCTCCCCAAATTCCCAGCTCACCTTGCCGGGACCCCCTCCCCGATTGAGCCCCTCCCAAATTCCCAGCTCACCTTGCCCCGTCCAGGCTCGACTCCTCCACAGCCCCTGGGGAGGGGGTCTCACTTGGCCCTCGGGGGTCCCTGGGGGGGGGGACACACACAGAGATTTGGGACCCCCCGGCAACTGGGGACCCCTCCCAAAAGGCTTGGATGCCCTAAAAAGCTTCAGACCCCCTCCCAAAAAAAAAAAAAAAAAAAAAAAAAAAGGGCTGGAGACTCCTCCCCTCCCACTGAACCCCCAAAAAAAGCCCTGGAGCCCCTCCCCACTTTAAAACCCCAAAAAAGGACTCAGACCCTCCAAAAAAGCTCTGGAGCCCCCTCCCACTTTAAAACCCCAAAAAAAGGACTCAGACCCTCCAAAAAAGCTCTGGAGCCCCCTCCCCACTTTAAAACCCCAAAAAAAGGACTCAGACCCTCCAAAAAAAGCCCTGGAGCCCCCTCCCCACTTTAAAACCCCGAAAAAAGGACTCAGACCCCCCAAAAAAGCTCTGGAGCCCCCTCCCACTTTAAAACCCCCCAAACCCCCAGAAAAAAACCCTAAATGCCCCCAAATCCCTCAAAGCCTCCCTATAAACCCCAACAGGTGCTGCCCCCGCGGTGCCCCCGGTGCCCCCCAGGTCCCCTGACCCCGAGGACCCCCCCAGACCCCCCCCGACCACTGAGACCCCCCAAAAAAGCCCAAACCACCCCAAACACCATATAACCCCTAAACTCCCATAAAACCCTATAAAACCCCCATAAACCCCATCAGGTGCCGCCCCCCGATGCCCCGGTGCCCCCCGGTGCCCCCAGGTCCCCGACCCCGAGACCCCAGACCCCCCAACCAGACCCCAAAAAGCCTCAGAACCCCCAAACCTAACCCATAACCAAAACCATAACCCGTGCCCCCTCCCCGTGCCGGTGCACATCCTACAGACCCCCCAGACCCCCAGCTCAGAACCCCCAAAACCTCAACCCCCCCCTAAACCCCTAAACCAAAAACCCCATAACCCCACGGGTGCCCCCCCCGGTGCCCCCGGTGCCCCCCGTCCCACCCCGAGACCCCCCAGACCCCCCCACCAGCCTCAGAACCCCCCCCAAACCCTCAAACCCCCATAAAACCCCATAAACCCCACCGGGTGCCCCCCCCGGTGCCCCCCCGGTGCCCCGGTGCCCCCTTTGCCCCGCCCCCCCGGCCCCCCCTCACGCTCGTAGCCCCGAGCCGGCGGTTTTTTCTGTAGGCCACGTCCAGGTCGGACTCGTTCCAACTTTTTGGGGTCGCCGCTTGAGACCGAGGTCATCTGGGGACACGGGAATGGGGACAGGGAATGGGAATGGGGATGGGAATGGGGACAGGGATGGGGACAGGGACATGGGAATGGGGACAGGGGAATGGGGACAGGGGAATGGGAATGGGGAGGATGGGGACAGGGGAATGGGGACACGGTGAATGGGAATGGGGACAGGGATGGGGACAGGGAATGGGACAGGGAATGGGAAGGACGGGATGGGGACAGGAAGGAATGGGGACAGGGGAATGGGGAATGGGGACCGGGATGGGGACGATGGGGACAGGGAATGGGATGGGACAGGGATGGGGAAGGGAATGGGGACGGGATGATGGGGACGGGATGGGGACGGGACATGGGAAGGATGGGGACCGGGATGGGGACAGGGATGGGGACGGGAATGGGACAGGGAGGGGAATGGGGACAGGGATGGGGAACAGGGATGTGGGACGGGTGGACAGGATGGGACAGGGAAATGGGGACAGGGAATGGGGACAGGGTGGGGAAGGGACAGGGTTTGGGAAGGGAGGTGGGGGACGGGGTGGGGACAGCTCAGGATGATTTGGGGACCCCCCGGGATAATTTAGGGACCCCCCCCAGGACGGGGGTCCATTTCCCCCATATCCCCCCCGTGTCCCCCCATATCTTCCCTATTATCCCCCCAATTTCCTCCCCGTGTCCCCCCATATCCCCCCAATTTCCCTGTGTCCCCCCATACCCCCCATTTTCCCCCCATATCCCCCATTTCCCCCCTATCCTCCCCCCATTTCCCCCCATCCCCCCAATTTTCCCCCCCATTTCCCCCCATATCCCCCCCATTTTCCCCCCATTCCCCCCCATTTCCCCCAATTTTCCCCCATTTCCCCCCATTTCCCCCCATTTCCCCCCGTGTCCCCCCTTACCCTGAGCCCGGAAGGCGCCGGGGGGGCCGCTCAGGGACGGGTACAGCCCCTGCACCTCGTAGGGCGGAGGGGCCGGGGGTCTCTCGGCCAGGAACGCCCCCTCCCCAGCCCGCGGGGACCCCCCGAGCCCCCCGCCCGCCCCCAGGAACTCGTAGGGTCGCAGGAGGGGCCGTGGGGAGGGGGCTCTGCCCGCGCTGGGCACCGCCAGCACCTTGGGCCGGGGGGAGGGGCGCGCTCGTCCCCCCCCAGGAAATGGGGCGGGGGTCTGGGCGAGCCGGGCCGCCCCAGGGGCTCCCCGAGACCCCCCCCCAATTCCAGGCTGTCCCCGAGGAGGCTCCGCCGGCCCGAGCGGCTCCGGCCGGGGCTGCTCTGCTCCTGGACACGAGCGGGTTAAAAGGGTTGGGGGGGGGCTTCAAACGACGGGGAGACCCCTCCCCAAATAAAGAAGGTGTCTCACTTTGGGCGGGGGTCCCGGCCCGTCGGTCCAGAGCGACTCGAGCTGTCGCGATAGCTCGTCCACCTTGGCCACGGCCGTGTCCAGCTCCAGCTGCTTCAGGTCCATGTGCTGCATGGCCAGCGCTGGGGAGGGGGCTCGGAATTAGGGGAGGGGGCTCGGAATTACGGGAGGGGGCTCGGAATTAGGGGAGGGGGATCGGGTTTGGGGGGGGGGATCGGAATTGGGGTGGGGGGCTCGGAATTGGGGGGTCCTCTCTGGCCACGGCCGTGCAGGTCCATGTGCTGCATGGCCAGCGCTGGGGAGGGGGCTCGGAATTAGGGGAGGGGGATCGGAATTGGGGTGGGGGGCTCGGAATTGGGGGAGGGGGCTCGGAATTAGGGGAGGGGGCTCGGAATTGGGGTGGGGGGCTTGGATTTGGGGGGTCCTCTCTGGCCACAGCTGCTTCAGGTCCATGTGCTGCATGGCCAGCACTGGGGAGGGGGCTTGGAATTAGGGGAGGGGGCTCGGAATTGGGGTGGGGGGCTCGGAATTGGTGTGGGGGGCTCGGATTTGGGGTGGGGGGCTCGGATTTGGGGTGGGGGTACACGGATTTGGGGAGGGACACACGGATCTGGGGACACACGGAATTGGGGAGGGGTCCCCAGGGATTTGGGTGGGGGTCCCAACGAATTTGGAGTGGAGTCCCAGTGAATTTGGGGAGGGGTCCCGGTGAATTTGGGGAGGGGTCTCACACTGGAAGGTAAGGTCCAGCACAGTGAATTTGTGGGGTGGTCCCGGTGAATTTGGGGGGTGGTCTCGGTGAATTTGGGGGGGGGTCCGGTGAATTTGGGGAGGGGTCCCGGTGAATTTGGGGAGGGGTCTCACACTGGAAGGTAAGGTCCAGCACAGTGAATTTGTGGGGTGGTCCCGGTGAATTTGGGGGGTGGTCTCGGTGAATTTGGGGGGGGGTCCCGGTGAATTTGGGGAGGGGTCCCGGTGAATTTGGGGGGGGTCTCACACTGGAAGGTAAGGTCCAGACAGAATTGGGGTGGTCCGGTGAATTGGGGTGGTTCGGTGAATTTGGGGGGGTCGTGATTGGGGAGGGCCGGTGATTTGGGGAGGGGTCTCACACTGAAGCATCGAGTCCCGGCTCGCAGCGCTGCTCGCCATCCTGGGGGGGGAATTTGGGGAGGGGGCTCAGGGGGCTGGGGGGGTTAAGGGGGTTTGGGGTTTTTTGGGGGGGATTTGGGGTTTTTTTGGGGGGGATTTGGGGTTTTTTGGGGGGGATATTTGGATTTTTTTGAGGTATTTGGGGTTTTTTTGGGGGGGATTTGGGTTTTTTTTGAGGGGGATTTGGGGTTTTTTTTGGGGGTGATTTAGGATTTTTTTTTGGGGGGGAGAATTTAGGATTATTTTTTTTTAGGGTGATTTAAGACTATTTTTTTAGGGTGATTTAGGATTTTTTGGGGGGGCGGGAGATTTCAGGATTATATTTTGTTTTTAGTGTAATTTAAGATTATTTTTTTGGGGGGAAATTTAGGATTATTTTTTAGGGGTGATTTAGGATTATTTTTTTGGGGGTGATTTAGGATTATTTTTTTTGGGGGGGAGAATTTAGGATATTTTTTTTTAAGGTTATTTAAGATTATTTTTTTGGGGTGGAGAATTTAGGATTATTTTTTTTGAGGGGGGGGGAATTTAGAATTATATTTTGGGGTGACTTAGGATTTTTTTTATTTCTTGGGGGGGAGAATTTAGAATTATTTTTTGGGGTGATTTAGGATTTTTTTTTTATTTTTTGGGGGTGAAGAATTTAAGATTATTTTCTTAGGGCGATTTATGATTTTTTTTTATTTTTAGGGGGGAGAATTTAGGATTTTTTTAGGGGTGATTTCAGAGGGGGAGGCGCTTCCAGGACTGGTTTTTTTTTTTTGGGGAGGGGGTCCGGGAATATTTTGGGGACCCCCCCCCCTGGGAACGCGGCGGGCGGGGCGCGCCCGGACCCGCCGGGGCTCGTCAGCAGCGGCAGCACAACAGTAATTAACGTAATTAGCGCTAATTAACAGAGCGGGGCGGCGGCCGCCGCCCACCCCCCGGGCCAGGGCCCTGCTGGGGGGGGGGGGGGAAAAAAGGGGAGGGGGCTGGGAAAAAAAAAAAAAGGGAGGGGGCTGGGAAAAAAAAAGGGAGGGGGCTGGGAAAAAAAAAAGGGAGGGGGTGGGAAAAAAAAAGGGGAGGGGGCTGTGGAAAAAAAAAGGGGATGGGGGCTGGGAAAAAAAAGGGGGATTTTGGGGGAAGGGGATTTTGGGGAGGGGGATTTTGGGGGGGCGGGATTTTTTGGGGGGCGAGATTTTGTGGGAGTGGGATTTAGAGGAAGGGGATTTTGGGGAGGGGGATTTAGAGGAAGGGGATTTGGGGAAGGGGGAATTTGGGGAGGGGGGTTTTTTGGGGAGGAGGGATTTTGGGGAGGAGGATTTTTTGGGGGGGGGAGTTTTGTGGGAGTGGGATTTAGAGGAAGGATATTTTGGGGAGGGGGATTTTGGGAAGGGGATTTTGGGGAAGTGTTTATTTGGGGAGGGGGATTTTTTGGAAGGGAATTTTGGGGAGGGGGAATTTGGGGAGGGGGATTTTCGGGAGGTGTTTATTTGGGGAGGGGATTTTGGGGAGGTTTTTTTAGGGGAGGGGGATTTTTGGGGAAGGGAAATTTGGGGAGGGGGATTTTGGGGAGGTGTTTATTTGGGGAGGGGGATTTTGGGGAGGTGTTTATTTGGGGAGGGGGATTTTGGGGAGGTTTTTTTAGGGGAGGGGGTTTTAGGGGAAGGGGAGTTTTTGGGGAAGGGTTTTTTTTCAGGAAGGGGATTTTTGGGGAGGGGGATTTTGGGGGTTTATTTGGGGAGGGGGGATTTTTCGGGGGAGGGGTTTTGGGGAGGGGGTCCCAGGGCCTCCCTCTCCCCCCTCCCAGAGTCTGAGGGTTGGATTTGGGGGGGTCTGGGGGTTTGAGGGACCCCTCCCCTAAATTGGGGGCACACCCAGGACAGGCGGGTGTCACCGCCCACCCCCCAAATTGAGTCGGGGGGTCCTGGACCACCCCACCCCCCAAATTTGAGTCGGGGGTCCGGGGGTACCTGGGGGGTGGTCCCGGTGGGGGGGGGCGGTTCCGATGGGTCTGGGGGTCCCGGGGGTACCTGGGGACCTGGGTGGTCCCGGGGGGTTCTGGAGGGGTCCCGGGGTACCTGGGGTCCTGGGTGGTCCGGGGGTTCTGGAGGGGTCCCGGGGGTACCTGGGGGTACCTGGGTGGTCCCGGGGGGTTCTGGAGGGGTCCCGGGGGTACCTGGGGGTACCTGGGTGGTCCCGGGGGGTTCTGGAGGGGTCCCGGTGGGTACCTGGGGGTACCTGGGTGGTCCCGGGGGGTTCTGGAGGGGTCCCGGGGGTCCTGGGGGTACCTGGGTGGTCCCGGGGGGTTCTGGAGGGGTCCCGGGGTACTGGGGTACCTGGGTGGTCCGGGGGTTCTGGAGGGGTCCGGTGGGTCCTGGGGGTACCTGGGGGTCCCGGGGGGTTCTGGAGGGGTCCCGGGGGTACCTGGGGGACACCTGGGCGGTCCCGGGGGTACCTGGGGGTCCCGGGGGTACCTGAAGAGTCACGGGCGTACCTGGGCGGTACCGGTGGGGTCCCGGGGGTACCTGGCGGTCCGGAGGGTCTCTGGGGGTCTCTGGGGTCCGGTGTGTCGGGGTACCTGGGCGGTCCGGAGGGGTCTCTGGGGGTCTCTGGGGTCTCTGGGGTCTCTGGGGGTCCGGTGTGTCCCGGGGGTACCTGGGCGGTACCGGAGGGGTCTCTGGGGGTCTCTGGGGGTCTCTGGGGGTCTCTCCGCGGGTCCCGGGGGTACCTGGTCGGTCCCGGAGGGGTCTCTGGGGGTCTCTGGGGGTCTCTGGGGGTCCCCGCGGGTCCCGGGGGTACCTGGTCGGTCCGGAGGGGTCTCTGGGGGTACCTGGGGTCTCTGGGGGTCTCTGGGGGTCTCTGGGGGTCTCTCCCCGCGGGTCCCGGTGTGTCCGGTGCCTCTGGCGCGGCCTCTCCGCCCAATTCCAGAGCGCTGGGTCACGCGGGGGAGGGAGCGGGATTGGGGGGGGGGCGGCCACACCCCCCACGGGGGGGGGGGAACCACACCCCCTCCCCCACCCTGCGCCCCGGGGGGGGGCGGGTCCCGTGGGGAACGGGGAGAACCCAAAAGTGGGGAGGGGGGAACCCAAAAGTGGGGAGGGACCAAAATGGGGGACCCTAAAAGTGGGGAGTGGGACCCCAAAAATGGGAAGTGGGACCGCAAAAGTGGGGCGTGGGACCCTAAAAGTGGGGAGTGGGACCCCAAAACTGGGGAGTGGGACCGCAAAAGTGAGGAGGGGGACCTAAAAGTGGGGAGCGAATCCCAAAATTGGGGAGGGGGGGGGGGAATCCCAAAATTATGGGGGGAGGATCCCAAAAATTGGGGTGGGGTCCCACGGGGAAAACTCGGGTCCCACGCTGTGGGCGGGGGTCCCACGGGAACGATTTGGATCCCGGGTGGGGGGGGTAGGTCCCTTTAGGGGGGGTGGTCTCCGTTCCCACGGGGGGGGTCCCGATACCCAAATCCCCCCCCCCCACACCCCTTACCTGTAGCGCCGCTCCGCCCAGCCACGCCCCCCGCCCGTCCCGTCCCGGTGCACGCCGGGAACCCGCCCGGGCCCCGATCTCCCCTCCCCTCGGCAGCCCCGCCCCCCTCCGGTGCCCCCGGTGCCCCCCCAGCCCCGGTTCCCCCCCCCCCAGCCCCGGGCCGGGGTCGCTCCGGGGGTCGCGGTACCTTTAAATGCCGCCGGGGCCGCCCGCGGCCAGGCCACGCCCATGCCCGTGTAAGGGCATGAATAGGCGTGGTCTATGGGTAACCACGCCCGTTTAGCCCCGCCCAGGATCGTACCAAGTGCCCGGCGGGACGGGGGGGGCGGAGCCAGGCGGGCACGCGGCAGCGGCGGCGGCATGGAGGGTGAGGGGGGGGCGCGGGGGATTTGGGGACTTTGGGGGGGTCTGGGGACTTTGGGGGGGTCTGAGGACATTGGGGGGTCTGGGGGTGATGGGGGAGTCTGGGGAGATTGGGGGGGTCTGGGGGTATTGGGGGATCTGGGGAGATTGGGGACACGGGGATGCGCGGGGGGCTTTGGGGGACACTGGGGGGTCTGGGGGACATTGGGGGGGTCTGGGGGTGATGGGGGGTCTGGGGACACTGGGGGGGTCTGGGGATATTGGGGGGCGTCTGGGGACATTGGGGGGGGTTGGGGACATTGGGGGGTCTGGGGGACGCGGGGATGCGCGGGGGGCACTGGGGGGGCTTTGGGGACATTGTGGGGGTCTGGGGACATTGGGGGGATTTGGGGTGAAGGGGGGTCTGGGGACATGGGGGTTTTGGGGATATTGTGGGGGTCTGGGGACATTGTGGGGATTTGGGGTGAAGGGGGGTCTGGGGATATTGGGGGGTCTGGGGACATTGGGGGGATTTGGGGTGAAGGGGGGGTCTGGGGACATGGGGGTTTTGGGGGATATTGTGGGGGTCTGGGGACATTGGGGGGATTTGGGGTGAAGGGGGGGTCTGGGGACATGGGGGTTTTGGGGGATATTGTGGGGGTCTGGGGACATTGTGGGGATTTGGGGTGAAGGGGGGTCTGGGGATATTGGGGGGTCTGGGGACATTGGGGGGATTTGGGGTGAAGGGGGGTCTGGGGACATGGGGGTTTTGGGGGATATTGTGGGGGTCTGGGGACATTGGGGGGATTTGGGGTGAAGGGGGGTCTGGGGATATTGGGGGGTCTGGGGACATTGGGGGGATTTGGGGTGAAGGGGGGTCTGGGGACATGGGGGTTTTGGGGGATATTGGGGGGTCTGGGGACATTGGGGGGATTTGGGGTGAAGGGGGGTCTGGGGATATTGGGGGGGTCTGGGGATATTGGGGGGTCTGGGGGATATTGGGGGGGTCTGGGGACATTGGGGGGATTTGGGGTGAGGGGGGGTCTGGGGACATGGGGATTTTGGGGGATATTGGGGGGGTCTGGGGATATTGGGGGGTCTGGGGGACATTTGGGGGGTCTGGGGACATTGTGGGGATTTGGGGTGAAGGGGGGTCTGGGGATATTGTGGGGGTCTGGGGATATTGGGGGTCTGGGGGATATTGGGGGGGTCTGGGGATATTGGGGGGTCTGGGGGACATTTGGGGGGTCTGGGGAGATTGGGGACACGGGGATGCGCGGGGGGGACATGGTGGAGGGGGGCTTCGGGGACATTGGGGGGTCTGGGGGACACTGGGGTGGGTCTGGGGACATTGGGGGGGTCTGGGGGGATCTGGGGATACTGGGGGGGGTCTGGGGGACACTGGGGGGTCTGGGGGACGCGGGGAGATTGGGGACACAGGGATGCGCGGGGGGGGATTTTGGGAGGGGGCTTTGGGGACATTGAAGGGTCTGGGGGACATTGGGAGCTCTGGGGACATCGGGGGGTCTCTGGTGGTCGCGGGGGGTGACCCGCGGGTGCCCCCGGTGTCCCCAGAGCCCCCCGGCGGTTCGTGTGTCCCCCCGAGTTCGAGGCGGTGGCCGGGGGGCTCCCGCTGGGGTCTGGGGGCGACAGCGCGGAGCTGTGGCTGATCCGGACCCCCGCGGATTTCTGTCCCCGCAGGTGACAAGGGGGGGGACACGGGGGGACACGGGGGGACACGGGGGTCTGGGGGGTTCACCGGGACACGGGGGGACACGGGGGTCTGGGGGGACATTGGGGTCTGGGGGGTTCACCGGGACACGGGGGGACACGGGGGGACACGGGGGGACACGGGGGTCTGGGGGGTTCACCGGGACACGGGGGGACACGGGGGGACACGGGGGTCTGGGGGGACACGGGGGTCTGGGGGGTTCACCGGGACACGGGGGGACACGGGGGGACACGGGGGTCTGGGGGGTTCACCGGGACACGGGGGGACATTGGGGTCTGGGGGGGACACGGGGACATGGGGGGACACGGGGGGACACGGGGGGACACGGGGGGACACGGGGGTCTGGGGGGTTCACCGGGACACGGGGGGACATTGGGGTCTGGGGGGGACACGGGGACATGGGGGGACACTGGGGGGGGTGTCCCCGTGTCACTGGGGGGGTCGGTCTCTATCCCCGGGGGGGGTCACAGTGACAATGGGGGGGGGTCCCAACACCCGTGTCCCCCCCCCCAGCCTGGAGGGCTGCCCGGTGCCCCTGCAGGGGGGGGTGACAATGACATTGGGGGGGGTCTCTCCCCAGGGGGGGGTCACAGTGACAATGGGGGGGGTCTCTATCCCCAAGGGGGGGTCCCCAACACCCATGTGTCCCCCCCCCCCCCAGCCTGGAGGGCTGCCCGGTGCCCCTGCAGGGGCTGCAGCGGCTGCGCCCCCCCCCGACCAACAGCGACGCCCCCTCCCCACCTCCGCTGCTGCTGCTGCGCGCCAGCCCGGGCGGGGGGCGCGACCCCCCGCTGCTGCTGAGCCCCCTGCCCGACCGTGGGGAGGGGGCGTCCCTGGGCTGCGCCCCCCCGCTGCGGGGGTCCCTGCTCATCACCCGCAGCTTCGGGGACCCCCCCCCCGCCGCGGAGACCCCCGAGGAGCCGGCGAGGAAGAGGAGGAAGAAGAAGAAGCACAAAGGGGAGGGGGGGGAGTGACCCCCGGGGGGGGGGCATTAAATTGATTTTATTAAAAAATAAATTTAAAAATTGAGATTTTTTTGGAGGGTAGTTTTGGGTGGGGGGGGGTTTGGGGTTCATTTTTTTGGGGGTTTGGGGGAGGATTTTGGGGGGGGTTTGGGGATTTTTTTGGGGATTTTTGGGTGATTTTGGGGGTTTTGAGGATTTTTGGGGATGGGGGGTTGAGGGGATATTTTTGGAGGGGATTTGGGGTTTTTTTTTGGGTGATTTTTGGGGGTTTTGGGGATTTTTTTGGGTGATTTGGGGGGGGATTTTGAGGGGGATTTTGGGGGATTTTTTTTTTGGGGGGGATCTTGGGGGTTTTGGGGATTTTTGGGGAGGGGGTTGAGGGATTTTTGGAGGGGATTTGGGGATTTTTTTTTGGGTGATTTTGGGGGTTTTGGGGATTTTTGGGGAGATTTTGGGGGGATTTTGAGGGGGATTTTGGGATTTTTTTTTGAGGGGATCTTGGGGGTTTGGGGTTTTTTTGGAGTGGATTTTGGGATTTTTTTGGGGGAGATTTTGGGGATTTTTGGGGAGATTTTGAGGGGATTTTGGGGGGAATTTTGAGGGGATTTGGGGATTTTTTTTGGGGGGGGGATCTTGAGGGTTTTGGGGAGTGGGTTGTGGGATTTTTGGAGTGGATTTTGGGATTTTTTTTTGGAGGGGATCTTGGGGGTTTTGGGTATTTTTGGGGAGGGGATTTGGGGATTTTTTTGGGGGAATCTTGGGGGTTTTGGGATTTTTGGAGGGGATTTTGGGATTTTTTTTTTGAGGGGATCTTGGGGCTTTTGGGGATTTTTGGGGGGATTTTGGGGGGAATTTTGAGGGGAATTGTGGGATTTTTTGAGAGGGGGATCTTGAGGGTTTGGGGAATTTTTTTGGGGGGTCTGAGGGATTTTTGGGGATATTTGGGATATTTTGGGGGCTCATCGGGGGGTCTGCAGGAAGGGCTCGTGCAGCACCTCGAACAATCGCTTGGCCTGGGGGGGACACAGAGGGGGTGACCCCGATGGCCCAAATTTGTCCACTTTTTGTCCCTTTTTTGTCCTTTCTATTTGTCCTTTTTGTCCCTTTTTTCCCCTTTTTTTGTCCCTTTTTTTCCTTTTTTTCCCTTTTTTCCTTTTTTTATCCTTTTTTTATCCCTTTTTTCCCTTTTTGCTCTTTTTTTTATCCCTTTTTTATCCCTTTTTTATCCCTTTTTTATTCCTTTTTTATCCCTTTCTGTCCCTTTTTTTTGCCCCTTTCTGTCCTCTTTTTTCCTTTTTTGCCCCTTTTTTATCCCTTTTTATCCTTTTTTTCCCTTTTTTCCCCCTTTTTTCCCCCCTTTTTGTCCTTTTTTTATCCCTTTTTTCTTTTTTTTTCCCTTTTTTTCCCCTTTTTTTCCCTTTTTTTCCCCTTTTTCATCCCTTTTTGTCCTTTTTTACCCCTTTTTTCCCCTTTTTTATCCCTTTCTGTCCCATTTTTTGCCCCTTTCTGTCCCATTTTTTCCCTTTTTTCCCCTTTTTTCCCTTTTTCCCCCTTTTTTCTCCTTTTCTGTCCCTTTTTTTCCCCTTTTTACTCCTCTTTGTCCCTTTTTTCTCCACTTTTGTCCCTTTTTTCCTCCCTTTTTGTCCCTTTTTTCTCCTTTTTTTCCCCTTTTTCTCCATTTTTCTCCATTTTTTCTCCCTTTTCGTCCCTTTTCCCCCCTTTTTCCCCCCTTTTTTTCCATTTTTTCCCCTTTTTCTCCATTTTTGTCTTTTTATCTCCTTTTTGTCCCTTTTTTCTCCATTTTTCTCCTTTTTTTCCCCCTTTTTTTGTCCTTTTTTCCCCTTTTTTCCCATTTCCCCCCCTTTGTTCCCATTTTTCCCATTTTTCCCCTTTTTTCCATTTTTTTCCCATTTTTCTCCTTTTCTTCCCCTTTTCCCCCTTTTTGTCCTTTTTTTCCCTTTTTTCCCATTTCCCCCCCTTTTTTCCCCTTTTTCCCCATTTTTTCCCCTTTTTTCCCCCCTTTTTTTCCCTTTTTTTCCCATTTTCCCCCCTTTTTTCCCCATTTTTTCCCCTTTTTCCCCTTTTTTTCCCTTTTTTTTCCCATTTTTTCCCATTTTTTTCCCCATTTTTTCCCATTTTTTCCCCTTTCTGTCTCTCACCTTCTGGGGTCCCACGCCGGGACAAAGCGACAAATCCTGCGGGGAGGCGGCGACCACGGCAGCGAGAGAGGACAGTGAGGGGACAGGTGAGGGGGGACAGGTGAGGGTGGACAGGTGAGGGTGGGACAGGTGAGACTGGACAGGTGAGAATGGACAGGTGAGGGGGGACAGGTGAGAGCGGGACAGGTGAGGGGGACAGGTGAGAGTGGACAGGTGAGGGGGGACAGGTGAGGGGACAGGTGAGGGTGGACAAGTGACAGTGGACAGGTGAGAATGGACAGGTGAGGGTGGACAGGTGAGAGTGGACAGGTGAGGGTGGACAGGTGAGAGTGGGACAGGTGAGAGTGGGACAGGTGAGGGGGACAGGTGAGAATGGACAGGTGAGAATGGACAGGTGAGGTGGACAAGTGACAGTGACAGGTGAGAATGGACAGGTGAGTGTGGGACAGGTGAGAATGGACAGGTGAGGGTGGACAGGTAAGGGTGGGACAGGTGAGGGTGGACAGGTGACAGTGGACAGGTGAGAATGGACAGGTGAGTGTGGGACAGGTGAGAATGGACAGGTGAGGGTGGACAGGTGAGAGTGGGCAAGTGACAGTGGACAGGTGAGAATGAACAGGTGAGGGTGGACAGGTGACCCGGGGGGGGTACAGGTGACCCTGGGGGGGTACAGGTGACCCTGGGCAGTTCCAGGTGTGGCCCTCGGGGGTGTCACCTGTCCCCAGGTGTGCTCACCCCGAAGGTGCCCAGCAGGCTCAGTGCGTCCGTTTTGTTCACGGATCTGACGCTGGTCAGGCAGTCGGTGACCTGGGGGGGAGGGGACAGCGGTCAGGGCACACCTGGGCACACCTGGGGGACCCCTGGGGACATTGGGGACACCTGGGGGACATTGGGGACACCTGGGCACACCTGGGGATACCTGGGGACCTGGGAACATTGGGGACACCTGGGCACACCTGAGGACATTTGGGACACCTGGGGCCCCCTGGGCAACCTGGGGACATTGGGGACCCTGAGGGAACACCTGGGCACACCTGGGGATACCTGGGGGACACCTGGGCACACCTGAGCACACCTGGGGACCCCTGGGGACACCTAGGCACACCTGGGGGGACACCTGGGGATACCTGGGGAACACCTGGGCACCCCTGGGGACACCTGCAAACACCTGGGGACATTGGGGACACCTGGGCACACCTGGGCACCCCTGGGCACACCTGACCACACCTGACGGTACACCTGGGGATACCTGGGGGACCCCTGGGCACACCTGGGAACCTAGACACCTGAGGGCACCCTGGGCACACCTGATGGTACACCTGGGCCCCCCTGGGCACACCTGGGATACCTGGGGACATTGGGCACCTAGCACCTGGGACACCTGGGGATACCTGGGGACACCTGGCCCCCTGGGACACCTGGGACACTGAGGACACCTGGGCACTGGGGACACCTGGGCCCTGGGAACACCTGGGGGACACCTGGGGACACCTGTGGCGCTGACCTGGACAGGTAGTCGTGCTCCACGCGCTCCTTGAGCAGGTCCGGCGGTTTCTGCTCGTAGCTCTTGAACGTCTCCAGGTACCGGGCGCACTCCTCGGGGCTGGGGGATTGGGGGGATTGGGGGGATTGGGGGGATTGGGGGATTGGGGATTGGGGGGGATTGGGGGATTGGGGGGGATTGGGGGGGATTGGGGGGATTGGGGGGATTGGGGGGATTGGGGGGATTGGGGGGGATTGGGGGGTTGGGGGGATTGGGGGGATTGGGGGGATTGGGGGGGTTGGGGGGATTGGGGGGGATTGGGGGGATTGGGGGGGATTGGGGGATTGGGGGGATTGGGGGGATTGGGGGGTTGGGGGGATTGGGGGGGATTGGGGGGGATTGGGGGGGATTGGGGGGATTGGGGGGATTGGGGGGATTGGGGGGATTGGGGGGGATTGGGGGGATTGGGGGGGGGATTGGGGGATTGGGGGGGATTGGGGGGATTGGGGGGATTGGGGGGGATTGGGGGATTGGGGGGGATTGGGGGGGATTGGGGGATTGGGGGGGATTGGGGGGATTGGGGGGATTGGGGGGGATTGGGGGGGATTGGGGGATTGGGGGGGATTGGGGGGATTGGGGGGATTGGGGGGGATTGGGGCTGGGGGGATTGGGGGATTGGGGGATTGGGGTGGGGATTGGGGGGATTGGGGACATTGGGGGATTGGGGGGATTGGGGACATTGGGGGGGGATTTGGGGTATTTGGGGACTATTTGGGGGATTTGGGGACATTGGGGGGATTTGGGGGCATTGGGGG
This sequence comes from Sitta carolinensis, assembly GCA_032173965.1. Taxonomy (NCBI): domain Eukaryota; kingdom Metazoa; phylum Chordata; class Aves; order Passeriformes; family Sittidae; genus Sitta; species Sitta carolinensis. The sequence continues at coordinate 778,932 of CM063311.1, forward strand.
ATTTGGGGGATTTGGGGACATTGGGGGGATTTGGGGACATTTGGGGGATTTGGGGACTTTGGGGGATTGGGGGGGGATTTGGGGAATTTGGGGGATTTGGGGACATTGGGGGATTTGGGGGGATTTGGGGTCTTTCGGTGATTTGGTGCTTTGGGGATTTTGTGCATTTGGGGATTTGGGGCATTTGGGGGATTTCGGATTGGGGATTTGGGGCATTGGGGCATTTTGGGGATTGGCGTTTTGGCGTGTTTGTGCCAGTTTTGTGCCATTTTGTGCCGTTTTGGGCCGTTTTGTGCCTTTTGTGCCATTTTGTGCCATTTTGTGCCTTTTGGGCCGTTTTGGGGCCGTTTTGTGCCGTTTTGTGCCATTTTGTGCATTTTGTGCCATTTTTGCCATTTGGGCCTTTTGTGCCGTTTTGTGCCGTTTTGTGCCGGTTTTGGGGCCGTTTTGTGCCGTTTTGTGCCATTTTGTGCATTGTGCCATTTTGGTGCCATTTTTGCATTTTGCCGTTTTGGGCGTTTGTCCGTTTTGTGCCAGTTTGGGTGCCATTTTGGCGTTTTGAGGGCCTTGGCCGTCTTGATGCGCTGGTGGGGACCCGTTGGGGCAGGTTGGGGCGGTGGGGACCGTGTGACAGGTGTGCAGGGAAGGGGGCGAAGGCGTAGGGGGGGACAGGGACGGGGGACGGTGCATGGTGCAGGCAGGGACAGGTTGGACAGGTGGGCAGGGACAGGGGGGACAGGTGGTGGGACAGGTGATAACACAGGCGAGGACACAGGTGAGGACACAGGTGAGGACACAGGTGAGGACACAGGTGAGGACACAGGTGGGACAGGTAAGGGCACGGATGAGGGCACAGGTGAGGACACAGGTGGGACAGGTGAGGGCACAGGTGGGACAGGTGAGGGCACAGGTGAGAACACAGGTGAGGGCACAGGTGAGGACACAGGTGGGACAGGTGAGGGCACAGGTGGGACAGGTGAGGGCACAGGTGAGAACACAGGTGAGGGCACAGGTGAGGGCACAGGTGGGACAGGTGAGGGCACACGTGAGGACACAGGTGGGACAGGTGAGGACACAGGTGAGGGCACAGGTGAGGGCACAGGTGAGGGCACAGGTGGGACGGTGCCAAGGGGCCGGGGTCACCTCACCACGTCCACCTGCAGCAGCAGCACCTGGAGGCCGAAGCTCCGCCCCAGAGCCCGGAGCCGCTCGTGGATGTAATCGGGGTTCAGGTGGTGGTACCTGAGACTGGGGGACACAGACACCTGGGCACACCTGGGGGGACACCTGGGGACAACTGGGGACAGCTAGGGGGACACCTGGGCACACCTGGGGGGACACCGGGGGACAACTGGGGTTAGCTAGGGGGACACCTGAGCACACCTGAGCACACCTGGAGATATCTGGGGACACTGAGGGGACACCTGAGCACACCTGGGGGTACCTGAGCACACCTGAGCACACCTGGCCGGCCCCGCCCCGCTCACCTGAGGAAGAGGGCGCAGCTGCTCTGGCCCAGGACGTAATCCGGGACGACGTCCCCGAACTCCCATGGGACGTTGCGGATGAACTTCAGCACCGGATTGCCGCGCTGGGGACACCCCCGTGTCGTGACATGAGATCCAAACCCGCGATATCGGGAACAGGACACCCCCATGTCGTGATATGAGCCCCGACCCACGATATCGGGGACAGGACACACCCATGTCATGATATGAGCCCCAACCCCGTGATATCGGGAACAGGACACACCCATGTCGTGATATGAGCCCCCCAGCCCGTGATATTGGGGGGACAGAACACACCCCCGTGTCACGACATGAGACCCAAACCCACGATATCGGGGACAGAACCTTCCCCATGTCGTGACATGAGCCCCTAACCCGCGATATCGGGGACAGGACACCCCCATGTCGTGATATGAGCCCCCCAACCCGTGATATCGGGGGGACAGGACACACCCCCATGTCGCGACATGAGCCTTAACCCCATGATATCGGGGACAGGACACCCCCATGTCGCGACATGAGCCCCCCAACCCGCGATATTGGGAGGGGAGGACACCCCCATGTCGCGACATGAGCCCCACCCCCCTGCACCATCGAGGGACAGCCCCTCCCATGTCGCGACAGGGCCCCGCCCACCTGCCGCGGGCTGACGATGATGCTGCTGCTCTTGGTGCCCGGTTTGAGCACGGGCAGGGGCGGCGCCTCCCGGGCCCGGCTCTGCTCCCGCTCCCGGTTCTGATCCCGGCTCTGCTCCCGCTCCCGGGGCTCAGCCCGGCTCTGCTCCCGCTCCCGGGGCTCGTCCCGGCTCTGCTCCCGCTCCCGGGGCTCGTCCCGGCTCTGCTCCCGCTCCCGGGGCTCAGCCCGGCTCTGCTCCCGCTCCCGGGGCTCAGCCCGGCTCTGCTCCCGCTCCCGGTTCTGATCCCGGCTCTGCTCCCGCTCCCGGGGCTCATCCCGGCTCTGCTCCCGCTCCCGGGGCTCGTCCCGGCTCTGCTCCCGCTCCCGGTTCTGATCCCGGCTCTGCTCCCGCTCCCGGGGCTCATCCCGGCTCTGCTCCCGCTCCCGGGGCTCATCCCGGCTCTGCTCCCGCTCCCGGTTCTGATCCCGGCTCTGCTCCCGCTCCCGGGGCTCGTCCCGGCTCTGCTCCCGCTCCCGGGGCTCGTCCCGGCTCTGCTCCCGCTCCCGGGGCTCGTCCCGGCTCTGCTCCCGCTCCCGGGGCTCATCCCGGCTCTGCTCCCGCTCCCGGGGCTCGTCCCGGCTCTGCTCCCGCTCCCGGGGCTCATCCCGGCTCTGCTCCCGCTCCCGGGGCTCAGCCCGGCTCTGCTCCCGCTCCCGGGGCTCAGCCCGGCTCTGCTCCCGCTCCCGGGGCTCGTCCCGGCTCTGCTCCCGCTCCCGGGGCTCGTCCCGGCTCTGCTCCCGCTCCCGGTTCTGATCCCGGCTCTGCTCCCGCTCCCGGGGCTCAGCCCGGCTCTGCTCCCGCTCCCGGGGCTCGTCCCGGCTCTGCTCCCGCTCCCGGTTCTGATCCCGGCTCTGCTCCCGCTCCCGGGGCTCGTCCCGGCTCTGCTCCCGCTCCCGGGGCTCGTCCCGGCTCTGCTCCCGCTCCCGGGGCTCGTCCCGGCTCTGCTCCCGCTCCCGGGGCTCATCCCGGCTCTGCTCCCGCTCCCGGGGCTCGTCCCGGCTCTGCTCCCGCTCCCGGTTCTGATCCCGGCTCTGCTCCCGCTCCCGGGGCTCAGTCCCGGCTCTGCTCCCGCTCCCGGGGCTCATCCCGGCTCTGCTCCCGCTCCCGGGGCTCGCCCGGCTCCTGCTCCCGGTTATCCGCTGGGGTCGCGAGGGGTCCCGGAGGTCCCGGAGGGTCCCGAGGGAGCGGGGCCGGTGGGTCCGAGATCCCGGTCCCGGTTCTGCTCCCGTTCCCGGTTCTGCTCCCGATCCCGGTTTGCTCCCGATCCCGGCTCTGATCCGGTCGGTTCTGATCCCGTCCCGGTCCTGATCCCGCTCCCGGTTCTGATCCCGTCCGGTTCCCGTGGGTCCAGCCGTCCCGGGGCGCCTTCCCGGTGCCCCCACACGAATCCGCGTAAAACCGGGACCGGGCACCGGCACCGGCACCGGGGGGTGCGCGGCGGAGGCTCTGAACAGCGACGGATCCTGGCGGGGACACCGGGACACCCCGGTCACACCGGGACACCGGACATCCCCGGTCACACCGGGACACCCCCGGTCACACGGGGACACCGGACACCCCGGTCACACGGGACACCCGCGGTCCCGGTCTCCTCCCGTGCTGTCCCCGGTCCCCTCCCACCGTCCCGGTCACCCGGTCACTCCCGGTCCTTCCCCGGTCACTCCCGGGGTCCCCACCATCCCCGGTCCCGGTAACTCGTGGGGTCCCCGGTGCCCCTCGCCCTCCCGGTCCCTCCCGGTCCTGTCCTCTCCCGGTTCACCCCGGTCCCTCCCCGGTCCCTCCGTGATGTCCCCGGTCCTGTCCCCGTTCCCCGGTCCTGTCCCGTTCCCCGGTTCCCCGGTCCCCGGTGTCCCGGTCCCCGGTCCTCCCGGTCCCGGTCCCCGTCCTTCCCCGGTCCCTCCGTCTCCCGGTTCCCCGGTCCCGTCCCGTCCCCGGTCCTGTCCCGGTCCCTTCCCGGTTCCCGGTCCCGGTCCTGTCCCCGGTCTTCCGGTCCTGTCCCCGGTCCCTTCCCGGTTCCCCGGTTCCCGGTCCTCCCGGTTCCGGTCCTGTCCCCGTTCCCCGGTCCTGTCCCCGGTTCCCCGGTCCTCCCCGGTTCCCGGTCCTGTCCCCGTTCCCCTGTCCGTCCCGGTCCCTCCCGGTTCCCCGGTCCTGTCCCCGGTCCCCGGTCCTGTCCCCGTTCCCCGGTCCTGTCCCCGGTCCCCGGTCCTGTCCCCGTTCCCCGGTCTGTCCCCGGTCCCTTCCCGGTTCCCCGGTTCCCGGTCCTGTCCCGGTTCCCCGGTCCTGTCCCCGTCCGGTCTGTCCCGGTCCTTCCGGTTCCCCGGTTCCCCGGTCCTGTCCCCGGTCCCGGTCCTGTCCCCGTTCCCCGGTCCCTTCCCGGCTTCCCCGGTTCCCCGGTCCCTCCCCGGTCCCCGGTCCTGTCCCCGGTCCCTTCCCGGTTCCCGGTTCCCGGTCCTGTCCCCGGTCCCCGGTCCTGTCCCCGGTCCCCGGTCCTGTCCCCGTTCCCCGGTCCTTTCCGGTTCCCCGGTTCCCCGGTCCTGTCCCGGTCCCCGGTTTCCCCGGTCCTCGGTTCCCAGGTTCCCCGGTCCTGTCCCCGTTCCCCGTCCTGTCCCCGGTCCCGGTCCTGTCCCCGGTTCCCGGTCCCTCCCCGGTTCCCCGGTCCTGTCCCCGGTCCCCCGGTTCGTTCCCCGGTCCCCATCCCGGTCCTGTCCCCGGTCCCGGTCCTGTCCCGGTCCCCGGTCCTGTCCCCGGTCCCGGTCCTGTCCCGGTTCCCCGGCCCTGTCCCCGGTCCTGTCCCGTTCCCCGGTCCTGTCCCCGGTCCTGTCCCCGGTTCCCCGGTCCCTTCCGTTCCCCGTCCTGTCCCCGTTCCCCGGTCTGTCCCCGGTCTGTCCCGTTCCCGGTCCTTCCCGGTCCTGTCCCGTCCCCGGTCCTGTCCCCGGTCCCCGGTCCTTTTGTCCCCGGTCCCCGGTCCTGTCCCCCATTCCCCGGTCCTGTCCCGTTCCCCGGTCCTGTCCCCGTCCCCGGTCCTGTCCCCGTTCCCCTGGTCCCTCCCCGGTCCTGTCCCCGGTCCCCGGTCCTGTCCCGTTCCCCGGTCCCTCCCCGGTCTTCCCCGTTCCCGGTCCTGTCCCGTTCCCCGGTCCCTCCCCGGTTCTGTCCCCGGTTCCCCGGGCCTGTCCCCGGTCCCCTCCCGCCCCCCGCCGGTACCGGGGGCTCCTCGGGCCCCTCCTCTCGGAGCCTGAATCGCCGCCGCTTCCCCCCGCTGCCGCCGGGGCCGGTTCGGCTCCGGGATTCGGCTCCGGCTCCGGGTCCATGGCGGGGGTCGGGGGGATCTGGGGCCGGTTCGGGGGTCCCGGGGCCGGTTCTGGGGTCCCGGGGCCGGTTAGGGGTTCTCGGGTTCGGTTCTGGGGTCCTGGGCTCGGTTTTGGGGTCCCGGTACCGGTTCCGGGGTCCCGGGTTCGGTTCCGGGGTCCCTGGTTCGGTTCTGATCATTCCCGGTTCAGTCGTTCCGGGGTCCGGTACGGTTCCGGGGTCCCGGGTTCGGTTGGTCCGGGGTTCGTTCCGGTTCCGGGGTCCCGGGTTCGGTTCCGGGGTCCCGGGTTCGGTTTTGGGGTCCCGGCGCCGCCGCGCGCGCTCCGGTCACCGCGGAAGGGGCGTGGCCGCTTCCCTCCCTCCCCATTGGCCCGCTCTGCTGTCAATCAAACTACCTACCACCCCTTCCCCGCCAAGACGAAGGGGCGGGGCCGCCGAGCGCCGGTGGGCGGGGCTACGGCGCAAAGACCACGCCCCCCGTGTGACAATGACAGCGAGGGAGTGACCGCGACACCGGGGGGACACCGGGGGGACACCGGGAGAGAGGGGGGAACACCGGGGACACCGGGGGGGGACACCGGGAGAGAGGGGGGAACACCGGGGACACCGGGGGGACACCGGGAGAGAGGGGGGACACCGGGGGGACACCGGGGGGACACCGGGAGAGAGGAGGGGACACCGGGGGAGAGGAGGGGACACCGGGGGACAACGGGAGGGGTCAGCGACCCCGGAGACACCGGGGAAGAGGAGACGACACCGTGAGCGGACACCGGGAGGGGATACCAGGGTGGGACACCGGGATGGTGACACCGAGGGGTCCCCAAGAGCCACCGGGGGAGGGGACCGGGAGCCCCCGGCAATCGCCAAAAGCCACGGAAGCCTCGGAGCCGCCACATGGGAGCCTGCGGTTTATTGCCCGCCGCCCGCCGCAGCCCGGGCGGCTCCCGGTGCCCCCCGGAGGGTCCCAGCAGGTGACACAGGCGGGGCCACACGCGGGGGGTCGCGGGTGGCCCGGGCCAGCAGCCGCGTGTGTCGCCGCAGTGTCGCGATATCGCCCTGCGTGCGCCGGTTGTGGCGGAGCAGAGCCCCGGTGCGCAGCGCCAGCGCCGCCAGCAGCGCCCCGGCGAGCGGCGGGGACGAACGGGGACACGGCGACAGCTCTGCGTGCCGGGGCGACGCCGGGTCCGATGCGGAGAGCGGCGGGGGAGGGGACCGGACAGCTCGGACCGGGATGGACGGCGGTTCCCACCGGGACAGCGGAGAGCGGCGGGGACGAACGGGGACACGGCGACAGCTCCGGGGACACCGGGGGATGGCACGGCCGGGTTCCCACCGGGACAGCGGAGAGCGGCGGGGACGAACGGGGACACGGCGACAGCTCCGGTGACACCGGGGGATCGCACGGCCGGGTTCCCACCGGGACAGCGGAGAGCGGCGGGGACGAACGGGGACACGGCGACAGCTCCGGTGACACCGGGGATCGCACGGCCGGGATCCCACGGGACAGCGGAGAGCGGCGGGGGGAACGGGGACACGGCGACAGCTCCGGGGACACCGGGGGATGCACGGCCGGGACCCGGGAAGCGGCGGGAGGACGGGGACACGGCGACAGCTCGGTGACACCGGGGATCGCACGGCCGGGACCCCGCCGGGAGGGCGGAGCAGGACGAGGAGCGGCCGCGGGGTCCCGAGCGGCTCCCGGGGGCTGCGGGTAGGAACGGGAGGGGTCAGGAGGGGACAGAGCACGGAGCGTGCCGGTACCGGAACATCGGGATTTGGAGCGTGCCGGTACCGGGACATCGGGATCGGAGCGTGCCGGTACCGGGACATCGGGATTCGGAGCGTGCCGGTACCGAAACATCGGGATTTGGAGCGTCCCGGTACCGGTCCCCATGGATCCAGACCACCGTACCGGAACATCGGGATTCGGAGCGTCCGGTGCCGATCCCCGTTACCTGCGGCCCCGGCAGGGTGTGGCTCCAGGTGGGCTCCAGGTGGGCGGGCGGCTCCTCCGGGTCCGTCCTCGCACCTGCCCGGTGCTCGAGCGGAATCTGCCGGGGCGGGAATGAGCCCGGGACGAGGGACGGGACCCCCGGGACCGGGGACTGGGACATGGGACCGGGACAAGGATTGGGACCCGGGACGAGGGACGGACCCCCGCGACCGGGATCCTCGGGACAAAGGACTGAGACAAGGGACCCCCGGGACCCCCAGGACGGGACCCTCGGGACCGGCCCCGCCCCGCCTACCTGAAAACCCCGAATCCTGCTCGGAGTCGCAGCCGGGAGGGGCCGCGCCCTTTTCCGGGGGGTCCCCGGGGGAGGCGGCGACCGGGGGGACCCCGGGGCCACCGCCGGCTCCTCCGGCATCGGGGCGACCCCGCCTGTGGGGACAGCGGGGGAGGGGCTGGGGACAGCGGGGGGGGGGGGGCATGGCCCCGCCCCCGTGCCACCTGTGCCCCTCCGGTGTCACCTGTGCCCCCCCAGTGTCACCTGTACCCAAATCCCCCCCTGTGCCCCCCCAGTGCAGTCAGGCCTCCGTGTCACCTGTCCCCAAAGTCCAATCCCCCTGTGCCCCCCCCGTGTCACCTGTGCCCACCCTCCCGGTGTCACCTGTGCCCCCCGGTGTCACCTGTCCCCAAATCCCCCTGTGCCCCCCCGTGTCACCTGTGCCCACCCTCCCGGTGTCACCTGTGCCCCCCCGGTGTCACCTGTCCCCAGATCCCCCCTGTGCCCCCCGGTGTCACCTGTCCCCAAATCCCCCCTGTGCCCCCCCCCGCACCTGCCTGGCTCCGGTACCGCTGCGCTCCCGACCCGGGACCGGAGCTCGGGGTCTCACCGGGGCCGGTACCGGCCGGGGGGTCCCGGTCTCACTCAGGGGCCACCCGCTCCCGGTCGGGGGCTCCGGAGCTGCGGTGCCGGTCACGGGGGACCCGCTCAGGGGGTCCTGGTTCCGTTCGGAGGTTCCGGTCCTGCTCACGGTCCCGTTCAGGGGCTCCGGTCCCGGTCCCGGTCTGGATCAGAGGGTCCCGGTTCTGGTCCCGGTCCCGTTGGGGTTTCCGCTGCCGGTCCCGTTCGGGGGCTCTGGTTCCAATCCCGGTCCCGGTGCCGTTCCCGCTCCCGTTCGTGGGCTCCAGTCCCGGTTCCGATCCCGTTCTTGCTCCCGTTCGGGGTTCCCAATCCGGTCCCGGTTCCCGGTTCCGATCCCGGTCCGCTCCCTTCGGGGTTCCCAATCCCAATCCCGCTCCCGGTTCCGATCTCGGTCCCGCTCCCGTTCGGGGGTTCCGGTCCCGGTCCCGGTTCCGATCCCGGTCCTGCTCCCGTTCGGGGTTCCGGTCCCGGTCCCGGTTCCGATCCCGTCCTGCTCCCGTTCGGGGTTCCCAATCCCGGTCCGGTCGCCGATCCGGTCCGCTCCCGTCGGGCCCGGTCCCAATCCCGGTCCATCCGGCCGGGCCGAATCCCGGACTCCCCAGGCCCGCCCACTCCCCGCCCCCCGAGTTTGACCGACAGCTCCGGCAGCCAATGGGAGCTCCCGGTTCAGGTCACGTGCCCCCGGCGCGCCACGTGCGGCCGCGGGGCCGGTGCTGGGACACGTGAGGGGGCGGGGCCTGCCCGGGGCACGTGGCCGGGGGGCGGGGCCGCTGCTCGAGACACGTGACTGGCGGGAGAGGGGGAGGGGGACACGGAGAGACCCCCGGGACCCCCCGGATTTACCGGGAACCCCCCGGAATTACCGGGAACCCCCGGAATTACCGGGACCCCCCCCGGAATTACCGGGACCACCCCGGAATTACCGGAACCCCCCCCGGAATTACCGGAACCCCGAATTACCGGGACCCCCCCCGGAATTACCGGGAACCCCCCAAATTAACGAGACCCCTCAAATTACCGGGACCCCTCCCCAAATTAACGGGACCCCCAGACCAGAACCCAACGGGGGACGAGTCCCAGATCGGACCCCCCCCCCCAAATTACCGGGACCCCTCCCCAAATTACCGGGACCTCTCCCCAAATTACTGTAACCCTCCCCAAATTAACGGGACCCCTCCCCAATTACGGGACCCCTCCCTAAATTACTGTAACCCTCCCGGAATTACCGGTACCTCCTGAGACCCTCCCCAATTTATCGGGACCTCCTGGGACCCCTCCCCAAATTACCGGGACCTCCTCCCAAATTAACGGGACCCTCCCCAAATTACTGGGACCTCCCCCAAATTACCGGGCCCTCCTGGGACCCCTCCCCAAATTACCGGGCCCTCCTGGGACCCTTCCCCAAATTACCGGGACCCCTCCCCAAATTACCGGGCCCTCCTGGGACCCCTCCCCAAATTACCGGCCCCCCCTCCCAGAATTACCAGGACCTCCCCAAAAAAAAAACCCCAAAAAAGTGGGAAAAACCCTCGAAAAAATAGGAAAAAAAAAATGGGAAAAACCCCAGGAAAAGGCAAAAAAAAAAGGCGGGAAACCCGAGCAGGAGTCGGGAATCCCTAAAGGGAAAAACGAGGAGACAAAAATACCTTGGAATGTTCGGGGTGAAATCAGCTCTTTATGGCTCCGTGGACACTTTTCCTACCACACCGGACAATGGGAATGGATGGAGCACGCGACAGGGACGTGACGTCACACCGCAGAGAGGGGGGGGGGGGGGAGGGGGTGGCAGCGACCCCTCCCCCATCCCCCGACGACCCCCTCCCTAAAATCATCCCCCCCCCTCCTCTCCCCAAAATCCCGGCCTGGCCAATGGGGACGCGGGAGGGACCCCCCCCCCCCCCGCCATCCATCCGTGGGGAGGGGGGTTTCTTGTTTTTGGGAATGCGCCGGCAGGGAAGGGGTTAACGGGGGTTAATCCTGCTTCTTCTCCTCGGGGGGCTTCTGGGGGGGCGGCGGGGGAGGGGGAGGGGCGGGGGGCAGCGCTGTGGGGGAGGGGCCCGCCGGGGTCTCGCCGGTGCCGCCGAATTCGTTGACGCGCGTGGGGTCCACGCGGTAGATCCAGCGCTGGTACAGGTAAATGAAGAACACCACGTCTGCGGGGACAGGGCGCCGTCAGGATCGCGACAGGGGCCGCGATAGCGCGGGCCCTATCGCGATCAGTACCGCGGTCCTTATCGCGATCGCTATCGCGGTCGTTATCGCGATCGCTATCGCGATAGGTGTCGCGATAGCGCGAGCCGTATCGCGATCCTTAGCGCGGTCGTTATTATTGTGATCGCTGTCGCGATAGCGCCATCCTTATCGCGGTTGCTATCGCGGTCGTTATCGTGATCGCTATCGCGATAGGTGTCACAATAGCGCAATCTTATCGCGATCCTTATCGTAGTTGTTATCGTGACAGGTATCGCGAATGTTGTCGCGATAGCGCGATCTGTACTGCGATCGTTCTCGTGATCGCTATCGCGATAGGTATCACAATAGCGCGATCCTTATCGCGGTCGGTATCGCGATCGTTGTCGCGATAGTGCGATCCTTATCGCGATCCTTATCGCGGTCGGTACCAAGATCGTTATCGTGATCGTTATCGCGATCGTTATCGCGGTCGTTATCGCGATAAGTGTCGCGATAATTACTGCGATCAGTATCGCGGCCGGTATCGCTATAGTTAGTGCGATCGTTATCGCGGTTGGTATTGCGATCGTTATCGTGATCCTTATCGCGATCGTTACTGAGATCGTTATCGCGACCGCTATCGCCATCGCGAGCGGTATCTCGGTCGTTACTGCGATCGATATCTCGATCGGTATCGCGATCGTTATCACGGTCGGTATCGCGATCGTTAGTGAGATCGTTACTGCGATCGGTATCGCGATCGTTATCGCGATTGTCGCGAAGGGGAGGGGTGGGGAGGAGCCCAAAAAACCCCCAAATATCCCCAAATCCCCACGGAAATCCCCAAAATTCCCCTCCCAGGACCCCAAAATTCCCTCTCGAATCCATGAATTCCCAAAAAAATTCCCAAAATTCCCAAATTTCCCCAAACTCACCATCCCTCAGGCAGCCCATCCTGTACATCACTGGCATCTCCGAGACCCCAAACCCCCCAAAAAATCCCAATTTTCCCCCTAAAACCCCCTGGAAACCCCAAAATTCCCCCCAGCACCCCAAAAAATCCCAAAAAATTCCCAAAAATCCCAAATATTCCCAAAAAATTCCCCAATTTTCCCCCAAACTCACCATCCCTCAGGCAGCCCATCCTGTACATCCTGGGCATCTCTGAGACCCCAAACCTCCCCAAAAAATCCCAATTTTCCCCCTAAAACCCCCTGGAAACCCCCAAAATTCCCCTCCCAGCACCCCAAAAAATCCCAAAAAATTCCCAAAAATCCCAAATATTCCCAAAAAATTCCCAATTTTCCCCCAAACTCACCATCCCTCAGGCAGCCCATCCTGTACATCCTGGGCATCTCTGAGACCCCAAACCTCCCCAAAAAATCCAATTTTCCCCTAAAACCCCCGGGAAACCCCCAAAATTCCCCTCCCAGCACCCCAAAAAATCCCAAAAAATTCCCAAAAATCCCAAATATTCCCAGAATTCCCGGATTCCCCTCTCACCATCCCTCAGGCAGCCTATCCTGTACATCATGGGCATTTTGATGACGAAGGCGAACAGGTCGTCGATGAAGGTGTTGAGCGCTTTGTAGGTGAGCATGCGCCAGGGCAGGTGAGCCACCGACTGCAGCTTGTAGTTGATGAACAGCTGGGGAGTCATGGTGATGAACCCTGGGCGGAAAAAATGGGAAAAAATGGGATTTGGGAATTTTTGGGAATTTTTTGGGGCATTTCGGAGGTGGTTTGGGCGTCCGAGAGCGATTTTTGGGGAGTTCGGGGATGAGTTTTGGAGGATTAAGGGAGGTTTGTGGACTTTTTTTTTGAATTTTGGAATGTTTATTGGGATTTGGGAGTGTTTTTTGGGATTTTGGAATTTTTGGGGATTTTTTGGGAATTTTTTGGGATTTTTTTTGGAATTTTGGAGGTGGTTTGGGGGTTTGGGAGCGATTTTTGGGGTTTGTAGGTGAGCATGCGCCAGGGCAGGTGAGCCACCGACTGCAGCTTGGAGTTGATGAACAGCTGGGGGGTCATGGTGATGAACCCTGGGCGGAAAAATGGGAAAAAAATGGGATTTGGGAATTTTTTGGGAATTTTTTGGGAATTTTTTGGGGAATTTCGGAGGTGGTTTGGGCGTCCGAGAGCGATTTTTGGGGAGTTCGGGGATGAGTTTTGGAGGATTAAGGGAGGTTTGTGGACTTTTTTTTGAATTTTGGGAATGTTTATTGGGATTTGGGAGTGTTTTTTGGGATTTGGGAATTTTTGGGGATTTTTGGGGAATTTTTTGGGATTTTTTTTGGGAATTTTGGAGGTGGTTTGGGGGTTTGGGAGCGATTTTTGGGGTTTGCAGGTGAGCATGCGCCAGGGCAGGTGAGCCACCGACTGCAGCTTGTAGTTGATGAACAGCTGGGGGGTCATGGTGATGAACCCTGGGCGGGAAAATGGGAAAAAAATGGGATTTGGGAATTTTTTGGGAATTTTTTGGGGAATTTCGGAGGTGGTTTGGGCGCCCGGGAGTGATTTCTGGGGGGTTTGGAAGCGATTTTGGGAGCATTTTTGGGGGTCTGGGGACTTTTATTTGAATTTTGGGAATGTTTTTTTGGGATTTGGGAATTTTTGGGGATTTTTTGGGAATTTTTGGGGATTTTTTTGGGGAATTTCGGAGGTGGTTTGAGGGTCCGGCAGCGATTTTTGGGGGTTGGAAGCAATTTTGGGAGCATTTTTGGGGGTCTGGGGACTTTTTTTGAATTTTGGGAATGTTTATTGGGATTTGGGAGTGTTGTTTTGGAATTTTGGATTTTTTGGGATTTTTTGGGAATTTTTTGGGAATTTTTTGAGGAATTTCGGAGGTGGTTTGGGCGTCCGAGAGCGATTTCTGGGGAGTTCGGGGATGAGTCTTTGAGGATTAAGAGAGGTTTGGGGATTTTTTTTTGAATTTGCAGAATGTTTATTGGGATTTGGGAGTGATTTTTTGGATTTTAAAATTTTTGGGGATTTTTTGGGAATTTTTTGGGATTTTTTTGGGGGAATTTCGGAGGGGGTTTGGGAGCGATTTTTGGGGGTTTGGAAGCAATTTTGGGAGAATTTGGGGGTCTGGGGACTTTTTTTTTGAATTTTGGGAATGTTTATTGGGATTTGGGAATGTTTTTTGGGATTTGGGAATTTTTTGGGAATTTTTTTGAGGATATTTTGGGAATTTTTTTGGGGATATTTTGGAATTTTTGGGGATTTTTTGGGAATTTTTTGGGATTTTTTGGAATTTGGGGGATTTTTTTGGGGAATTTTTGGGGATCTTTGGGGGATCTTTGGGGGATTTTTTGGGAATTTTGGAGGTGGTTTGGGATTTGGGAGCGTTTTTTGGTGGATTTGGGAATGGTTTTGGAGGCTTAGGGGAAGTTTTGAGGGGATTTGGGGATTTTTTATGAATTCTGGGAATGTTTGGGGAGATTTGGGGATGCTTTTTTGAATTTTGGGAATTTTTTGAGGGGATTTAGGAATTCTTCTTTTGAATTCTGGGAATGTTTTGGGGGGGATTTGGGAACGATTTGGGGCCGTTTCTTCGAATTTCAGGAACATTTTTTTTTTTTTGAATTTAGGAATTTTTAGGGGGAATTTCAGGACTATCTTTTGGAATTCCTGAACTATTTCAAATCTGGACACATCTTTAAGGATTTGAGCCAATCCTGGGGGCGATTCCCATGTGGAAACCGCCCGGCATTCCCAAACCCTGCCCGGCCATTTGGGGATAATCCGGGGGAATTTTCCGGGAATTTTCCCGGGAATTTCCCCGTGTTTTTCCCGGGATTTTGGGTGCTCACCGAAGGTCAGCAGGAAGCCGTAGAGCATGCTGAGCACCCAGGAGTACCAGCCCTTGTGCTCCAGGTACAGCAGGCTGTACACGGCGTAGCAGCCCAGCAGCGGGAACAGCAGCCAGGACAGGTACCGGAATGCCATCTGGAAAATCCCAAAAAAACACAAAAATTCAAAATTCAGATCACTCTGGGCTCATTCCCATGGATTGGGGGCATTCCCATGAACAGCAGCCAGGACAGGTACAGGAATGCCATCTGGAAAATCCCAAAAAAACACAAAAAATCAAAATTCAGATCACTCTGGGCTCATTCCCATGGATTCCCACGGATTTGGGGCATTCCCATGGATTGGGGGCATTCCATGAACAGCAGCCAGGACAGGTACAGGAATGCCATCTGGAAAATCCAGAAAAACCACAAAAAATCAAAATTCAGATCACTCTGGGCTCATTCCATGGATTCCACGGATTTGGGGCATTCCCATGGATTGGGGGCATTCCCATGAACAGCAGCCAGGACAGGTACAGGAATGCCATCTGGAAAATCCCAAAAAAACACAAAAAATCAAAATTCAGATCACTCTGGGGTCATTCCCATGGATTGGGGGCATTCCCATGAACAGCAGCCAGGACAGGTACAGGAATGCCATCTGGAAAATCCCAAAAAACACAAAAATTCAAAATTCAGATCACTCTGGGGTCATTCCCATGGATTTGGGGGCATTGCTGGGAACAGCAGCCAAGACAGGTACTGGAATGCCATCTGGAAAATCCCAAAAAACACAAAAAATCAAAATTCAGATCACTCTGGGGTCATTCCCATGGATTGGGGGCATTCCCATGAACAGCAGCCAGGACAGGTACAGGAATGCCATCTGGAAAATCCCAAAAAACACAAAAATTCAAAATTCAGATCACTCTGGGGTCATTCCCATGGATTGGGGGCATTCCCATGAACAGCAGCCAGGACAGGTACAGGAATGCCATCTGGAAAATCCAAAAAAACACAAAAAATCAAAATTCAGATCACTCTGGGGTCATTCCCATGGATTCCCACGGATTTGGGCATTCCGGATTGGGGCATCATGACACAGCAGCAGAGAGGTACGGAATGCCATCTGGAAAATCCCAAAAAACCAAAAAATCAAAATTCAGATCACTGGTCATCATGGATTAGTCGTTTCCATGGATTCCCATGGATTTGGGCTCATTCCCATGGATTTGGGGGCATTCCCATGAACAGCAGCCAGGACAGGTACCGGAACGCCATCTGGAAAATCCCAAAAACCAAAACCAACCAAATTCAGTCATTGGGGAATTCCCAGGAATTCTCGGTTGTTTCCAGAGGATTTGGGGTCAATCCTGGATTCCAGCTCACTTCCCACGACTTCGGGGTTCCTGGATCACTCCTGGATTTGGATTTTCCTGGATGGAATCCATGCCTTTCCCTTTGAATCCTTCCCATCCTCAGGATTTGGGCTCGATCCTGTCCCATTCAGAGGATTTGGGGTCGATCCCTGGCCCATTCCAGAGGATTTGGCGTGGATCCCTGTCCCCATTCCCAGAGGATTTGGGGTCGATCCTGTCCCCATCCCAGAGATTGGGTCGATTCCTGTCCCATTAGAGCATTTGGGGTCGATCCCTGTCCCATTCCCAAGGATTTGGGGTCGATCCCTGTCCCATTCCAGAGATTTGGGGTCGATCCCTGTCCCATCCCAGAGGATTTGGGGTCGATTCCTGTGCCCATTCCAGAGATTTGGGGTGGATCCCTGTGCCCATTCCCAGAGGATTTGGGGTGGATCCCTGTCCCCATTCCTGCAGGATTTGGGGTGGATCCCTGTCCCCATTCCCAGAGGATTTGGGGTGGATCCCTGTCCCATTCCAGAGGATTTGGGGTGGATCCCTGTCCCCATTCCAGAGATTTGGGGTCGATCCCTGTGCCCATTCCAGAGGATTTGGGGTGGATCCCTGTGCCTATTCCAGAGGATTTGGGGTCGATCCCTGTGCCCATTCCAGAGGATTTGGGGTGGATCCCTGTCCCATTCCAGAGGATTTGGGGTCGATCCCTGTGCCCATTCCAGAGATTTGGGGTCGATCCCTGTGCCCATTCCAGAGGATTTGGGGTCGATCCCTGTCCCATTCCAGAGGGATTTGGGGTCGATCCCTGTCCCATTCCAGAGGATTTGGCGTGGATCCCTGTGCCCATTCCAGAGGATTTGGGGTCGATCCCTGTCCCCATTCCAGAGGCATTTGGGGTCGATCCCTGTCCCCATTCCAGAGGATTTGGGGTGATCCCTGTCCCCATTCCAGAGGATTTGGGGTGGATCCCTGTCCCATTCCAGAGGATTTGGGGTGGATCCCTGTCCCCATTCCAGAGGATTTGGGGTGGATCCCTGTCCCCATTCCAGAGGATTTGGGGTGGATCCCTGCCCATTCCAGAGGATTTGGGGTGTGATCCCTGTGCCCATTCCAGAGGATTTGGGGTGGATCCCTGTGCCCATTCCAGAGGATTTGGGGTCGATCCCTGTGCCCATTCCAGAGGATTTGGGGTCGATCCCTGTGCCCATTCCAGAGGGATTTGGGGTGGATCCCTGTGCCCATTCCAGAGGATTTGGGGTGGATCCCTGTGCCCATTCCAGAGGATTTGGGGTGGATCCCTGTCCCCATTCCAGAGGATTTGGGGTCGATCCCTGTGCCCATTCCAGAGGATTTGGGGTCGATCCCTGTGCCCATTCCAGAGGATTTGGGGTGGATCCCTGTCCCCATTCCAGAGGATTTGGGGTCGATCCCTGTCCCCATCCAGAGGATTTGGGGTCATACCTGTCCCCATTCCAGCAGGATTTGGGGTCGATCCCTGTGCCCATTCCAGAGGATTTGGGGTGGATCCCTGTGCCCATTCCCAGAGGATTTGGGGTGGATCCCTGTGCCCATTCCAGAGGATTTGGGGTCGATCCCTGTGCCCATTCCAGAGGATTTGGGGTCGATCCCTGTGCCCATTCCCAGAGGATTTGGGGTGGATCCCTGTCCCCATTCCAGAGGATTTGGGGTCGATCCCTGTGCCCATTCCAGAGCATTTGGGGTGGATCCCTGTCCCCATTCCAGAGGATTTGGGGTGGATCCCTGTGCCCATTCCAGAGGATTTGGGTGGATCCCTGTCCCCATTCCAGAGGATTTGGGGTGGATCCCTGTCCCCATTCCAGAGGATTTGGGGTGGATCCCTGTCCCCATTCCAGAGGATTTGGGGTGGATCCCTGTCCCCATTCCAGAGGATTTGGGGTGGATCCCTGTCCCCATTCCCAGAGGATTTGGGGTCGATCCCTGTCCCCATTCCAGAGCATTTGGGGTGGATCCCTGTCCCCATTCCTGAGCATTTGGGGTCGATCCCTGTCCCCATTCCTGCAGGATTTGGGGTGGATCCCTGTCCCCATTCCAGAGGATTTGGGGTCGATCCCTGTGCCCATTCCAGAGGATTTGGGGTCGATCCCTGTGCCCATTCCAGAGCATTGGGTCGATCCTGTCCCCATTCCCAGAGCATTTGGGGTCGATCCCTGTCCCCATTCCAGAGGATTTGGGTGGATCCCTGTGCCCATTCCAGAGGATTTGGGGTGGATCCCTGTGCCCATTCCAGAGGATTTGGGGTGGATCCCTGTCCCCATTCCCAGAGGATTTGGGGTGGATCCCTGTCCCCATTCCAGAGGATTTGGGGTGGATCCCTGTGCCCATTCCCAGAGCATTTGGGTCGATCCCTGTGCCCATTCCAGAGGATTTGGGGTGGATCCCTGTGCCCATTCCAGAGGATTTGGGTGGATCCCTGTGCCCATTCCAGAGGATTTGGGGTGGATCCCTGTGCCCATTCCAGAGGATTTGGGGTGGATCCCTGTCCCCATTCCAGAGGATTTGGGGTCGATCCCTGTGCCCATTCCAGAGCATTTGGGGTCGATCCCTGTGCCCATTCCAGAGGATTTGGGTCGATCCCTGTCCCCATTCCAGAGCATTTGGGGTCGATCCCTGTCCCATTCCAGAGGATTTGGCGTGGATCCCTGTGCCCATTCCAGAGGATTTGGGGTCGATCCCTGTCCCCATTCCAGAGCATTTGGGGTCGATCCCTGTCCCCATTCCAGAGGATTTGGGGTTGATCCCTGTCCCCATTCCAGAGGATTTGGGGTGGATCCCTGTGCCCATTCCCAGAGGATTTGGGGTGGATCCCTGTCCCCATTCCAGAGGATTTGGGGTGGATCCCTGTCCCCATTCCAGAGGATTGGGGTGGATCCCTGTGCCCATTCCAGAGGATTTGGGGTGGATCCCTGTCCCCATTCCAGAGGATTTGGGGTGGATCCCTGTGCCCATTCCAGAGGATTTGGGGTCGATCCCTGTGCCCATTCCAGAGGATTTGGGTGGATCCCTGTCCCCATTCCAGAGGATTTGGGGTCGATCCCTGTCCCCATCCAGAGGATTTGGGGTCAATACCTGTCCCCATTCCTGCAGGATTTGGGGTCGATCCCTGTGCCCATTCCCAGAGGATTTGGGGTGGATCCCTGTGCCCATTCCCAGAGGATTTGGGGTGGATCCCTGTGCCCATTCCAGAGGATTTGGGGTCGATCCCTGTGCCCATTCCAGAGGATTTGGGGTCGATCCCTGTGCCCATTCCCAGAGGATTTGGGGTGGATCCCTGTCCCCATTCCAGAGGATTTGGGGTCGATCCCTGTGCCCATTCCCAGAGCATTTGGGGTCGATCCCTGTGCCCATTCCAGAGGATTTGGGGTGGATCCCTGTGCCCATTCCAGAGGATTTGGGGTGGATCCCTGTGCCCATTCCAGAGGATTTGGGGTCGATCCCTGTCCCCATTCCAGAGGATTTGGGGTGGATCCCTGTCCCCATTCCCAGAGGATTTGGGGTGGATCCCTGTGCCCATTCCCAGAGGATTTGGGGTGGATCCCTGTGCCCATTCCAGAGGATTTGGGGTCGATCCCTGTGCCCATTCCAGAGGATTTGGGGTCGATCCCTGTCCCATTCCAGA
Organism: Sitta carolinensis; assembly: GCA_032173965.1. Taxonomy (NCBI): domain Eukaryota; kingdom Metazoa; phylum Chordata; class Aves; order Passeriformes; family Sittidae; genus Sitta; species Sitta carolinensis. The sequence goes on from CM063311.1 coordinate 798,289, forward strand.
GCATTTGGGGTGGATCCCTGTCCCCATTCCAGAGGATTTGGGGTCGATCCCTGTGCCCATTCCAGAGGATTTGGGGTGGATCCCTGTCCCCATTCCAGAGGATTTGGGGTGGATCCCTGTCCCCATTCCAGAGGATTTGGGGTGGATCCCTGTGCCCATTCCCAGAGGATTTGGGGTGGATCCCTGTCCCCATTCCAGAGGATTTGGGGTGGATCCCTGTCCCCATTCCTGAGCATTTGGGGTCGATCCCTGTCCCCATTCCTGCAGGATTTGGGGTGGATCCCTGTCCCCATTCCAGAGGATTTGGGGTCGATCCCTGTGCCCATTCCAGAGATTTGGGGTCGATCCCTGTGCCCATTCCAGAGGATTTGGGGTCGATCCCTGTCCCCATTCCAGAGGATTTGGGGTGGATCCCTGTCCCATTCCCAGAGCATTTGGGGTCGATCCCTGTCCCCATTCCAGAGCATTTGGGGTCGATCCCTGTCCCCATTCCAGAGGATTTGGGGTGGATCCCTGTGCCCATTCCAGAGGATTTGGGGTGGATCCCTGTGCCCATTCCAGAGGATTTGGGGTGGATCCCTGTCCCCATTCCCAGAGGATTTGGGGTGGATCCCTGTCCCCATTCCAGAGGATTTGGGGTGGATCCCTGTGCCCATTCCAGAGCATTTGGGGTCGATCCCTGTGCCCATTCCAGAGCATTTGGGGTGGATCCCTGTGCCCATTCCAGAGGATTTGGGGTGATCCCTGTCCCATTCCAGAGGATTTGGGGTGGATCCCTGTGCCCATTCCAGAGGATTTGGGGTGGATCCCTGTGCCCATTCCAGAGGATTTGGGGTGGATCCCTGTCCCCATTCCAGAGGATTTGGGGTCGATCCCTGTGCCCATTCCAGAGGATTTGGGGTGGATCCCTGTCCCGGAATTCCGGCGCCGTTCCCGACTCACGTCGTCGTAGACCTTGGTGGAGGATTCCACGTAGGTGGATTTGTCCGTGAAGCTCACGCGGGGCAGGAGCCCGGCCAGGGGGCGCTGCCGCTCCAGCTGGGGAAAAACGGGAACATCCCCAATTATCCAGGGGGAAAATCCCCAAATCCGGAATTATCCATGGGAAAATCCCCAATTATCCAGGGGGAAAATCCCCAAATCCTGAATTATCCATTGGGGAAAATGGGATAATCCCGAATTATCCAGGGGAAATGGGGAAATCCCAAATTATCCAGGGGGAAAATCCCAAATTATCCATGGGAAAAACGGGAACATCCCCAATTATCCAGGGGGAAAATCCCAAAATCCTGAATTATCCATTGGGGAAATCCCTCAATTATCCAGGGGGAAAATGGGAAAAATCCCAAATTATCCAGGGGGAAAATGGGAAAAATCCCAAATTATCCAGGGGGAAAATGGGAAAAATCCCAAATTATCCAGGGGGAAATGCCAAATTATCCAGGGGGAAAATCCCAATGGAGAAATGGGAAAAACCCAATTGAACCCATTGGGAAAATGAAGAAAATCCCATTTTAACCCCAAAAATTCCCATTTTACCTCCGAAAATTCCCATTTTACCCCAAAACAATCCCATTTTAACCCCAAAAATTCCCATTTTACCCCCGAAAAATCCCATTTTAACCCCGAAAATTCCCACTTTTCCCTGGAATGGCGACAACCCCCAATTTAACCCCGGAAAATCCCATTTTAACCCAAAAAAATCCCATTTTAACCCCGAAAAATCCCATTTTAACTCAGAAAACTCCCGCTTTTCCCCAGAAATTCCCGTTTTCCGTCGGCACTGCGCCTCACCCGCACGTCCATGACCTTGGTGATTTTCCAGAGGTCGATGAGGAGCCCCACGAGCACCGAGAGCTGCACCAGCACGTTGGTCTCGTTGTCCAGGATGTAGAGCAGCACCACGAGCGACTGGAACACCCCAAACACCACGGAGCGCACGGAGAGCCCCTCCAGGGACTGCCGGCTGCTCCAGAACTGGATATCTGGGGAATTCGGGAATGAAAACGGGGTTAAAAATGGGAATAATGGGGAAAAAACGGGGGAAAAATGGGGTTAGAAATGGGAATAATGGGAATTGGGAACAGCCCGAACAGCACGGAGCGCACGGAGAGCCCCTCCAGGGACTGCCGGCTGCTCCAGAACTGGATATCTGGGAAAAATGGGAATTCGGGAATGAAAATGGGGAAAAAAATGGGAATAATGGGGAAAAACGGGGGGAAAAATGGGGTTAGAAATGGGAAAATGGGAATTGGGAACAGCCCGAACAGCACGGAGCACACGGAGAGCCCCTGCAGGGACTGCCGGCTGCTCCAGAACTGGAGACTGGGAAAAATGGGAATTCGGGAATGAAAATGGGGTTAAAAATGGGAATAATGGGGAAAAAACAGGGAAAATGGGTTAGAAATGGGGAAAATGGGAATTGGGAATGGCTGAGAGCCCCTGCAGGGACTGCCGGCTGCTCCAGAACTGGATACTGGGAAAAAATGGGAAAAATGGGAAAAAAAAGGGATTTTAGGGGAAAAATGAAAAAAAAAAAGGGAATTTAGGGGGAAAAATGGGATTTTAGGGAATTCCATGGGAATGGAGAGAAATGGGTCGGGTTTTTAAAGTAAAGAATCCATCAGGAAAAGAGGGAAAGGGTGGGAAAAATGGGATTTTCTGGGGGAAAAATGGGAATTTAGGAGGAAAATGGGATTTTAGGGGGAAATTCCCACAGGGAATGCAGGAGATGGGGTGGGAAAAATTGATTTCATAGGAGGAGAAAAAATGGGATTTTGGGAGAGGAAAAATGGGATTTTTTGGGGAAACTCCCAATGGGAAAGGGTGGAAAAAATAGGGAATATTTGGGAGAGAAAAATGGGATTTTTATGGGTGGAAATAATTGGGAATTTTAGGGTGGAAGGAAACTCCCATTAGGAATGAAGAGAAAGGGTGGAAAAAATGGGATTATTTTTGGGAAAAATGGGAATTCCAGCTCCTCAAAACTGAGAATTCCCAATAAAAGCAGGGAAAAAAGGGGCTGGGTTGGTGGGAAAGGGATCCTTGGGGTGGGAATTTTGGGGATTTTGGGAATTTTGGGGATTTTGTCACCGTTCTTGAAGGCGAGGAACTCGAAGACGCTGTGGACGATGGAGACGACGATGGTGAGAGCCAGCAGGTAGGGGTTGGTCTCCAGCAGAGCCACCTGGAAAACGGGGAAAAAAACGGGAAAAATGGGAAAAAATGGGGGGAAATCGGGATAAAAATCAGGGGGAATCAGAGGAAAAATCAGGGGGAAAATGGGGAAAAAATGGGGGGGAAAATGGGGAAAAATGGGGAAAAAATGAGGGGGAAATCAGAGGAAAAATCAGGGGGAAAAACAGGAAAAATGGGAAAAAAATGGGGGAAAATCGGGATAAAAATCAGGGGGAAATCAGAGGGAAAATTGGGGGAAAAATGGGGGGAAATGGGGAAAAAATGGGGAAAAATCGCAAAAAATTGGGAAAAATCATGAAAAAATTGGGTAAAAATCAGAAAAAAATTGGGGGAAAATTCGGGAAAAATCTGGAAAAAATCAGAAAAAAATTGGGAAAAAATCAGGAAAAAATTGGGGAAAAATGGGGGAAAATCAGAAAAAAAAAACCCCAGGAAAAAATCAGAAAAAAAATCAGGAAAAATGGGGAAAAAATCAGAAAAAATCAGAAAAAAATCAGAAAAAAATTGGGTAAAAATCAGAAAAAAATTGGGAAAAAATTGTGAAAATTTGGACAAGTTGGGAAAACTTGGGAAAACTCGTGGAAAAACTTGTGATCGCTCACCTTGACGGAGTCCTGCTCCTCGTCAGACTGCTCGTAGAGCTCCTCCCCAGGAAATTCCAGGGGGATCGGGAGCTCTGGGCGGCGGAAAAATCCGCACACAATGCCCAAAAACCGGGAAAAATCGGGAAAAATTGTCCAAAAATCAGAGAAAAATTGGGAAAAATCGGAAACAAATTGGGGAAAAATCTGGAAAAAATTGGGGAAAAATTTGGGAAAAATCTGGAAAAAAATCAGGAAAAATTGGGAAAAATTGGGAAAAAAATGAGAAAAAAATCAGAAAAAAATGGGGAAAAAATGGGGAAAATCAGAAAAAAATCAGAAAAAATGGGGAAAAAATCAGAAAAAAATGGGGGAAAAATGGGTTAAAAAATCAGGAAAAAATGGGAAAAAATTGAGAATAAATCAGAAAAAAATGGGAAAAAATCAGGAAAAAATCAGAAAAAAATCAGAAAAAAATCAGAAAAAAATCAGAAAAAAAATCAGAAAAAAATTGGGAAAAAATCAGAAAAAAAATTGGGAAAAAATTGTGAAAAATTGGGACAAGTTGGGAAAACTTGGGAAAACTCGTGGAAAACTTGTGATCGCTCACCTTGACGGAGTCCTGCTCCTCGTCAGACTGCTCGTAGAGCTCCTCCCCCAGGAAATTCCAGGGGGATCGGGAGCTCTGGGCGGCGGAAAAATCCACACCAATGCCCAAAAACCCGGGAAAAATCGGGGAAAATTGTCCAAAAATCAGAGAAAAATTGGGGAAAAATCGGAAAAAATATAGAAAAAATGGGGAAAAATCTGGAAAAAATCAGAAAAAAATTGGGGAAAAATCAGAAAAAAATTGGGTAAAAATCAGAAAAAAATGGGGAAAAAATCAGAAAAAAATGGGAAAAAATCAGGAAAAAATCAGAAAAAAATCAGAAAAAAATCAGAAAAAATTGGGTAAAAATCAGAAAAAAATTGGGACAAATTGGGAAAACTTGGGAAAACTTGTGATCGCTCACCTTGACGGAGTCCTGCTCCTCGTCAGACTGCTCGTAGAGCTCCTCCCCCAGGAAATTCCAGGGAGATCTGGAGCTCTGGGCGGCGTAGAGCTGCCAGCGCCACAGCGAGAGCGGGCAGAAGGAGAGGCGGAAGGGCAGGCGCCGCACGCTCTCGTTGATGGGGAAATAATCGCGCTGCAGGTTCCAGTAATCGTTGAAATACAGGATGGGGAAATAGTCCCCGCTCAGGGCGTCGAACTTCACGTCTGGGGGAGGGAAAAATGGGGGAGAAATTCATTAAAATTGGGAATAAATGGGGAAAAATGGGAATAAATTCATCAATAAATTCATTTATACTGGGATAAACCCCTTGGGAAACAGTCCCCGCTCAGGGCGTCGAACTTCACGTCTGGGGGAGGGAAAAATGGGGGAGAAAATGGGGAAAAATAGGAATAAATTCATTAAAAATGGGAATAAACGGATTAAAAATGGGATAAAGCCCTTGGGAAACAGTCCCCGCTCAGGGCGTCGAACTTCACGTCTAGGGGGGAAAAATTGGGGAGAAAATGGGAATAAATGGATTAAAAATGGGAATAAATGGATTAAAAATGGGAATAAATGGATTAAAAATGGAAATAAAGGGAATAAATTCATTTATAATGGGATAAATTCATTTATAATGGGATAAAGCCCTTGGGAAACAGTCCCCGCTCAGGGCGTCGAACTTCACGTCTAGGGGGGAAAAATTGGGGAGAAATTCATTAAAATTGGGAATAAATGGGGAAAAATGGGGTGCAAATGGAGGAAAAATGGGGAGAAATGGGGAAAAAATGGGAATGAATTAATCAATGAATTCATTTATAATGGGATAAACTCATTTATCATGGGATAAACCCAGTGGGAATGGGGATAAATCTATTAGTAATTGGGATAAACTCATTAATGATGGGATAAACTCATTAATGATGGGATAAATCCATTAATGATGGGATAAATCCATTAATGATGGGATAAATCCATTAATGATAGGATAATGTCTCTGAGGGGTTTTGGGCAATAATCGCGCTGCAGGTTCCAGTAATCGTTGAAATACAGGATGGGGAAACAGTCCCCGCTCAGGGCGTCGAACTTCACGTCTGGGGGAGGGAAAAATGGGGAGAAAATGGGGAAAAATAGGAATAAATTCATTAAAAATGGGAATAAACGGATTAAAAATGGGATAAAGCCCTTGGGAAACAGTCCCCGCTCAGGGCGTCGAACTTCACGTCTGGGGGGAAAAATTGGGGAGAAAATGGAATAAATGGATTAAAAATGGGAATAAATGGATTAAAATGGAAATAAAAGGGAATAAATTCATTTATAATGGGATAAATTCATTTATAATGGGATAAACCCCTTGGGAAACAGTCCCGCTCAGGGCGTCGAACTTCACGTCTGGGGGGGGGAAAAATGGGGGAGAAATTCATTAAAATTGGGAATAAATGGGGAAAAATGGGGTGAAAATGGAGGAAAAATGGGGAGAAATGGGGAAAAAATGGGAATGAATTAATCAATGAATTCATTTATAATGGGATAAACTCATTTATCATGGGATAAACCCAGTGGGAATGGGATAAATCTATTAGTAATTGGGATAAACTCATTAATGATGGGATAAACTCATTAATGATGGGATAAATCCATTAATGATGGGATAAATCCATTAATGATGGGATAAATCCATTAATGATAGGATAATGTCTCTGAGGGGTTTTGGGCAATAATCGCGCTGCAGGTTCCAGTAATTGTTGAAATACAGGATGGGGAAACAGTCCCCGCTCAGGGCGTCGAACTTCACGTCTGGGAGGGAAAAATGGGGAGAAAATGGGGAAAAATAGGAATAAATTCATTAAAAATGGGAATAAACGGATTAAAAATGGGATAAAGCCCTTGGGAAACAGTCCCCGCTCAGGGCGTCGAACTTCACGTCTAGGGGAGGGAAAAATGGGGAGAAAATGGGGAAAAATAGGAATAAATTCATTAAAAATGGGAATAAACGGATTAAAAATGGGATAAAGCCCTTGGGAAACAGTCCCCGCTCAGGGCGTCGAACTTCACGTCTGGGGGGGAAAAATTGGGGAGAAATTCATTAAAATTGGGAATAAATGGGGGGAAATGGGGTGAAAATGGAGGAAAAATGGGGAGAAATGGGGAAAAAATGGGAATGAATTAATCAATGAGTTCATTTATAATGGGATAAACTCATTTATCATGGGATAAACCCAGTGGAATGGGGATAAATCTATTAGTAATTGGGATAAACTCATTAATGATGGGATAAACTCATTAATGATGGGATAAATCCATTAATGATGGATAAATCCATTAATGATGGGATAAATCCATTAATGATAGGATAATGTCTCTGAGGGGTTTTGGGCAATAATCGCGCTGCAGGTTCCAGTAATCGTTGAAATACAGGATGGGGAAACAGTCCCCGCTCAGGGCGTCGAACTTCACGTCTGGGAGGGAAAAATGGGGAGAAAATGGGGAAAAAATAGGAATAAATTCATTAAAAATGGGAATAAACGGATTAAAAATGGGATAAAGCCCTTGGGAAACAGTCCCGCTCAGGGCGTCGAACTTCACGTCTGGGGGAGGGAAAAATGGGGGAGAAAATGGGAATAAATGGATTAAAATGGGAATAAATGGATTAAAAATGGAAATAAAAGGGAATAAATTCATTTATAATGGGATAAATTCATTTATAATGGGATAAAGCCCTTGGGAAACAGTCCCCGCTCAGGGCGTTGAACTTCATGTCTAGGGGGAAAAATTGGGGAGAAATTCATTAAAATTGGGAATAAATGGGGAAAAATGGGGTGAAAACGGAGGAAAAATGGAAGAAATGGGGAAAAAATGGGAATAAATGGGAATAAATTCATTTATAATGGGATAAATTCATTTATAATGGGATAAAGCCCTTGGGAAACAGTCCCTGCTCAGGGCGTCGAACTTCACGTCTAGGGGGGAAAAATTGGGAGAAAATGGGAATAAATGGATTAAAAATGGGGAAAATTTGGGACAAACTGGGATGAACTGGGAGGAACTGGGAGGAACTGGGAGGAACCAAATCCCGCGACCCCAAACCAGCCCTGTTTTTTATGGGAATTTTTCCGTTTTTTTCGGGAATTTTCCCAGGAAAACTTGGAATTCTGGCTGCTCACACTGATCCAGGGGTGGGGGACACAGCCCTTGACCCAGGGATGAACTGGGACAAACTGGGATGAACTGGGAGGAACTGGGAGGAACTGGAGGAACCAAATCCCGCGACCCCAAACCAGCCCCGTTTTTATGGGAATTTTTCCGGTTTTTCGGGAATTTTCCCAGGAAAACTTGGAATTCTGGCTGCTCACACTGGTCCAGGGCTGCCCCACACCCAGGGATGAACTGGGACAAACTGGGATGAACTGGGAGGAACCAAACCCCGCGACCCCAAACCGGCCCCGTTTTTTATGGGATTTTTTTTCCGTTTTTTTGGGAATTTTCCCAGGAAAACTTGGAATTCTGGCTGCTCACACTGGTCCAGGGGCTGCCCCACACCCAGGGATGAACTGGGAGGAACTGGGACAAACTGGGATGAACTGGGATGAACTGGAGGGACTGGGAGGAACCAAACCCCACGACCCCAAACCGGCCCCGGTTTTTATGGGATTTTTTCCGTTTTTTTGGGAATTTTCCAGGAAAATCGGAATTCCTGATGCTCACACTGATCCAGGGGCTGCCCCACACCCAGGGATGAACTGGGACAAACTGGGATGAACTGGGAGGAACCAAACCCCACGACCCCAAACCGGCCCCGGTTTTTATGGGATTTTTTCCGTTTTTTTGGGAATTTTCCCAGGAAAACTCGGAATTCCTGATGCTCACACTGATCCAGGGGCTGCCCCACACCCAGGGATGAACTGGGAGGAACTGGACAAACTGGGATGAACTGGGAGGAACCAAACCCCGCGACCCCAAACCGGCCCCGTTTTTTATGGGATTTTTTCCGTTTTTTTGGGAATTTTCCCAGGAAAACTTGGAATTCTGGCTGCTCACACTGGTCCAGGGGCTGCCCCACACCCAGGGATGAACTGGGAGGAACTGGGACAAACTGGGATGAACTGGGATGAACTGGGAGGGACTGGGAGGAACCAAACCCCACGACCCCAAACCGGCCCCGGTTTTTTATGGGATTTTTTTCCGTTTTTTTGGGAATTTTCCCAGGAAAACTTGGAATTCCTGATGCTCACACTGGTCCAGGGGTGGGGGACAGAGCCCTTGACCCCAGGGATGAACTGGGATGAACTGGGATAAACTGGGAGGAACCAAACCCCGCGACCCCAAACCAGCCCCGTTTTTTATGGGAATTTTTCCGTTTTTTCGGGAATTTTCCCAGGAAAACTCGGAATTCCTGATGCTCACACTGATCCAGGGGCTGCCCCACACCCAGGGATGAACTGGGACAAACTGGGATGAACTGGGAGGAACCAAACCCCGCGACCCCAAACCGGCCCCGTTTTTTACGGGATTTTTTCCGTTTTTTTGGGAATTTTCCCAGGAAAACTCGGAATTCCTGATGCTCACACTGGTCCAGGGGCTGCCCCACACCCAGGGATGAACGGGGAGGAACTGGGACAAACTGGGATGAACTGGGAGGAACCAAACCCCACGACCCCAAACCGGCCCCGGTTTTTATGGGATTTTTTCCGTTTTTTTGGGAATTTTCCCAGGAAAACTTGGAATTCCTGATGCTCACACTGGTCCAGGGTGGGGGCACGCTGCCCCGCACCCAGGGCGTGTGGTCATCCACCATGTTGATGGTCAGGTTGGGGTGCCAGTGGGAGATGACCTCGACTGGCCCGAAATCCTCGGCCCTCTGGAAGGGAAAATTCAGGAATTGGCACCAAAATCCCCAAAAAAAAATGGGTGGGAATAAAGGAAATCAACCCCCAAATCCCCAAAATCCCACAGAGATCCCATCAAGGCATTGCTGCTTTTCAAAATGAGGAGGAAAGTGATTTAAAAGGGAGAAAAATGGGATTTTGGGGATTTCTGGATGGGAAAAATCCCTGGAATTGTCAGCAAATCCCAAAAAAAATCTCAAAAAAAAAAAAAAAAAAAAATGCAGAAAAAATCCCCTAAAATCCCAGAAAAAAAAAATCCTCCCAAAAATCCCCTAAAACCCCCAAAAATAAATAAAAAAAATTCTCAAAAAACCCCCCCAAAATTATCAGAAAAATCCCAAAATTAAAAAAATCTCCCAAAAAAATTCTCAAAAAAATCCAAAAAGTCCCCCAAAATATCCTCCAAACCCCCAAAAAATCCCCCCAAAATTCTCAAAATAATCCCAAAAAAATCTCCAAAAAAATCCCCAAAAATTCTCAAAAAAAAAAAATCCCCAAAAATTCTCAAATAAATCCCAAAATAATCCCCCAAAATCCCAGAAAATCCAGAAAAAAATCAAAAAAAACCCCCCAAAATAAAAAAAAATCCCCAAAAAATTCTCAAAAAAAAAAAAAAAAATCCTGAAAAACCTCAAAAAAATCCCCAAAATCCCAAAAAATCCCAAAAATCCCAAATCTGGGAATTCCCACCTTGATCATCTCGGGATCTGCCTCCGTCTCTCCCGTCAGGAGATTTTTGGTTTTCTGGAATCGTCGCCGTTTGTATTTGTTGATCACTGGGGGGGGGAAAAAAAGGGAAAAATGGGATTTTCCAGCTGCTTTCCCATTGGGAAACATCGGGAATTCCCCAAAAAAATGTCCTGGAATTCCTGGGTTTGGGAATGAGAGCGACAGGGAAAGGGTCGGGGTCGTGGAGGGGGAAAATTTGTGGGGAATTTGGGGGAAATTTGGGAATTCCATGCGGGAAAATCCTGGGAATTTAAAGGAATGGGGGAATTGCCATTGGATCCCACAAAATCCCCAAGTTTTCCAAGGGGATTTTCCCCCTCAATCCCACAAATCCCAAGGATTTGGAGCCTGGAGCATTCCCAAGGAAATTCCCAGTAAAATTTTCAGGAATTTTGGGGTTTGTCCTGAATCTTTGGATTTGGGAATTCTTGGGGAATGAGGAATTCTGGGGGCATGGGGATCCCAGGGCTGATCCTGAGGGATTTGGGGCTGGAAAATTGGGAATTCCCAGTGGGAATGGGGCTGATCCCAAGAGATTTGGGGTCAGGAAAATGGGAATTCCAGAGGGAATGGGGATTTGGGGCTGATCCCAAGGGATTTGGGGCAGGAAAATTGGGAATTCCAGGGAAAAATGGGGATCCTGACACCGTTCCCAAGGGATTTAGGGCCAGGAGAGGAAATTCCAGGTGGGAATGGGGCTGATCCCAAAAGATTTGGGGCCATTCCCGGGAGGATTTGGAACCCCAAAGTTGGGAATTCCCCAGAATTCCCCAGAATTCCCAGAAATCCCTGGAATTCCGTACTCCTGGAGGTGTGCACGGTGGCCAAGAGGCTCCAGGGCCAATCCCAACCCCATTCCTGAGGGATTTGGGGCCATTCCTGGGGGGATTTGGGGCCATTCCTGAGGGATTTGGGGCTCAGGTTCAGAAATTCCCTGGAATTCCCCAGAATTCCCAGAAATCCCTGGAATTCCGTACTCCTGAAGGTGTGCACGGTGGCCAAGAGGCTCCAGGGCCAATCCCAACCCCATTCCTGAGGGATTTGGGGCCATTCCCGGGGGATTTGGGGCCATTCCTGGAGGGATTTGGGGCTCAGGTGTCAGGAATTCCCAAAAATTCCCCAGAATCCCTGGAATTCCGTACTCCTGGAGGTGTGCACGGTGGCCAAGAGGCTCCAGGGCTGATCCCAACCCCATTCCCAGGGGATTTGGGGCCATTCCTGGGGGGATTTGGGGCCATTCCTGGACGGATTTGGGGCTCAGGGGTCAGGAATTCCCCAGAATTCCCCGGAATCCCTGGAATTCCGTACTCCTGGAGGTGTGCACGGTGGCCAAGAGGCTCCAGGGCCGATCCCAACCCCATTCCTGAGGGATTTGGGGCCATTCCCCCGGGGGGATTTGGGGCCATTCCTGGACGGATTTGGGGCTCAGGGTTCGGAAATTCCCCGGAATTCCCAAAAATTCCCAGAAATCCCTGGAATTCTGTACTCCTGGAGGTGTGCACGGTGGCCAAGAGGCTCCAGGGCCGATCCCAACCCCATTCCTGAGGGATTTGGGGCCATTCCCGGGGGATTTGGGGCCATTCCTGGAGGGATTTGGGGCTCAGGGGTCAGGAATTCCCCAGAATTCCCAGAAATCCCTGGAATTCCGTACTCCTGGAGGTGTGCACGGTGGCCAGGCGCCGGTAGAGGCTCTTCTGCCGCGGGTCGGGGTGGAAGCCGCTCTTGGTGAAGTACACGTGGACGTAGATGGAGCCGTTCCGCTGCACGCTCTGGGGAAACCCGGGAGGAAAAAACAGGAAAAGGTCGGGAAAATCCGGGGGAAATCGCGGGAGAATCGGGGGAAAATCAGGGGGGAAGTCAGGGAAAAAATGTGGGAAAATCAGGGGGAAAAACATGGGAAAATCAGGGAGAATCAGGGGAAAAACATGGGAAAAAGCCCAGGAAAATGAGGGGGAAAATCTCAGGAAAATCAGGAGGAAAATCCTAGGAAAATCGGGGGAAAAAACATGACCCCAAATCCCCATTCCCTGACCCCAAACCCCCATTCCCAGACCCCAAATCCCCATTCCCAGACCCCAAATCCCCATTCCCAGACCCCAAACCCCCATTCCCAGACCCCAAATCCCCATTCCCTGACCCCAAATCCCCATTCCCAGACCCCAAACCCCCATTCCCAGACCCCAAACCCCCATTCCCAGACCCCAAACCCCCATTCCCAGACCCCAAATCCCCATTCCCTGACCCCAAACCCCCATTCCCAGACCCCAAATCCCCATTCCCTGACCCCAAACCCCCATTCCCAGACCCCAAACCCCCATTCCCAGACCCCAAATCCCCATTCCCTGACCCCAAACCCCCATTCCCAGACCCCAAACCCCCATTCCCAGACCCCAAATCCCCATTCCCTGACCCCAAACCCCCATTCCCAGACCCCAAATCCCCATTCCCAGACCCCAAACCCCCATTCCCAGACCCCAAACCCCCATTCCCAGACCCCAAATCCCCATTCCCAGACCCCAAACCCCCATTCCCTGACCCCAAAGCCCCATTCCCAGACCCCAAATCCCCATTCCCTGACCCCAAACCCCCATTCCCAGACCCCAAAGTCCCTCAGGAAGATCCCAAAATTCCCAAATCCCATTTTCCCACCTGGGAGATGTCCACCTCCCCTGAGTGCTCGTAGCAGACCCCAAATCCCCATTCCCAGACCCCAAATCCCCTTTTCCCATTCCCAAATCCCGTTTTCCCACCTGGGAGATGTCCACCTGCCCCGAGTGCTTGTAGCACCCATTGGAATCCCCTTTCCCCAACACCAAATCCCCATTCCCAGACCCCAAACCCCCATTCCAAGATCCCAAATCCCCCATTCCCTGACCCCAAATCCCCTTTTCCCATTCCCAAATCCCGTTTTCCCACCTGAGAGATGTCCACCTGCCCCGAGTGCTCTGAGCAGCCAGAATCCCCTTTTCCAAACCCCAAATCCCCATTCCCAGACCCCAAATCCCCACTCCCAGACCCCCAAGTCCCTGAGGAAGATCCCAGAATTCCCAAATCCTGTTTTCCCACCTGGGAGATGTCCACCTGCCCCGAGTGCTCTGAGCAGCCGGAATCCCCTTTTCCCAACCCCAAATCCCCATTCCCTGACCCCAAATCCCCATTCCCAGACCCCAAATCCCCATTCTCTGACCCCAAATCCCCTTTTCCCATCCCCAAATCCCCTTTTCCCATCCTCAAATCCCCTTTCCCCAACCCCAAATCCCATTCCCAGACCCCAAAACCCCATTCCCATCCCCAAATCCCCTTTTCCCATTCCCAAATCCCCTTTCCCCATCCCCAAATCCCCTTTTCCCATTCCCAAATCCCCTTTTCCCATCCCCAAATCCCCTTTCCCCATCCCCAAATCCCCATTCCCAGACCCCCAAGTCCCTGAGGAAGATCCCAGAATTCCCAAATCCCGTTTTCCCACCTGGGAGATGTCCACCTGCCCCGAGTGCTCTGAGCAGCCAGAATCCCCTTTTCCAAACCCCAAATCCCCATTCCCAGACCCCAAATCCCCATTCCCAGACCCCAAATCCCCACTCCCAGACCCCCAAGTCCCTGAGGAAGATCCCAGAATTCCCAAATGCCGTTTTCCCACCTGGGAGATGTCCACCTGCCCCGAGTGCTTGGAGCAGCCGGAATCCCCTTCTCCCAACCCCAAATCCCCATTCCCAGACCCCAAATCCCCATTCTCTGACCCAAATCCCCTTTTCCCATCCCCAAATCCCCTTTTCCCATCCTCAAATCCCCTTTCCCCAACCCCAAATCCCATTCCCAGACCCCAAAACCCCATTCCCATCCCCAAATCCCCTTTTCCCATTCCCAAATCCCCTTTCCCCATCCCCAAATCCCCTTTTCCCATTCCCAAATCCCCTTTTCCCATCCCCAAATCCCCATTCCCAGACCCCAAATCCCCTTTCCCCATCCCCAAATCCCCACTCCCAGACCCCCAAGTCCCTGAGGAAGATCCCAGAATTCCCAAATGCCGTTTTCCCACCTGGGAGATGTCCACCTGCCCCGAGTGCTCTGAGCAGCCGGAATCCCCTTTTCCCAACCCCAAATCCCCATTCCCTGACCCCAAATCCCCATTCCCTGACCCCAAATCCCCATTCCCTGACCCCAAATCCCCATTCCCTGACCCCAAACCCCCATTCCAAGATCCCAAATCCCCCATTCCCTGACCCCAAATCCCCTTTCCCCATCCCCAAATCCCCATTCCCAGACCCCCAAGTCCCTGAGGAAGATCCCAGAATTCCCAAATGCCGTTTTCCCACCTGGGAGATGTCCACCTGCCCCAAGTGCTCTGAGCAGCCGGAATCCCCTTTTCCCAACCCCAAACCCCCATTCCCTGACCCCAAATCCCCATTCCCTGACCCCAAATCCCCATTCCCTGACCCAAACCCCCATTCCAAGATCCCAAATCCCCATTCCCAGACCCCAAATCCCCATTCCCAGACCCCAAATCCCCATTCCCAGACCCCCAAGTCCCTGAGGAAGATCCCAGAATTCCCAAATGCCGTTTTCCCACCTGGGAGATGTCCACCTGCCCCGAGTGCTCTGAGCAGCCGGAATCCCCTTTTCCCAACCCCAAATCCCCATTCCCTGACCCCAAATCCCCATTCCCAGACCCCAAATCCCCATTCTCTGACCCCAAATCCCCTTTTCCCATCCCCAAATCCCCTTTTCCCATCCTCAAATCCCCTTTCCCCAACCCAAATCCCATTCCCAGACCCCAAAACCCATTCCCATCCCCAAATCCCCTTTTCCCATTCCCAAATCCCCTTTCCCCATCCCCAAATCCCCTTTTCCCATTCCCAAATCCCCTTTTCCCATCCCCAAATCCCCTTTCCCCATCCCCAAATCCCCATTCCCAGACCCCCAAGTCCCTGAGGAAGATCCCAGAATTCCCAAATGCCGTTTTCCCACCTGGGAGATGTCCACCTGCCCCGAGTGCTCGTAGCAGCCGTCGGCGTTCTCGCCGCTGGTCCAGTCCCCGTACACCAGGTCCCGTTTCTGCCAGAACAGGGCAGAGCTGACGTTGAAATCCGTAAAGTGCTCGTGCTCCGAGATGTAAACGTAGAGATCCTGCAGGGAAAAACAAAAAAAATCCCATGGGAATGGGTTTGGGAGAGCTCTGAGATGTAAATGTAGAGATCCTGCAGGAAAAAACCCAAAAAAAATCCCATGGGAATGGGTTTGGGAGAGCTCTGAGATGTAAATGTAGAGATCCTGCAGGAAAAAAACCCCAAAAAAATCCCATGGGAATGGGTTTGGGAGAGCTCTGAGATGTAAATGTAGAGATCCTGCAGGAAAAAACAGAAAAAAATTCCATAGGAATGGCATTGGGAGAGCTCTGAGATGTAAATGTAGAGATCCTGCAGGAAAAAACCCAAAAAAAATCCCATGGGAATGGGTTTGGGAGAGCTCTGAGATGTAAACGTAGAGATCCTGCAGGAAAAAACCCAAAAAAAATCCCATGGGAATGGGTTTGGGAGAGCTCTGAGATGTAAATGTAGAGATCCTGCAGGAAAAAACCCAAAAAAATCCCATGGGAATGGGTTTGGGAGAGCTCTGAGATGTAAATGTAGAGATCCTGCAGGAAAAAACCCAAAAAAAAATCCCATGGGAATGGGTTTGGGAGAGCTCTGAGATGTAAATGTAGAGATCCTGCAGGAAAAAACAGAAAAAAATTCCATAGGAATGGCATTGGGAGAGCTCTGAGATGTAAATGTAGAGATCCTGCAGGAAAAAACAGAAAAAAATTCCATAGGAATGGCATTGGGAGAGCTCTGAGATGTAAATGCAGGGATCCTGCAGGAAAAAACAGAAAAAAATTCCATAGGAATGGCATTGGGAGAGCTCTGAGATGTAAACGTAGAGATCCTGCAGGAAAAAACCCAAAAAAAATCCCATGGGAATGGGTTTGGGAGAGCTCTGAGATGTAAATGTAGAGATCCTGCAGGAAAAAACAGAAAAAAATTCCATAGGAATGGCATTGGGAGAGCTCTGAGATGTAAATGTAGAGATCCTGCAGGAAAAAACAGAAAAAAATTCCATAGGAATGGCATTGGGAGAGCTCTGAGATGTAAATGCAGGGATCCTGCAGGAAAAAAACAGAAAAAAATTCCATAGGAATGGCATTGGGAGAGCTCTGAGATGTAAATGTAGAGATCCTGCAGGAAAAAACCC
Source organism: Sitta carolinensis (assembly GCA_032173965.1). NCBI lineage: Eukaryota > Metazoa > Chordata > Aves > Passeriformes > Sittidae > Sitta > Sitta carolinensis. The sequence goes on from CM063311.1 coordinate 814,945, forward strand.
AAAAAAAATCCCATGGGAATGGGTTTGGGAGAGCTCTGAGATGTAAACGTAGAGATCCTGCAGGAAAAAACCCAAAAAAAATCCCATGGGAATGGGTTTGGGAGAGCTCTGAGATGTAAATGTAGAGATCCTGCAGGAAAAAACCCAAAAAAAATCCCATGGGAATGGGTTTGGGAGAGCTCTGAGATGTAAACGTAGAGATCCTGCAAGAAAAAACAGAAAAAAATTCCATAGGAATGGGATTGGGAGAGCTCTGAGATGTAAATGTAGAAATCCTGCAGGAAAAAACAGAAAAAATTCCATAGGAATGGCATTGGGAGAGCTCTGAGATGTAAATGTAGAGATCCTGCAGGAAAAAACCAAAAAAAATCCCATGGAATGGGTTTGGGAGAGCTCTGAGATGTAAATGTAGAGATCCGCAGGAAAAAAACAGAAAAAAATTCCATAGGAATAGCATTGGGAGAGCTCTGAGATGTAAATGTAGGGATCCTGCAGGAAAACCCCCAAAAAAAATCCTAAAAAACCTCATGGAAATGGGATTGGGATTTGGGTTTGGGAGAGCTCTGAGATGTAAACGTAGAGATCCTGCAGGGAAAAAAAAAAATCCTAAAAACCCCCGTGGAAATGGGATTGGGATTTGGAGTTTGGTTTGGGAGAGCTCTGAGATGTAAACGTAGAGATCCTGCAGGAAAAAAACAAAAAAATCCTACAACCATGGGAATGGGATTGGGATTTGGGGTTTGGGGAAAGGGTTCCAGGAGCACGACCAGATTTGGGATCTGGGCTGGAATTCTGTCCCAAATCCGGGATCTGACCCCAAAATCCTGCCCAAATCTGGGATCCCACCCCAAAATCCTCCCTAAATATGGGATCCAAACCCAGAATTCCCCAAATACAGGATTCGAACCTGGAATCTACCCCAAATCCAGGATCTGACCCCAGAATCCTCCCTAAATCCAGGATCTGACCTCAAAATCCTCCCCAAATCTGGGATCCCACCCCAGAATTCCCCCAGATTTGGGATTTGGGGTGCCCCTCACCATCAGGGTGTCCTTGGGGAAGAGGTTCCTGCTGGGGCTCCGGGTGCTGCCCCCCAAAATCCCCCCCAAATCTGGGATCCCACCCCAAAATCCTCCCCAAATCTGGGATCCCACCACCAAAATCCTCCCCAAATCTGGATCCCACCCAAAATCCCCCCCAAATCTGGATCCCACCCCAAATCCTCCCAAAATTGGATTCTAACCCAGAATCCTCCCTAAATCTGGGATCCCACCCCAGAATCCACCCCAAATCCGGGATCTGACCCCAAAATCCTGCCCAAATCTGGGATCCCCACCCCAAAATCCCTCCCTAAATATGGGATCCAAACCCAGAATTCCCCCCAAATACAGGATTCGAGCCTGGAATCTACCCCAAATCCAGGATCTGACCCCAGAATCCTCCCTAAATCCAGGATCTGACCTCAAAATCCTCCCCAAATCTGGGATCCCACCCCAAAATCCCCCCCAAATCTGGGATCCCACCCCAGAATCCCCCCAGATTTGGGATTTGGGGTGCCCCTCACCATCAGGGTGTCCTTGGGGAAGAGGTTCCTGCTGGGGCTCCGGGTGCTGCCCCCCAAAAATCCCCCCCAATCTGGGATCCCAACCCCAAAATCCCCCCCAAATCCAGGATTCGAGCCTGGAATCCACCCCAAATCCAGGATCTGACCCCAGAATCCTCCCTAAATCCAGGATCTGACCCCAAAATCCCCCCCAAATCTGGGATCCCACCCCAGAATCCCCCCAGATTTGGGATTTGGGGTGCCCCTCACCATGAGGGTGTCCTTGGGGAAGAGGTTCCTGCTGGGCTCCGGGTGCTGCCCCCGGCGCTGCTGGGCTCGGCCGGGGCTGGCGCCCGCCGGAACCAGCTGGAGATGGCCCAGATGATGAAAATCCTGCGGGAAAAACCGGGAAAAACCTTTGGGAATTCTCTCGGGATCAGCCCCGCTCCTTCCCGGGGTTCCCAGCGTGGCTGTTCCCGAAAAAATCGGGAAAAATCCCGGGTTTGGGAGGTTTTAAATGCCAGCCCCAAATCCTGATCCCATCCTGTGGTACCTGGACAGGATCCCCAATCCTGACCCCAAATCCTGATCCCATCCTGTTGTACCTGGACAGGATCCCCAATCCTGACCCCAAATCCTCATCCCATCCTGTTGTACCTGGACAGGATCCCCAATCCTGACCCCAAATCCTGATCCCATCCTGTGGTACCTGGACAGGATCCCCAATCCTGACCCCAAATCCTGATCCCATCCTCTTGTACCTGGACAGGATCCCCAATCCTGACCCCAAATCCTGATCCCATCCTGTTGTACCTGGACAGGATCCCCAATCCTGACCCCAAATCCTCATCCCATCCTGTAACACCTGGATGGAATCCTTTGATCCTGACCCCAAATCCTGATCCCATCCTGTGGTACATGGACAAGATCCCCAATCCTGACCCCAAATCCCAATCCTGATCCCATCCTGTGGTACCTGGACAGGATCCCTTTGATCCTGACCCCAAATCCTGATCCTTTCTCACCTGAACAGGATCCCTTTGACCCCTATCCCAATCCTGATCCTGACCCCAATTCTGATCCCAATCCCAGTCCCATCCTATGAACACTGAACAGGATCCCTTTGACCCCGATCCCACCCCTCTGACCTCAATCCTGACCCCAATCCTGACTCCACTCCCACCCCTCTGACCCCAATCCTACCCCAATCCAAATCCCCCCCTCAGACCCCAATCCTGACCCCAATCCCCCCCAGTCCCAATCCTGACCCCAATCTCCCCCTCAGACCCCAATCCTGACCCCAATCCCCCCCTCAGACCCCAATCCTGACCCCAATCCCCCCCAGTCCCAATCCTGACCCCAATCCCCCCCTCAGCCCCAATCCCCCCAATCCTGACCCCAATCCCCCTCACCCAATCCTGACCCCAATCTCCCCCTCAGACCCCAATCCTGACCCCCCCCACCCAATCTACCCAATCCCCCCTCAGACCCCAATCCTGAACCCCAATCCCCCCCAGTCCCAATCCTGACCCCAATCCCCCCCCTCAGACCCCAATCCTGACCCCAATCCCCCCTCAGACCCAATCCTGACCCCAATCCCCCCCCAGTACCCCAATCCTGACCCCAATCCCCCCCTCAGCCACCCAATCCTGACCCCCAATCCCCTGACCCAATCCCCCTCAGCCAATCCCCCCCCAGCCAATCCCCACCCCTCCAGACCCCAATCCCTGACCCCAATCCCCCCCTCAGACCCAATCCCCCCCCCCAGTCCCACCCCTCACCTGAACAGACCCCCTGACCCAAATCCCCCCCCAGTCCCAATCCTCCCCTCAGACCCCAATCCCACCCCAATCCCAACCCCAATCCCCACCTCTGACCCCAATCCCCCCCTCAGACCCCAATTCCGACCCCATTCCCCCCAATCCCCCCAGCCCCCCTCACCTGAACAGAACCCCCTGACCCCAATCCTGACCCCAATCCCCCCCAGTTCCCCCCTCCCCTAAACAGGAACCCAATCCTGACCCCAATCCCCCCCTCGACCCCAACTCCCCCCTCAGACCCCAATCCTGACCCCAATCCCCCCTCAGACCCCAATCCTGACCCCAATCCCCCCCAGTTCCCCCCTCCCTGAACAGGAACCCAATCCTGACCCCAATCCCCCCCTCGACCCCAATCCTGACCCAATCCCCCCCAGTTCCCCCCTCACCTAACAACCCCCTGACCCCAATCCTGACCCCTAATCCCCCCAATCCACCCCAATCCCCCCCATCCTGACCCCAATACCCCCTCAGACCCCAATCCACCCCATCCCCCCCATCCCGACCTGAATCCGACCCAACCCCCGCCCCCTCACGAACAGACCCCTGACCCCACCCATCCTGACCCAACCTACCAATCCTGACCCCAGTCCCCCCAATCCCCAATCCCCCCTCACCTGAACAGAAACCCAATCCTGACCCCAATCCCCCCAGTTCCAACCCCAGTCCCGACCCCAATCCTGACCCATCTGATCCCAATCCTGACCCCAATCCCCCCCTCACCTGAACAGGACCCCCCTGACCCCAATCCTGACCCCAATCCTGACCCCAGTCCCCCCAATCCCCCCTCACCTGAACAGAAACCCATCCTGACCCCAATCCCCCATTCCAACCCATCCCGACCCCAATCCTGACCCCAATCTTGACCCAATCCTGACCCCAATCCCCCCAGTCCCCCCCTCACCTGAACAGGACCCCCCTGACCCCAATCCTGACCCCAATCCTGACCCCAGTCCCCCCCAATCCCCCCCTCACCTGACAGTACCCCCCACCCAATCCTGACCCAATCCCCCCAGTCCCCCCAATCCTGACCCCAATCTGACCCCAATCCCCCCAATCCTGACCCAATCCCCCCCAGTCCCCCCCTCACCTGAACAGGACCCCCCTGACCCCAATCCTGACCCCAATCCTGACCTCAGTCCCCCCCAATCCCCCCAGATCCCCCCCTCACCTGAACAGGACCCCCCTGACCCCAATCCTGACCCCAATCCTGACCCCAATCCTGACCCCAATCCTGACCCAAATCCCCCCCATCCCCCCCTCACCTGAACAGGACCCCCCTGACCCCAATCCTGACCCCAATCCTGACCCCAATCCTGACCCCAATCCACCCCCCAGTCCCCCCCTCACCTGAACAGGACCCCCCTGACCCCAATCCTGACCCCAATCCTGACCCCAATCCTGACCCCAATCCTGACCCAGTCCCCCCCAATCCCCCCCTCACCTGAACAGGACCCCCTGACCCCAATCCGACCCATCCTGACCCCAATCCTGACCCCAATCCCCCCCATCCCCCCCTCACCTGAACAGGACCCCCCTGACCCCAATCCTGACCCCAATCCTGACCCCAATCCTGACCCCAGTCCCCCCCTCACCTGAACAGGACCCCCTTGAGCACCCCCCAGGCGTTGGGCGCCGGCTGCTGCTGCTGCCCCCGCGCGCTCTCGGCATCCCCGCCCCCGGCAGCGCCGTTACTCGTCGTGACCTGCGGGACCGGCACCGGGATCGGAACCGGGAGCGGAACCGGGACCGGGAGCGGAACCGGGACCGGCATCAGAACCGGCACCGGCACCGGGACCGGCATCAGAACCGGGATCGGAACCGGAACCGGGATCGGGATCGGGACCGGGATCGGGACCGGCATCAGAACCGGCACCGGATCGGAACCGGACCGGCATCAGAACCGGCACCGGGATCGGAACCGGGACCGGCATCAGAACCGACTCCTTCCCCATCCCAGCACCGGCATCGGCACAGGGACCAGGATCGGCACAGGGACCGGGATCGGCACCAGGATCGGAACCGGCACCGGCACCGGGATCGGCACCGGGACCAGAACCGGGATTGGAACCGGGACCGGGATCGGCACAGGGACAGGCTCCTTCCCCATCCCAGCACCGGGATCGGCACCGGCACCAGAACCGGCTCCTTCCCCTTCACTGCTCCAGGATCAGCACCGGAACCGGGACCAGAATCGGCTCCTTCCCCACCCCAACACCAGAACCGGGACCGGCTCCTTTCCCATCCCAGCACCGGCACCGGAACCGGGATCGGCACCAGAACCAGCACTGCCCCCTTCCCGATCCCAGCACCAGAACCGGGATCGGCACCAGAACCGGCACTGCCTCCCTTCCCGATCCCAGCACCAGAACCGGGATCGGCACCAGAACCGGCACTGCCCCCTTCCCGATCCCAGCACCAGAACCGGGATCGGCACCAGAACCGGCACTGCCTCCTTCCCGATCCCAGCACCGGAACCGGCACTGCCCCCTTCCCGATCCCAGCAGCAGAACCGGATCGGCACCAGGACCGGCACTGCCCCCTTCCCGATCCCAGCACCGGAACCGGGATCGGCACCAGAACCGGCACTGCCCCCTTCCCGATCCCAGCACCGGAACCGGGATCGGCACCAGAACCGGCACTGCCTCCTTCCCGATCCCAGCACCAGAACCGGGATCGGCACCAGAACCGGCACTGCCCCCTTCCCGATCCCAGCACCAGAACCGGGATCGGCACCAGAACCGGCACTGCCTCCTTCCCGATCCCAGCACCAGAACCGGGATCGGCACCAGAACCGGCACTGCCCCCTTCCCGATCCCAGCACCAGAACCGGGATCGGCACCAGAACCGGCACTGCCCCCTTCCCGATCCCAGCACCAGAACCGGGATCGGCACCAGAACCGGCACTGCCTCCTTCCCGATCCCAGCACCGGAACCGGGATCGGCACCAGAACCGGCACTGCCCCCTTCCCGATCCCAGCACCGGAACCGGCACTGCCCCCTTCCCGATCCCAGCACCGGAACCGGGATCAGCACCAGAACCGGCACTGCCTCCTTCCCGATCCCAGCACCAGAACCGGGATCGGCACCAGAACCGGCACTGCCCCCTTCCCGATCCCAGCACCAGAACCGGGATCGGCACCAGAACCGGCACTGCCTCCTTCCCGATCCCAGCACCGGAACCGGCCCCTTCCCGATCCCATAACGGCACCGGCCTCTTCCCGATCCCAGCACCGGCCCCGCCCCTTCCCGATCCCATAACGGGCACCGCCTCTTCCCGATCCCAGCACCGGAACCGGCCCCTTCCCGATCCCAGCACCGGCCCCGGCCCCTTCCCGATCCCAGCACCGGCACCGGCCCCTTCCCGATCCCATAACGGGCACCGGCCCCTTCCCGATCCCAGCACCGGCACCGGCCTCTTCCCGATCCCATAACGGGCACCGGCCTCTTCCCGATCCCAGCACCGGCACCGGCCTCTTCCCGATCCCATAACGGGCACCGGCCCCTTCCCGATCCCGGCACCGGCCCCGGCCCCTTCCCGATCCCATAACGGGCACCGGCCCCTTCCCGATCCCAGCACCGGCACCGGCCCCTTCCCGATCCCATAACGGGCACCGGCCTCTTCCCGATCCCAGCACCGGCACCGGCCCCTTCCCGATCCCATAACGGGCACCGGCCCCTTCCCGATCCCAGCACCGGCACCGGCCCCTTCCCGATCCCAGCACCGGCACCGGCCTCTTCCCGATCCCAGCACCGGCACCGGCCCCTTCCCGATCCCCAGCACCGGCACCGGCCCCTTCCCGATCCCAGCACCGGCACCGGCCTCTTCCCGATCCCGGCACCGGCACCGGCCCCTTCCCGATCCCATAACGGGCACCGGCCTCTTCCCGATCCCAGCACCAGAACCGGATCGGCACCAGAACCGGCACTGCCCCCTTCCCGATCCCGGCACCGGCACCGGCCCCTTCCCGATCCCAGCACCGGCACCGGCCTTTCCCGATCCCAGCACCGGAACCGGCCCCTTCCCGATCCCGGCACCGGCCCCGGCCCCTTCCCGATCCCGGGACCGGCCCCTTCCCGATCCCAGCACCGGCCCCGGCCCCTTCCCGATCCCGGCCCCGGCCCCTTCCCGATCCCAGCACCGGGCACTGACACCGGGCACCGGCACCGGCTCCTTCCCGGTCACCGGTCCTGGCACTGGTCCCAGTCACCGGCCCGTTCCCGGTCCCGGCCTCTTCCCAGTGCCCGTCCCGGTCATTTCCCAGTCTCAGTCCCAGTTCCTGTCGTGGTCCCGATCCCGGTCCCTGTCACTTCCCGGTCCCAGTCCCAGTCCCAGCCATTTCCCGGTCCCGGTCCCAGCCATTTCCCGGTCCCAGTCCCAGCCATTTCCCGGTCCCGGTCCCAGTCCCAGCCATTTCCCGGTCCCGGTCCCAGTTCCAGTTATGTCCCTGTCCCAGTCCCGTCCCAGCCATTTCCCGGTCCCGGTCCCGGTCCCAGCCATTTCCCGGTCCCGGTCCCGGTCCCAGCCATTTCCCGGTCCCGGTCCCAGTCCCAGCCATTTCCCGGTCCCAGTCCCGGTCCCGGTCCCAGCCATTTCCCGGTCCCGGTCCCGGTCCCAGCCATTTCCCGGTCCCGATCCCGGTCCCAGCCATTTCCCGGTCCCGGTCCCGGTCCCAGCCATTTCCCGGTCCCAGTCCCGGTCCCGGTCCCAGCCATTTCCCGGTCCCAGTCCCAGCCATTTCCCGGTCCCGGTCCCGGTCCCAGCCATTTCCCGGTCCCGATCCCGGTCCCAGCCATTTCCCGGTCCCGATCCCGGTCCCAGCCATTTCCCGATCCCGGTCCCAGCCATTTCCCGGTCCCAGTCCCAGCCATTTCCCGGTCCCAGTCCCAGCCATTTCCCGGTCCCAGTCCCGGTCCCGGTCCCAGCCATTTCCCGGTCCCGGTCCCAGCCATTTCCCGGTCCCGGTCCCGGTCCCGTCCCAGCCATTTCCCGGTCCCAGCCATTTCCCGGTCCCGTCCCAGCCATTTCCCGGTCCCGGTCCCAGCCATTTCCCGGTCCCGGTCCCGGTCCCAGCCATTTCCCGGTCCCGGTCCCAGCCATTTCCCGGTCCCGGTCCCGGTCCCGGTCCCAGCCATTTCCCGGTCCCGGTCCCAGCCATTTCCCAGTCCCGTCATTTCCCGGTGCCGGTGCCCATCCCGTTCCCTGCTCCGCTCCTGCTCTCTGACCCTGATCCCTGCCCTCGGTTCGGTCACGATCCCTTCCCCCATCCCCGTCCCGCTCCCAGTCCCGCTCCCATTCCAATCCCGGTCCCGCTCCCATTCCCTTCCCGGTGCCGGTCCAGTCCCTTCCCGGTGCCGGTGCCCAGCCCGTTCCCTGAGCCGGTCCCGTTCCCTTTCCCTGTTCCCTACCCCAGTCCCGTTCCTTGTCCCCGTTCCCGGTCTCCGTCCCTGTCCCCGCTCCCCGCTCCCTTTCCCTGCCCCCGGTGCCCGGTGCCGGTTCCCGGTGCCCGTCCCCCCCATATCGCTGCCGCCGCTCCCGTTGCCGGTATCTCCCGCGGCAGTCCCGCTGCCCGTCCCGCCGCCCCGGTCCCGGTCCCGCCGCCCCCGCCGCCCCCTCACCTGCCCCGGGCCCGGGCCCGGTCCCGCCGCCCCCGCCGCCCCCTCACCTGCCCCGGGCCCGGCCCGGCCCCGCCGCCGCCTCCGTCCCCGGCGCCGCCATCTTTGCTGCGCCGCCTCTCGCGCCGCTCTCGCGAGACTTCCGCGGGGGCAGCGCCCGCGTGACCCCCGAGAGGGGCGGGAAACGCCTCTGACCACGCCCCTTTAGTGACGTAACGAGGAAACCAACCAATAGCGGTGTGGACCGCCCCCGGCGGGAGGTGGGGGTTTCCCCGCCCCGCCCCCTCAGCGGCGCTCAGCCAATGGGAGAGCGCCCGGCCTCCAGCGCGCGCCACGGGGGGGGTGTGCCTCCCGGTGACGTCACCGGCGAGCTCAGCCAATGGCGGCGCGGTGCGCTCCCGGTGGGGGTTTCCCCGACCGCGCCCCCGGCGGTGACGTCACGGCGGTCTCAGCCAATGGCGGCGCGGCCCGCGCGGGGATTTCCAGGTCCGGCGGCGGCGCGGCCTCGGGGGGCGGCGGCGGAGCGGCACCGGACCACCGGGACCCGCACCGGGACCCGCACCGGGACCCGCACCGGACCGCGACATGGCGCTGCCGCTCGGTGAGCGCGGACCCGCCGGCTCCGGGACCCGTACGGGGGGAGAGGAACCGGGATCCCCCCCGGTAACAGAACCGGGGATCCCCCCCGGTAACAGAACCGGGACCTGCCCGGGGGAGCGGAACCGGGATCCCCCCCGTAACAGAACCGGGGATCCCCCCCGGTAACAGAACCGGGACCCGCCCGGGGGAGCGGAACCGGGATCCTCCCGGTAACAGAACCGGGATCCCCCCGTAACAGAACCGGGACCCGCCCGGGGGAGCGGAACCGGGATCCTCCCGTAACGGAACCGGACCCCCCGGGGGAGCGGAACCGGGGATCCCCCCGGTAACAGAACCGGGGATCCCCCCCGGTAACAGAACCGGGACCCGCCCGGGGAGCGGAACCGGGGATCCCCCCGTAACAGAACCGGGGATCCCCCCCGGTAACAGAACCGGACCCGCCCGGGGGACGGAACCGGGATCCCCCCCGTAACAGGACCGGGCGCTCCCGCGGGGTTAACGGGAGGATAACGGGCCGGGCCCGGGGGGTGGCGGGGCCGCTCCGGTGCCGGTGCCGGTGCCGGTACCGGCGCGGTTTGGCCGGGATCGCTCCTCTCGGGGGTTCCCGGTGCTGACGCCGCCCTCCCGGTGCCGTGTCCCGGTAGGAGCGGCCGTGCAGGATCCCGGGCTGGCGATGGCGCACGGAGCACCGGGGGCAGGTAAAGCCCCGCTCCCGGTGTCCCTTCCCGGTGTCCCCTCCCGGTCCCGGTGTCCCGGTTCCGGTGTTTGGTCCCGGTGTCCCTTCTCTTTCCCGGTGTTCCCTCCCGGTCCCAGTGTCCCGTCCCGGTCCCGGTGTCCCCTCCCCTTCCCCGGTGTCCCCTCCCGGTGTCCCTTCCCGTTGTCCCCTGCTGCTCCCGGTGTTCCGGTCCCCGTCCCCTTTCCCGGTGTCCCTTCGGGCTCTCGGTGTCCCCTCCCGGTCCCGGTGTCCCTTCCCGGTGTCCGCTCCCGGTCCCGGTGTCTCGTCCCGGTGTCCGCTCCCGGTGTCCCGGTTACGGTGTCCCCTTCCCGGCGTCCCTTCCCTCTCCCGGTGTCCCGGTTACGGTGCCCGTCCCGGTTCTGGTGTCCCCTTCCCTTCCTCGGTGTCCCCTCCCCTTTCTCGGTGTCCACTCCCGGTCCCGGTGTCCCTTTCCCGGTGTCCGGTCCCGGTGTCCCCTCCCCTTTCCCGGTTTCCCCTCCCCTTTCCCGGTGTCCCGCTCCCGGTCCCGGTGTCCCGGTTCCGATGTCCCCTCCCCTTTCCCGGTGTCCCTTCGGGCTCCCGGTGTCCCCTCCCCTTTCCCGGTGTCCCCTCCCCTTTCCCGGTGTGCCCTCCCCTTTCCCGGTGTCCCCTCCCGGTGTCCCGGTGTCCCGGTCCCGGTGTCCCGGTGTCCCGGTCCCGGTGTCCCCTCCCTTTCCCGGTGTCCCGTCCCTGTCCCGGTGTCCGGTCCCGTTGTCCCCTCCCCTTTCCCGGTGTCCCCTCCCCTTTCCCGTGTCCGGTCCCGTTGCCCCTCCCCTTTCCCGGTGTCCGGTCCCGTTGCCCCTCCCCTTTCCCGGTGTCTCCTCCCCTTTCCCGGTGTCCCCTCCCGGTGTCCCCTCCCGTGTCCCGGTGTCCCGGTCCCGGTGTCCCCTCCCCTTTCCCGGTGTCCCCTCCCCTTTCCCGGTGTCCCTTCCCGGTCTCGGTGTCCCGGTCCCGGTGTCCCCTCCCCTTTCCCGGTGTCCCCTCCCCTTTCCCGGTGTCCCTTCCCGTCCCGGTGTCCCCTCCCCTTTCCCGGTGTCCCTTCCCGTCTCGGTGTCCCGGTCCCGGTGTCCCCTCCCCTTTCCCGGTGTCCCCTCCCCTTTCCCGGTGTCCCCTCCCCTTTCCCGGTGTCCCGGTCCCGGTGTCCCCTCCCCTTTCCCGGTGTCCCCTCCCGGTGTCCCGGTGTCCCGGTGGGGAGCTGCTCACGGGCTCGTTTTTTCCCGTTTTCCCGCTTTTCCCAGATGATTTGGGTGAGTGGAACCGGAGGAGTTTGGAAGCTTCGCCGCTTTCCCGGGAATTTCGGGGCCCCGGAGCCACAAGAAGGATTTGGGGAATTCCGGAATTTGGGGGATTCCGGGAATTTGGGGAATTCGGGATTTTGAGGACTCGGAGATTCTGGGAATTTGGGGATTTTGGGAATTTGGGGATTCGGGATTTTGGGAATTTGGGGAATTCGGGATTTTGAGGATTCGGAGATTTTGGGAATTCAGGGATTTGGGGAATTTGGGGATTCGGGATTTGGGGAATTGAGGAATTCGGGATTTGGGGAATTCGGAGATTCTGGAATTCAGGGATTTGGGGAATTCGGAATTTTGATGATTCGGAGATTTTGGGAATTTTGGGGATTTGGGAATTCAGGGATTCGGGATTTTGGGAATTTTGGGGATTTGGGAATTCAGAGATTCGGGATTTTGGGAATTTTGGGGATTTGGGAATTCAGAGATTCGGGATTTTGGGGATTCGGGATTTTGGGAATTTGGGGAATTCGGGATTTGGGGAATTCGGGGGGGGGGGGGGGGTCGGGTCCCATCCCGAGGGGGATCCAGGGGGAATTGGGGTGGGAGGGACGGGGAGCGCTGGGATCCCCCCAAAAATCCCGATTCCCCCCCCAAAATCCTCCCGAACGCCCCAAAATCCCAATTTCCCCGCCCCAAATTCCCAATTTCCCCCCCGAGGCCTCTCGACCCCCGCCCAAATCCCCATTTTCCCGCCCAGAAATCCTCCAAAATCCCCCCAAAATTCCGATTTTCCCCCTCAAAACCCCCCAACCCCCCCAAAAAAAATCAATTCCCCCCCCCCCAAAAAATCAATTTTTTCCCCAAAAACCCCATTAAAAAAAAAATCAAATTTTCCCCCCAAAAATTTCAATTCCCCCCCCCCAAAAAAAATCCATTTTTTCCTCTCAACCCCCACCAACCCCCCCCAAAAATCCAATTTTTCCCCAAAAAATCCAATTTTCAAAAAAACCCTCCAGTTTTTCCCCAAAAAACCTCCAATTTTTCCCCAAAAAAATCCAATTTTCCCCCCCAAAAAATCCATTTTTTTTCCCAAAAAAATCCATTTTTTACCAAAAAAATCCATTTCCCCCCCACAAAATCCATTTTTTTCCCCAAAAATCCAATTTTATAAAAAAATCCAATTTTCCCCCCAAAAAATCCAATTTTTTCCCCTCAAAAACCCCCCAAAAAAATCCAATTTTTTCCAAAAAAATCCATTTTTCCCCCACAAAAAATCCATTTTTTTTCCAAAAAAATCCATTTTTTCCCCAAAAAATCCAATTTTCCCCCAAAAAAAAATCAAAATTTCCCCCAAAAAAACTCCAATTTTCCCCCCCCAAAAAAAATCCAATTTTCCCCCCAAAAAAATCCATTTTTCCCCACAAAAAATCCATTTTTTTTTCCAAAAAAATCCATTTTTTTTCCCCAAAAAATCCAATTTTCCCCAAAAAAATCAAAACTTCCCCAAAAAAATCCATTTTTTCCCCCCAAAAAAAATCCAATTTTATAAAAAAAATCCAATTTTCCCCCCCCAAAAAAATCCATTTTTTCCCCAAAAAATCCATTTTTTTTCCAAAAAAATCCATTTTTTTCCCCAAAAAATCCAATTTTCCCCAAAAAAATCAAATTTCCCCAAAAAACTCCAATTTTCCCCCCCAAAAAAATCCAATTTTCCCCCCAAAAAAATCCATTTTTTCCCCACAAAAAATCCATTTTTCCCCAAAAAATCCATTTTCCCCAAAAAATCAAAATTTCCCCAAAAAAAATCAAAACTTCCCCAAAAAAATCCATTTTTTTTCCCCCCAAAAAAAATCCAATTTTATAAAAAAATCCAATTTTCCCCCCCAAAAAAATCCATTTTTTCTCCAAAAAATCCAATTTTTTTCCAAAAAAATCCATTTTTTTCCCCAAAAAATCCAATTTTCCCCAAAAAAATCAAAATTTCCCCCAAAAAACTCCAATTTTCCCCCCCAAAAAAATCCAATTTTCCCCCAAAAAATCCATTTTTTTCCAAAAAAATTCATTTTTCCCCAAAAAATCCAATTTTCCCCAAAAAAATCAAAATTTCCCCAAAAAACTCCAATTTTCCCCCCCAAAAAAATCCAATTTTCCCCCCAAAAAAATCCATTTTTCCCCACAAAAAATCCATTTTTTTTTTCCAAAAAAATCCATTTTTTCCCCAAAAAATCCAATTTTTTCCCCAAAAAAAATCAAAACTTCCCCAAAAAAATCCATTTTTTCCCCCCAAAAAAATCCAATTTTATAAAAAAATCCAATTTTCCCCCCCAAAAAAATCCATTTTTTCCCCAAAAAATCCATTTTTTTTCCAAAAAAATCCATTTTTCCCCAAAAAATCCAATTTTCCCCCAAAAAAATCAAAATTTCCCCAAAAAACTCCAATTTTCCCCCCCAAAAAAATCCAATTTTCCCCCCAAAAAAATCCATTTTTTCCCCACAAAAAATCCATTTTTTCCCCAAAAAATCCAATTTTCCCCAAAAAATCAAAATTTCCCCAAAAAAATCAAAACTTCCCCAAAAAAATCCATTTTTCCCCCCAAAAAAAATCCAATTTTATAAAAAAATCCAATTTTCCCCCCCAAAAAAATCCATTTTTTCTCCAAAAAATCCAATTTTTTTCCAAAAAAATCCATTTTTTTCCCCAAAAAAATCCAATTTTCCCCAAAAAAATCAAAATTTCCCCAAAAAACTCCAATTTTCCCCCCCAAAAAAATCCAATTTTCCCCCCAAAAAATCCATTTTTTTTCAAAAAAATTCATTTTTCCCCAAAAAATCCAATTTTCCCCAAAAAAATCAAAATTTCCCCAAAAAACTCCAATTTTCCCCCCCAAAAAAATCCAATTTTCCCCCCAAAAAAATCCATTTTTCCCCACAAAAAATCCATTTTTTTTTCCAAAAAAATCCATTTTTTCCCCAAAAAATCCAATTTTCCCCAAAAAAATCAAAACTTCCCCAAAAAAATCCATTTTTTCCCCCCAAAAAAATCCAATTTTATAAAAAAATCCAATTTTCCCCCCCAAAAAAATCCATTTTTTCCCCAAAAAAAATCCATTTTTTCCCCCAAAAATCCAGTTTTTCCCCCCAAAAAAAATCCATTTTTTTTTTCAAAAAAAAAATCCATTTATTTTTTTTTTTTTTTCCCAAACCCTCCAATTTTCCCCAAACTCCCAATCCCGGCGCGCGGTGCAGAGATCCTGGAGGAGGTGATGAAGGAGGACGGGTTCGAGCCGGGCGCGCCGCCGCGCTCGCCGCTCGCCCGCAGCCTCCGCGCGCTCGCCCTGGGCCCGCGCGGCCCAGGGCCGCCCGCGCCGCCGACAGAGAGGCGGAAAAAAACCTGGAAAAAATCCCGGGAAAAGCGGGAAAGCCGCGCTTGGTGATCACGGAGCAACCGAAACAGCGCGGGATGAGATTCCGGTACGAGTGCGAGGGGAGATCGGCCGGGAGCATCCTGGGGGAGAGCAGCAGCGAGGCCAACAGGACCCTGCCCAGCATCGAGGTGGGAAAACCGGGAAAACATCGGGAAAACCTCGGGAAATCCTTGGGAAAATCGGGAATTCCTTGGGAAATCCAGGGGATTGGGAATGAGCAGCTTGGGATGGGTTTGGGATCGGCCGGGAGCATCCTGGGGGAGAGCAGCAGCGAGGCCAACAGGACCCTGCCCAGCATCGAGGTGGGAAAACCGGGAAAACATCGGGAAAACCGGGAAATGGCACGGGAAAATCGGGAAAACCTCGGGAAATTGGGAATGAGCTGCTGGGGGTGGGTTTGGGATCGGCCGGGAGCATCCTGGGGAGAGCAGCAGCGAGGCCAACAGGACCCTGCCCAGCATCGAGGTGGGAAAACCGGGAAAACATCGGGAAAACCTCGGGAATTCCTTGGGAAATCCGGGAAACCCTCGGGAAATCCAGGGATTGGGAATGAGCAGCTTGGGATGGGTTTGGGATCGGCCGGAGCATCCTGGGGGAGAGCAGCAGCGAGGCCAACAGGACCCTGCCCAGCATCGAGGTGGGAAATCCGGGAAAACATCGGAAAACCGGGAATGGCACGGGAAAATCGGGAAAACCTCGGGAAATTGGGAATGAGCTGCTGGGGTGGGTTTGGGATCGGCCGGGAGCATCCTGGGGGAGAGCAGCAGCGAGGCCAACAGGACCCTGCCCAGCATCGAGGTGGGAAAACCGGGAAAACATCGGGAATTCCTTGGGAAAATCGGGAAACCCTCGGGAAATCCAGGGATTGGGAATGAGCAGCTTGGGATGGGTTTGGGATCGGCCGGGAGCATCCTGGGGAGAGCAGCAGCGAGGCCAACAGGACCCTGCCCAGCATCGAGGTGGGAAATCCGGGAAAACATCGGGAATTCCTTGGGAAAATCGGGAATTCCTTGGAAATCCAGGGATTGGGAATGAGCAGCTTGGGATGGGTTTGGGATCGGCCGGGAGCATCCTGGGGAGAGCAGCAGCGAGGCCAACAGGACCCTGCCCAGCAATTTTTCCCCAATTTTCCCCTGTAATTCCCCATTTCCTCCATAATTTCCCCCCATTTTTCCCCATGATTCCCCCCATTTCCCCCCATTTTCCCCCCATTTTCCCCCCATTTCCCCCCCCGTAACCCCCCCATGTCCCCCACCATTTTTCCCCTATAATCCCCCCATTTTCCCCCCATTTTTCCCCTATAATCCCCCCATTTTTCCCCCCTATAATCCTATTTTTCCCCCCTATAATCCCCCCATTTTCCCCCCTATAATCCCCCCATTTTTCCCCTATAACCCCCCCATTTTCCCCCCCATTTTCCCCCCATTTTTCCCCTATAACCCCCCCATTTTCCCCCCCATTTTCCCCCCATTTTTCCCCTATAACCCCCCCATTTTCCCCCCCATTTCCCCCCCATTTTTCCCCTATAACCCCCCCATTTTCCCCCCATTTCCCCCCCATTTTCCTATACCCCCCCATTTTCCCCCCCATTTTCCCCATATCCCCCCCGAACCCCATGTCCCCCCTTTTTTCCCCTATAATCCCCCCATTTTTCCCCTATAACCCCCCCATTTTTCCCCTATAACCCCCCCATTTTCCCCCCATTTTCCCCCCATTTCCCCCCCCGTAACCCCCCATGTCCCCCCTTTTTCCCCTATAATCCCCCCATTTTTCCCCTATAATCCCCCCATTTTTCCCCTATAATCCCCCATTTTCCAAACCCCCCCATTTTCCCCCCATTTTCCCCCCATTTTCCCCCCCATTTCCCCCCCCGTAACCCCCCCACGTCCCCCCTTTTTTCCCAGCTCCTGGACTGCCAGGCCATCCCGGAGGTGGCGGTCACGGCGTGCCTGGTGTGGAAGGATTGGCCCACCGCGTGCACCCGCACGGCCTCGTGGGCAAGGACTGTGCCCAGGGGCTCTGCCGGGTGCTGCTGCGGCCCCAGAGCAACCCCCGCCACAGGTAACGGCCCCAGACACAAAAAATCCCGGAATTCCCGATGCTTCTCCCAAAAATTCCCACTTTTGGGCCGTTTTCCTGACGTTTTCTGGCCGTTTTCCCGCGGTTTTCCCGCGGTTTTTGGGGTTTTCTTGGTGCTCCATCAAGCTCCAAACTCATCCCAAGCTCTGGGGAAATCTGGGAATCACCCTTAGTTCCCATCCCGTTGGAATTTTAGGGCTTTTTCCAGGTTTTTCCCCATTTTTCCAGCATTTTTGGGGCATTTTCCTGCCGTTTTCTGGCCGTTTTCCCGCGGTTTTCCTGCAGTTTTTGGGGTTTTCTTGGTGCTCCTCAAGCTCCAAACTCATCCCAAGTTCTGGGAAATCTGGGAATGTCCCTTGGGTTCTGTCCTGTTGCAATTTTAGGGATTTTTCCAGGTTTTTCCCTATTTTTCCCGATTTTCCATCATTTTTTAGGCATTTTTTTGGCATTTTCTGGCCATTTTCCTGCGGTTTTCCCTTGGTTTTTGGGGTTTTTCCCGGTGCTCCTCAAGCTCCAAACTCATCCCAAGCTCTGGGGAAATCTGGGAATGTCCCTCAGTTCCCATGCCATTGGAATTTTATGGATTTTTCCAGTTTTTCCCCATTTTTCCAGCATTTTTGGGGCAGTTTCTGGCGGTTTTCCCATGGTTTTCCCACGGTTTTTGGGTTTTCCCGTGCTCCTCAAGCTCCAAACTCATCCCAAGTTCTGGGGAAATCTGGGAATGTCCCTCAGTTCCCATCCCATTGGAATTTTGGGGATTTTTCCATTTTTTTACCCATTTTTTACAGCATTTTTCCAACATTTTTGGGGTTTTTCCCGCTGTTTTCCCACCGTTTTCCGGCTGTTTTCCCACGGTTTTTGGGGTTTTCCGGTGCTCCTCAAGCCCCAAACCCATCCCAAATGCAAGGAAAATCTGGAAATATCCCTCAGGTCCCATCCTGTTGGAATTTTAGGGATTTTTCAGGTTTTTTTCCCCATTTTCCCAGTTTTTTTCCCATTTTTCCAGATTTTCCCAGCATTTTTCGGGGTTTTTTTTGGGTTTTTCCCACACACTCCTGGGGGTTTTGAGGAGTTTTTGGGGTCCTTAAGTCCCTGATTGATCCCAAGCTCAAGGAAAATCTGGGAATTTCCCACCCCCTTGGATTTTTCGGGAATTTTCCTGGATTTTTCTCAGTTTTGCACCAATTTTTCGTGTTTTCATGGCATTTCCGAGGTGGATTTCGGGGAGGTTTTGAGGCATTTCTTGGGCTCTTCCAGGCACTCCCAAACCCATCCCAATAAACTGAATTTTCATGGAATTTTCTGGGATTTCCCCCATTTTTTGAGGCCTTTTTTTGATTTTCTGGCATTTTTTTGGCATTTTTGATGGGGTTTTTTATGTTCTTTTGTGGCTTTTTGGCTGGTTTTTTTTTTATTTTTGGGCGTTTCTGGGCAAAATTTTTTTCGGGAAGGGGCTGGAAAAATTGGGAATGTTGGGATTCCCGGCAGTTTCAGCAACCTGGGCATTCAGTGTGTGAAGAAGAAGGAAATCGAGGCGGCCATCGAGAAGAAGCTGCAGCTCGGGATCGACCCCTTCAAAGGTTGGGGTCCCCCCTTGGCCAGAATTTCCGGCATTCCCAACTTTTCCCAAATTTCCCTTTATTTTCCCTGTTTTCCCCATGTTTTTTCCATGTTTTTTTCCCTATTTTTCTCCTTTTTTCTCCTATTTTTTCCCATTTCCCCCCCTTTTTCCCCCCTTTTTCCAGCAGGATCCCTGCAGAGCCACTTTTCCTTTTCTGTCATTTTTCCCCATTTTTCCCCATTTTCTCCCCCCATTTTCCTCCCATTTTCTCCCCATTTTCCTCCCATTTTCTCCCCATTTTCCCCCATTTTCTCCCCCATTTTTCCCCCCGTTTTCTCCCCATTTCCCCCCATTTTTCCCCATTTCCCCCCATTTTTCCCCCATTTTTCCCCATTTTCCCCCATTTCCCCCCTGGTTTTTCCCATCTTTTTCCCCATTTCCCCCCCCCCCCATTTTCTCCCCCTTTTTTTTCCCCTTTTCCCCCCCATTTTCCCCATTTTTTCCATGTTTTCCCCATTTTTTCCCATTGTCCCCCCATTTTTTCCCCATTTTCTCCCTCATTTTCCCCCCTGGTTTTTCCCATTTTTTCACCATTTTCCCCCTGTTTTCCCCCATTTTCTCCCCCCTGTTTTTTCCCATTTTTCCCCCATTTCCCCCCATTTTCCCCCTTTTTTCCCCCCATTTTCTCCCCAATTTTTCCCCATTTTCTCCCCCATTTTCTCCCCAATTTTCCCCCCTGTTCTCCCCCATTTTCCCCCATTTTTCCCCATTTCCCCCATTCCCCCCCTTTTTCCCCCATTTTCTCCCCATTTTCCCCCCCATTTTCCCATTTTTCCCCCATTTTCTCCCCATTTTCCCCCCATTCCCCCCCATTTTCCCCATTTTCCCCCCATTTCCCCCCCCATTTCCCCCCATTTTCCCCCATTTTTTCCCCCCATTTCCCCCATTTTCCCCCCATTTTCCCCCCATTTTCTCCCCTGTTTTCCCCCCCGTTTTCCCCCATTTTCTCCCATTTTCCCCCCGTTTCCCCCCATTTCCTCCCCATTTTCCCAATTTTCCCCCATTTTCCCCCCATTCCCCCCCCCCCCCCATTTTCCCCCATTTCCCCCCATTTTCCCCCCATTTTCTCCCCCCATTTTCCCGGTTTTTCTCCCCGTTTTCCAGCGGGCTCCCTGCGGAACCACCAGGAGGTCGATCTCAACGTGGTCCGGATTTGCTTCCAGGCTTCGTTCCGGGACCGCGCCGGGATCCCGCGCTGCCTCAGCCCCGTGCTCTCCCAGCCCATCTACGACAAGAGTGAGTCCCCAAATCCCCCAAACTCACCCCAAAAACACCCTCAAAACAGCCAGGAAATAGCCCGAAATAGCCTGGAAATAGCATCAAAATATCCTGGAAATATTCTCAAAATATCCTGGAAATATCCCAAATATATCCCCCAAATATCTCCCAAAACCCCCAAATTCACCCCAAAAATATCCTCAAAGTATCCTGGAAATACCCTGGAAATATCCTAGAAATATCCTCAAAATATCCTGGAAATACCCTGGAAATACCCTGGAATTATCCTCAAAATATCCCAGAAATATCCTCAAAATATCCTGGAAATATCCTCAAAATATCCTGGAAATATCCTGGAAATATCCTGGAATTATCCTCAAAATATCCCAGAAATATCCCAGAAATATCCTCAAAATATCCTGGAAATAGCCTCAAAATATCAAAAAAATATTCCCAAAATATCCTGGAAATATCCTCAAAATAGCCTGGAAATAGCCTGGAAATATCCTAAAATATCCTGGAAATATCCTGGAAATGTCCTGCAAAAATTCTTTAAAAAATTGCAAAAAAAAAAAAAAAAAAAAAAAATCCCCAAAATTCCAAAAATATTTTAAAAAATTCTAAAAAAAAATCAAAAAAAATTAAAAAAAAATTCCAAAAAATTCCCCCAAAAATTCCAAAAAAAATGCAAAAAAAATTTCAAAAAAAAAAAATCCGAAAAACTCCCCAAAAAATTCCCGAAAAAAATCTCCAAGAATTCCCAAAGTTTCCCGCACGTTCCCGCCGGGCAGAAATCCACGAACACGTCGGAGCTGCGGATTTGCCGCATGAACAAAGAGAGCGGGCCCTGCACGGGAGGGGAGGAGCTCTACCTGCTCTGCGACAAGGTGCAGAAAGGTACCGCACACCTGGACACCGGGCGCACCTGGGGACACACCTGGGGACACCTGGGGACAGCTGGATCACACCTGGGGACAGCTGGGATCACACCTGGGGACAGCTGGATCACACCTGGGGACAGCTGGGATCACACCTGGACACCTGGGGACAGCTGGGATCACACCTGGGACAGCTGGGATCACACCTGGGGACAGCTGGGATCACACCTGGGACACCTGGGGCACACCTGGGCACAGCTGTGATCACACCTGGGATCACACCTGGGACAGCTGGGATCACACCTGGGGACAGCTGGGATCACACCTGGGACGGCTGGGCACACCTGGGGACAGCTGGGCACACCTGGGACAGCTGGGATCACACCTGGGACACCTGGGCACACCTGGGACACCTGGGGACAGCTGGGATCACACCTGGGGACAGCTGGGCACACCTGGAGGCACACCTGGGCACAGCTGGGACACCTGGGATACACCTGGGCACACCTGGGGCACCTGGGGACAGCTGGGATCACACCTGGGGCACACCTGGGCACACCTGGGGACACCTGGGGGCAGCTGGGCACATCTGGAGGCATCTGGGGCACACCTGGGACACAGCCCCCATTCCCAATCCATTCCCAAATCCCGATCCCAAATTCCCAATCCCCTCTGTTTTCCCAGAGGACATCGCGGTGATTTCCCATACCCTGATCCCATTCCCGACCCCAATCCCCATTCCTGATCCCAAATTCCCGAATTCCCGCTGTTTTTCCCAGAGGACATCGCGGTGATTTTCCGCCGGGAATCCTGGGAGGCGCGGGCCGATTCCTCCCGTATCCCATACCCCATTACCGCAATCCCAAATCCCAATCCCCAATCCCCGAATTCCCAATCTATTTTCCCCAGAGGACATCGCGGTGATTTTCCGCCGGGAATCCTGGGAGGCGCGGGCCGATTCCTCCCATACCCCATATCCCATCCCCCATTATCCCAATCCCAAATTCCCGAATTCCCAATCTGTTTCCCCAGAGGACATCGCGGTGATTTTCCGCCGGGAATCCTGGGAGGCGCGGGCCGATTCCTCCCGTATCCCATACCCCATTACCGCAATCCCAAATCCCAATCCCCAATCCCCGAATTCCCAATCTATTTTCCCCAGAGGACATCGCGGTGATTTTCCGCCGGGAATCCTGGGAGGCGCGGGCCGATTCCTCCCATACCCCATATCCCATCCCCCATTATCCCAATCCCAAATTCCCGAATTCCCAATCTGTTTTCCCAGAGGACATCGCGGTGATTTTCCGCCGGGAATCCTGGGAGGCGCGGGCCGATTTCTCGCAGGCCGACGTTCACCGGCAGGTGGCGATCGTGCTGCGCACGCCGCCCTACGCGCACCTGGAGCTGCGCGAGCCCGTGCAGGTGGAGGTGTTCCTGCAGCGCCTGACGGACAGCGTGAGGAGCGAGGGCTTCCGCTTCACCTACCTGCCCCGGGACACAGGTACAGCCCCGGCAGCGTTAATTACCGGCAGCGTTAATTACCGGGGATGGGTACCTGGGCAGGTGCAGGGGCAGGTGCAGGTGCAGTGCAGGTGTTCCTGCAGCGCCTGACGGACAGCGTGAGGAGCGAGGGCTTCCGCTTCACCTACCTGCCCCGGGACACAGGTACAGCCCCGGGATCAATTACCGGCAGCGTTAATTACCGGGGATGGGTACCTGGGCAGGTGCAGGGGCAGGTGCAGTGCAGGTGTTCCTGCAGCGCCTGACGGACAGCGTGAGGAGCGAGGGCTTCCGCTTCACCTACCTGCCCCGGGACACAGGTACAGCCCCGGCAGCGTTAATTACCGGCAGCGTTAATTACCGGGGATGGGTACCTGGGCAGGTGCAGGGGCAGGTGCAGTGCAGGTGTTCCTGCAGCGCCTGACGGACAGCGTGAGGAGCGAGGGCTTCCGCTTCACCTACCTGCCCCGGGACACAGGTACAGCCCCGGGATCAATTACCGGCAGCGTTAATTACCGGGGATGGGTACCTGGGCAGGTGCAGGTGCAGGTGCAGTGCAGGTGTTCCTGCAGCGCCTGACGGACAGCGTGAGGAGCGAGGGCTTCCGCTTCACCTACCTGCCCCGGGACACAGGTACAGCCCCGGCAGCGTTAATTACCGGGATGGGTACCTGGGCAGGTGCAGGGGCAGGTGCAGGTGCAGTGCAGGTGTTCCTGCAGCGCCTGACGGACAGCGTGAGGAGCGAGGGCTTCCGCTTCACCTACCTGCCCCGGGACACAGGTACAGCCCCGGGATCAATTACCGGCAGCGTTAATTACCGGGGATGGGTACCTGGGCAGGTGCAGGGGCAGGGGCAGGTGCAGTGCAGGTGTTCCTGCAGCGCCTGACGGACAGCGTGAGGAGCGAGGGCTTCCGCTTCACCTACCTGCCCCGGGACACAGGTACAGCCCCGGGATCAATTACCGGCAGCGTTAATTACCGGGGATGGGTACCTGGGCAGGTGCAGGGGCAGGTGCAGTGCAGGTGTTCCTGCAGCGCCTGACGGACAGCGTGAGGAGCGAGGGCTTCCGCTTCACCTACCTGCCCCGGGACACAGGTACAGCCCCGGGATCAATTACCGGCAGCGTTAATTACCGGGAATGGGTACCTGGGCAGGTGCAGGGGCAGGTGCAGGTGCAGTGCAGGTGTTCCTGCAGCGCCTGACGGACAGCGTGAGGAGCGAGGGCTTCCGCTTCACCTACCTGCCCCGGGACACAGGTACAGCCCCGTTAATTAACTGCCGGCACCGTTAATTACCCGGCATCGTTAATTACCCAGGATCATTACTAGGAATACCTGGGAATATCAGGAATAACGGGAACACTGGGGATAAACACCGGGAGCGGCGGGAATTGCGGTCAATCCCGGTGTTCCATCCCTGCTGTTCCATTCCCGGTTTCCCGTTCCCGGTTTTCGTTCCCGGTTTGTCATTCCCGCTCATTCTCGGCATTCCTGGTTTCAATTCCCGGTTTGTCATTCCCGGTTTCCATTACTGGTGTTTCATTCCTGGTGTTCCATTCCTGGTTTTCCATTCCCGCTGTTCCATTCCCGCTGTTCATATCCCGGTTTTCCCGCTGTTCCTGGTGCTCATTCTCGGTGTTCCCGGTGTTCCTGGTTTTCCATTCCTGCTGTTCCCGGTGTTCATTCCCGCTGTTCCCGGTGCTCATTCTCGGTGTTCCCGGTTTTCCATTTCCGCTGTTCCTGCTGTTCATTCCCGGTTTTCCCACTGTTCCCGGTGCTCATTCCCGCTGTTCCCGGTGCTCATTCCCGTTGTTACCGGTGTTTCATTCCCAGTTTTCCATTCACGCTGTTCATTCCCGGTTTTCCCAGTGTTCATTCCCGCTGTTCATTCCCGCTGTTCCCGATGTTTCATTCACGGTTTTCCCGCTGTTCATTCCCGATTTTCCCGCTGTTCATTCCCGGTTTTCCCGCTGTTCATTCCCGCTGTTCATTCCCGCTGTTCATTCCCGGTTTTCCCGCTGTTCATTCCTGCTGTTTCCGATGTTTCATTCCCGCTTTTCCCGCTGTTCATTCCCGGTTTTCCCGGTGTTCCCAGACGCGTACGGGGTGCAGGTGAAGCGCAAGCGCGGGATGCCCGACCTGCTGGAGGAGCTGTCGGGGTCAGGTGGGAATGGGGGGACTGGGATGGACTGGGATGGGACTGGGATGGATTGGGATGGACTGGGATAAACTGGGATGGACTGGGATGGGACTGGGATGGATTGGGATGGACTGGGATTGAACTGGGATGGACTGGATGGATTGGGATGGACTGGGATGGATTGGGATGGGACTGGGATGGATTGGGATGGACTGGGATGGACTGGGATGGACTGGGATGGGACTGGGATGGATTGGGATGGACTGGGATGGACTGGGATGGATTGGGATGGACTGGGATGGGACTGGGATGGATTGGGATGGACTGGGATGGACTGGGATGGACTGGGATGGGACTGGGATGGGACTGGGATGGACTGGGATGGATTGGGATGGGACTGGGATGGGACTGGGATGGACTGGGATGGATTGGGATGGACTGGGATGGACTGGGATGGACTGGGATGGACTGGGATGGGACTGGGATGGGACTGGGATGGACTGGGATGGGACTGGGATGGGCTGGGATGGACTGGGATGGACTGGGGAGGGACTGGGAGAGACTGGGGGGACTGGGAGGGGATTGGGATGGACTGGGATGGGATTGGGATGGACTGGGACAAACTGGGAGGGACTGGGAAGGACTGGGGGGGTTCTGGGATGGACTGGGGGGGACTGGGACAAACTGGGAGGGACTGGGATGGACTGGGAAGGGATTGGGGGGAACTGGGAGGGGATTGAGAGGGACTGGAATGGACTGGGATGGACTGGGAAGGGACTGGGACAAACTGGGATGCACTGGGAGGGACTGGAGGGGATTGGGACGGACTGGGATGGAGCTGGGAAGAACTGGGACAAACTGGGGGGGGACTGGGATGGACTGGGAGGGGATTGGGGGGAAATTCGGGATGAATTTGGGGGAAAATTTCAGGGATTTTGGGGGGGATTTGGGGAGAACTTGGTGAAATTTGGGGCATTTTGGGGATGGAGTCGGGGGGATTCGGGGGAGTTTTGGGAGGGATTTTGGGGGGATTTGGGGGAGGCATTTGGGGGGATTCGGGAATTTTGAGGGAGGCATTTGGGGGGATTTGGGAATTTGGGGCACCCTGACCCCCCCGGCCCCCCCAGACCCGTTCGGGATCGAGGCCAAGCGGCGGAAGAAGCCCCCGGGGTACCTGGAGCATTTCATCCCCCTGGGCCCCCCAGGTGCGACCCCGAACCCCAAAATCCCCCTCCCCAAATCCCATTTCCCTCCCCCAATCCCGATCCCAATGTTACCCCTCGAAATCACCATTTTTTTCCCCCGCAAAATTCCCACTTTCCCCATCAAATCCCCCCGAGATTCCCAATTTCCCTCCAAAAACCCAATTTCCCCCCAAAATTCCCCCATTTTTTCCCCAAAAAATCCGAATTTCCCACCCAAAATTCCCATTTCTCCCCCCCAAATCCCAATTTCCCCCCCAAAATTCCCATTTTCCCCCCACCAAATCCCCATTTCCCCCCAAATCCCAATTTCCCCCCCAAAATTCCCATTTATCCCCCCAAAAGTTCCCCATTTCCTCCCTAAATTCCCCATTTCTCCCCCCAAATTCCCATTTTTCCCCCCAAATCCCAATTTCCCCCCCAAAATTCCCATTTTTCCCCCCCAAATCCCAATTTCCCCCCCAAAATTCCCATTTTCCCACCACCAAATCCCATTTCCCCCCAAATCCCAATTTCCCCCCCAAAATTCCCATTTCCCCCCACCAAATCCCCATTCCTCCCCCTAAATTCCCCATTTCCCCCCCCAAAATTCCCGATTTTCCTTACGAATTCCCGATTTTCCCCTCTCCAGACGCCGCCTTCCCCCCGGAGCCGGAGCCTTTGGAGCCCCTGCCCCAAATCTTCGCCCCCTTCGCCCCCCCACCCTTCCCCCCCTTTTTTCCCGGCCCGGAATTCCAGGAATTCCCGGAATTCCCGATTTTCCCGGGGCCGGAGCTGCTGGCCGAGCCCCCCAGCGGGGACCCCCCCCCAGTTTCCAGCCTCGTTGGTTCCCACATGTTCCCGGGGGGGGAGGGTTGAGAATTCCCAAAAAAAAAATCCCCCCAAAATCCCAAAAAATCTCCCCCCAAATCGCCTCGAAAATCGCCTCGAAATTCCCGAAAATTCTTCAAAATTCCCACAATTCCCGAGGAGGATCTGAGGGATTTTTTTTCCCCCCCGTCCCCGTCCCAAAAATTCGGGCCCCGGGCTGGCTGGACCCCCCCGGGATTTGGGGAAATTCCCAAATTTTTCCCCCTTTTTTTTTTATTTTTTTCTTTTGGTTTTTTGCACTATATTTATAGGGGGGCTCCCCCATCCCGGGATTTTGGGTGGAATTCTCAGGATTTTGGGGGAATTCCAGGGATTTTAGGTGGAATTCTCAGGATTTTGGGCAGAATTCCTGCGATTTCAGGGGGAAGTCATGGGATTTGGGGCAGAATTCCAGAATTTTTTGGGTGGAATTCTGGAGATTTTGGGCAGAATAAAACCAGGCACGGAAACCCCAAGAGTTGTTTTTGGGGACTGGGGAGGACTGGGGGGGCACTGGGGGGGCACTGGGGCACTGGGGGGCACTGGGGGTCACTGGGGGTCACTGGGATGAACTGGGGGTCACTGGGGGGCACTGGGGGGCACTGGGATGGACTGGGATGGACTGGGATGAACTGGGGGGCACTGGGAGCGCTGGGATGGACTGGGATGAACTGGGGGGCACTGGGGTCACTGGGGGGTCACTGGGGGCACTGGGGGCACTGGGGGCACTGGGGCACTGGGGGGCACTGGGGGCACTGGGGGCACTGGGGGGTCACTGGGGGCACTGGGTGGCACTGGGGGCACTGGGGGGCACTGGGGGTCACTGGGGGCACTGGGGGGCACTGGGTTGGACTGGGGGGCACTGGGGGGCACTGGGGGGCACTGGGGGATACTGGGGGTCACTGGGGGGCACTGGGGGGCACTGGGGGGCACTGGGGGGGCACTGGGGGTCACTGGGGGTCACTGGGGGTCACTGGGGTCACTGGGGGCACTGGGGGGCACTGGGGGCACTGGGGGGGCACTGGGGGGCACTGGGGGCACTGGGGGATACTGGGGGCACTGGGGGTCACTGGGTCACTGGGGGCACTGGGGGGCACTGGGGGCACTGGGGGGGCACTGGGTTGGACTGGGATGAACTGGGGGGCACTGGGGGGCATGGGAGCACTGGGGGCACTGGGGGCACTGGGGGATACTGGGGGGCACTGGGGGCACTGGGGCACTGGGTTGGACTGGGGGGCACTGGGTTGGACTGGGGGTCACTGGGGTCACTGGGGGCACATGGGGGGCACTGGGGGCACTGGGGGGCACTGGGGGCACTGGGGGTCACTGGGGGCACTGGGTGGCACTGGGGGGCACTGGGGGCACTGGGGGGCACTGGGGGTCTACTGGGGGGCACTGGGGGGCACTGGGGGGCACTGGGGGCACTGTGGGTTGACTGGGGGTCACTGGGGGTCACTGGGGGCACTGGGGGCACTGGGGGGCACTGGGGGCACTGGGGGGCACTGGGTGGACTGGATGAACTGGGGGGCACTGGGGGCATGGGAGCACTGGGGGCACTGGGGGCACTGGGATGGGGGCACTGGGGGTCACTGGGGGGCACTGGGGGGGCACTGGGGGGCACTGGGGGGCACTGGGGGCACTGGGGGGGCACTGGGGGCACTGGGGGGGCACTGGGATGGCACTGGGGGCACTGGGGGTCACTGGGGTCACTGGGGGCACTGGGGGGCACTGGGGGGCACTGGGGGGCACTGGGGGGGCACTGGGGGCACTGGGGGTCACACTGGGGGCACTGGGGGGCACTGGGTGGACTGGGATGAACTGGGGGGCACTGGGGGGCATGGGAGCACTGGGGGGCACTGGGGGGCACTGGGGGCACTGGGGGTCACTGGGGGTCACTGGGATGAACTGGGGGGCACTGGGGGGCACTGGGGGCACTGGGGGCACTGGGTTGGACTGGGGGGCACTGGTTGGGACTGGGGTCACTGGGGGCACTGGGGGGCACTGGGGGCACTGGGGGCACTGGGTTGGACTGGGGGGCACTGGGTTGGACTGGGGGTCACTGGGGGCACTGGGGGGCACTGGGGGCACTGGGGGGGCACTGGGGGGCACTGGGGGCACTGGGGGCACTGGGGGCACTGGGGGCACTGGGTTGGACTGGGGGCACTGGGGGTCACTGGGGGCACTGGGGGGGTCACTGGGGGGCACTGGCAGCGGCACCAGTCTCTCCCAGTATCAAACTGGGAACGGAACGCGGACGCGGAACCGCTCAGACCACGCCCACACTCAGACCACGCCCACACTTAAACCACGCCCAAACTCAGACCACGCCTCCCGACCCAAAATCTCCGCCCCAGCCTCGTTCTGACGCTAAACCCCGCCCTCAAACCCCGCCTCCTCCTCTCCCCGCCTCCCCTCCACTTCCGCTTCGCTCGTCACTTCCGCTTCCGGGTGGC
This sequence comes from Sitta carolinensis, assembly GCA_032173965.1. Classification (NCBI taxonomy): domain Eukaryota; kingdom Metazoa; phylum Chordata; class Aves; order Passeriformes; family Sittidae; genus Sitta; species Sitta carolinensis. The sequence goes on from CM063311.1 coordinate 843,875, forward strand.
GGCGAGCGGTGAGCGGCGCTGGCTCCGCGCCCCCCCCCCCGTTGATTAACGCTTTAATTAACGCTTTAATTAACGCTTTAATTAACGCTTTAATTAACGCTTTAATTAACGCTTTAATTAACGCCCTCGTTAACCCCGCCGGGGATTCCCCCCTCATTAACCCCCTCAGCACCCCCGCGCTGCCCCCGCCGCACCGGCCCCTTCCCCTTCCACCCCCCCCCCCACTCATTCCCGGTTTTCTTTTTCCCGTTCCCGCCGTTGTTTTCGGTTTTTTTATTCCCGTTCTCCTCGCATTCCCGGTTTTCCTTTTTCCGTTCCCGCCGCATTCCCGGTTTTCCTCTCCCCGTTCCCGCCGCATTCCCGGTTTTCCTCTCCCCGTTCCCGCCGCATTCCCGGTTTTCCTTTTCCCGTTTCCCCCGCATTCCCGGTTTTCTTCTTCCCGTTCCCCCCTCATTCCCGGTTTTCCTTTTCCCGTTCCCGCCGCATTCCCGGTTTTCCTCTCCCCTTTCCCACCGTTATTCCCGGTTTTCCTCTCCCCTTTCCCGCCGTTATTCCCGGTTTTCCTCTCCCCTTTCCCGCCGTTATTCCCGGTTTTCCTTTTCCCGTTCCCGCCGTTATTCCCGGTTTTCCTTTTCCCGTTCCCGCCGTTATTCCCGGTTTTCCTCTGCCTGTTCCTTCCCGTTCCCTCCTTTATTCCCGCTTTCCTTTTCTTATTCCCACATTTCTTCTCATTTTTCCCTTTTCCCCTATTTTTAATTCCCATTTCTCCCCTTTATTTCCCATCTTTTATATTCCCATTCTTCCCCTTCTTCCCGATTTTCTCTTCCCATTCCCCCTTCGTTCCCATTTTCCCCTTTTTCCCCCCCAGTTTTCTTCTTTCCATCCCCCTGCTTCTTTCCCATTTTTAATTCTCATTCCCTCCATTTTTCTTCTTCCCATTTCTTAATTCCCAATTCCCATTAATCCCCAATTCCCCATTAATTCCCAATTTCTGCCCTCATTCCCAATTTTCCCCATTAATCCTCAATTCCCATTAATCCCCAATTCCCCATTAATCCCCAATTTTCCCCATTAATTCCCATTCCCCCCTTCATTCCCAATTCCCCCTTCATTCCCAATTCCCCCATTAATCCCCAATTCCTCATTAATTCCCATTCCCCCCTTTATTCCCAATTCATCAATAATTCCGAATTCCCATTAATTCCCCATTAATTCCCAATTCCCCCTCATTCCCAATTTTCTCCATTAATCCCCAATTTTCCCCATTAGTCCCCAATTCCCATTAATCCCCAATTTCCCCATTGATTCCCAATCCCCATTAATCCCCATTTTCTCCATTAATCCCCGGGTTTCCCCATTAATCCCCAATTCCCCCATTAATTCCCAATTCTCCCATTAATTCCCAATTCCCCGTTAATTACAAATTTCCCCATTCCCAATTTTCCCCATTCATCCCCAATTTTCCCCATTCATCCCCAATTTTCCCCATCAATCCCCAATTTTCCCCATCAATCCCCAATTCCCCCTCATTCCCAATTTCCCCATCAATCCCCAATTTCCCCAAATTTTCCCTAACTCCTCTTTTTTTCCATTCCCCCAGGAACCTCCCCCTCCCTTTCCTCCTCCTCCCCTTCCCCCCCCCACCCCACGGAAGGTTCTGGAAGGTTCCAGGACACCGTGGAAGCTTCCAGAAGGTTCCAGGACACCGTGGAAGCTTCCAGAAAATTCCAGGACACCGTGGAAGCTTCCAGAAAATTCCAGGACACCGTGGAAGCTTCCAGAAGGTGCCAGGAGCCTCGTGAGTGCCGTGGAAGGTTCCAGAAGGTTCCAGAGCACTGGTGAAGGTTCCAGCAGGTCCCCGTGAGCGCCACAGAAGGTTCTAGAAGGTGCCAGAGCACCAGTGAGGGTTCCAGAAGGTTCCAGGACACTGTGGAATGTTCCAGAAGCTTCCAGAGCACCGTGGAATGTTCCAGAAGCTTCCAGAGCACCGTGGAAGGTTCCAGCAGGGCTCAGGAGCCCTGTGAGGGCCATGGGAGGTTCCAGAATGTTCTAGAACACTGGTGAAGGTTCCAGGACACTGTGGGAGGTTCCAGAAGGTTCCAGAGCACTGGTGAAGGTTCCGGAAGGTTCCAGGACACTGTGGAAGGTTCCAGCAGGGCTCAGGAGCCCCGGGAGCGCCAAGGAAAGTTCTGGAAGGTTCCAGAGAATTGGTGAAGGTTCCAGAAGGTTCCAGGACACTGTGGGAGGTTCCAGAAGGTTCCAGGACACTGTGGAAGGTTCCAGCAGGGCTCAGGAGCCCCGGGAGCGCCACGGAAGGTTCTGGAAGGTTCCAGAGAATTGGTGAAGGTTCTAGAAACTTCCAGGACACTGTGGGAGGTTCCAGAAGGTTCCAGAGCACTGTGGAAGGTTCCAGAAGGTTCCAGGACACTGTGGAAGGTTCCAGCAGGGCTCAGGAGCCCCGGGAGCGTCGCAGAAGGCTCCAGAAGGCCCTAGAACACCGGTGAAGGTTCCAGGACACCGTGGAAGGTTCCAGAAGCTTCCAGGACACTGTGGAAGCTTCCAGCAGGGGTCAGGAGCCCCAGGAGTGCCACGGAAGGTTCTGGAATATTCTAGAAAACTGGTGAAGGTTCCAGGACACTGGTGAAGGTTCCAGAAGCTTCCAGAGCACCGTGGAAGGTTCCGGAAGGTCCTAGAGCACCGGTGGAGGCTCCAGAACACCGTGGAAGGTTCCGGAAGGTCCTAGAACACCAGTGAAGGTTCCAGAAGGTGCTAGAACACCGGTGAAGGCTCCAGAGCCCCGCGGAAGGTTCCAGAAGGTCCTAGAGCACCGGTGAAGGTTCCAGAAGGTCCTAGAACACCGGTGAAGGTTCCAGAAGGTCCTAGAACACCGGTGAAGGTTCCAGAAGGTCCTAGAACACCGGTGAAGGCTCCAGAGCCCCGGTGAAGGTTCCAGAAGGTCCTAGAGCACCGTGGAAGGTTCCGGCAGGCCCCGTGAGCGCCGCGGAAGGCTCCGGAAGGCGCCAGGATGTGGCACGAGGCGCGGAAGCACGAGCGCAAGCTGCGGGGGATGATGGTGGATTACAAGAAACGCGCCGAGCGGCGCCGCGAGTACTACGAGAAAATCGTGAGCGCCCCGGCGGGACCGGGCTGGGGGGCCCCCAGACCAGTTTGGGACCAGTTTGGGGGGACCCAGACCAGTTTGGGACCAGTTTGGGGGGACCCAGACCAGTTTGGGGGGTCCTGGACCAGTTTGGGACCAGTTTGGGGGGACCCAGACCAGTTTGGGACCAGTTTGGGGGGACCCAGACCAGTTTGGGACCAGTTTGGGACCAGTTTGGTGGGACCCAGACCAGTTTGGGGGGCCCCCAGACCAGTTTGGGACCAGTTTGGGGGGACCCAGACCAGTTTGGGGGGTCCTGGACCAGTTTGGGACCAGTTTGGGGGGACCCGGACCAGTTTGGGACCAGTTTGGGGGGACCCAGACCAGTTTGGGACCAGTTTGGGGGGACCCGGACCAGTTTGGGGGGACCCAGACCAGTTTGGGGGGTCCTGGACCAGTTTGGGACCAGTTTGGGGGGACCCGGACCAGTTTGGGGGGACCCAGACCAGTTTGGGGGGACCTGGACCAGTTTGGGACCAGTTTGGGGGGACCCAGACCAGTTTGGGGGGTCCTGGACCAGTTTGGGACCAGCTGGGGGGGACCCAGACCGGTTTGGAACCAGTTTGGAACGAGTCCAGGGAGCCCTGGACCAGTTTGGAACCAGTTTGGGGGCACCCGGAACCAGTTTGGACCAGTCTAGGAGTTCCTTGGTCCAGTTTGGAGGGACCCAGAAGCAGTTTGGGACAGTTTGGGGGGCTCCTTTCCCGGTTTGGGGGCTCCTATCCCAGTTTGGGGGCTCCTATCCCAGTTTGGGGGCTCCTATCCCAGTTTGGGGTCCCTAGTCCCAGTTTGGGGGTTCCCTATCCCAGTTTGGGGGTTCCCTATCCCAGTTTGGGGGTCCCTATCCCAGTTTGGGGGTCCCTGTCCCAGTTTGGGGTCCCTATCCCAGTTTGGGGTCCCTATCCCAGTTTGGGGTCCCTATCCCAGTTTGGGGGCTCCTATCCCAGTTTGGGGGCTCCTATCCCAGTTTGGGGCTCCTATCCCAGTTTGGGGGCTCCTATCCCAGTTTGGGGGTCCCTATCCCAGTTTGGGGTCCCTATCCCAGTTTGGGGTCCCTATCCCAGTTTGGGGTCCCTATCCCAGTTTGGGGGTCCTATCCCAGTTTGGGGGTCCTATCCCAGTTTGGGGGTCCTATCCCAGTTTGGGGGCTCCTATCCCAGTTTGGGGGTCCCTGTCCCAGTTTGGGGGCTCCTATCCCAGTTTGGGGGCTCCTATCCCAGTTTGGGGTCCCTATCCCAGTTTGGGGGTCCCTGTCCCAGTTTGGGGGCTCCTATCCCAGTTTGGGGGCTCCTATCCCAGTTTGGGGGTCCCTATCCCAGTTTGGGGGCTCCTATCCCAGTTTGGGGGTCCCTATCCCAGTTTGGGGGCTCCTATCCCAGTTTGGGGGCTCCTATCCCAGTTTGGGGGCTCCTATCCCAGTTTGGGGGTCCCTATCCCAGTTTGGGGGCTCCTGTCCCAGTTTGGGGGTTCCCTATCCCAGTTTGGGGGCTCCTATCCCAGTTTGGGGGCTCCTATCCCAGTTTGGGGGTCCCTATCCCAGTTTGGGGGTCCCTGTCCCAGTTTGGGGGTCCCTATCCCAGTTTGTGTGTTCCCTATCCCAGTTTGTGTTCTCCATATCCCAGTTTGGTCACCAAAATTCCCCCTTTTCCATGGAATTCTTCCCCAGAACTCCCCTTTGCCCTCAACTCCAGCCCCTTTCCCCAATCCCTGCTTTTCCCAGGAATTCTCCCCGCCCGTTCCCGTTCCTAATTCCCGGAATTTCTCCCGTTTTTCCCAGAAAAAGGACCCGGCCCAGTTCCTGCAGGTGCACGGCCGAGCGTGCAAGGTTCACCTGGACTCTGCCGTGGCCCTGGCAGCCGAGAGCCCCGTCAACATGTGAGCATGGGCTGGCAATTCCCGCCTGGAATTCCGTGGGATCGCCTCGGGAATATTCCCGGGATCGCCCCCTGGGGCTGGAGAAATCCAGGATTTCCCAGGGGTTGGGATTTGGGTGGTTCCAGGCAAAGCCGGGAGGGTTTGGAGCTGCCACTCCCATTTTTTGGTGATGGGAAAGGGGGAATTCTGCTCATTTTGGGGAGAAAATTCCGTGGAATTATTCCAGGAATGCTGCTGGGATCACCCCTCCAGGGCTGGAGAAATCCTGGATTTTCCAGGGATTGGAATTTGGGTGCTTTGGGAGAATTCAGGTTTTTATTGGAGTCATCACTCCCAGTTTTTTTCTGAAGGAAAAGTAGAATTCTCCTCATTCCAGGCAGAAAATTCCAGGGGATCCCCAGCCTGGAATCACCCCCAGGGCTGGGAAAATCCCGATTTTTCCACAAAGTGAAATTTAAACCTGGTTTTAATCCACAAATCCCAACAAAATTCAGCGTTTTGGGGGGCACCTCCTCTCCCATTTTTTTTTCTGAAGGAAAGGAGGGGGGAATTCTGACCATTCCAGGTGGGAATTCCAGGATTTTTCCCATTCCCAAGGGTGTTTTTTTCCCGGCAGGATGCCCTGGCAGGGCGACACCAACAACATGATCGACAGGTTCGACGTCCGCGCCCACCTGGATTTCATCCCCATGTACACCCCGGCCCTGCTCAGCCCCACGTAAGAATCCCCCCAAAAATTCCCAACATTCCCGAGGAATTCCCCATGGAATTCCCAGGGCTGGGTGGGAGGGATCCTAAATCGTGTTTTGGCCCCAGAATCTCCGTTTGAGCTCGAAAAATCCCCTGGAATTCCACTTTGGGTCTGTGAAATTTGCCTTTGGATCCCCAAAATCCATCTTGGATCCCAAAATCCCCTCAGAATTCCAATTTTTTAAGCTCACCGGAGCAGGAGTCGGATGAGCGCAAATCCAACCACGAGCGAGGAGATCCCTACAAATCCACATTTTTTCCCCCCAAAATCCATTTTTTTCCCCCTCAAATCCAATTCTTTTCCCCCCCAAATCCACCTTTAACCCCCAAATTCCCCGTTTTGATCCCCGAATCCCCTCAGAATTCCCATTTTTCCAGCTCCCCAGAGCAGGAGTCGGACGAGCGCAAATGCAACTACGAGCGGTACCGGGGCCTGGTGCAGAACGACTTCGCTGGCAGTGAGTCCCTTTCTCCTGGATGTTTTAATTTTTTTGGGAATTCGGGATCCTCCGGGGTTTAGGGATGGATTTGATCCCGGAATTCCCCACCCCAGTCTCGGAGGAGCAGTGCCTGTACCAGATTTACATCGACGAGCTCTACGGCGGCCTCCAGAAACCCAACGAGGACGAGAAGAAAAAGTGAGGGGGGGAAAAGCCGGAATTCCTGGGAATTCCGCCTGGGAAAACGCTGGGAATGTGGCCCCACACCCTCGGGAATGAGCCCAGTTCTGGGATAAACCCCCCCCCCCCCAGTCCCAGTTTTCCCCTCGCTCCTTTGCTGGAATCTCCCCCTGGAATCGTCCCGGGAACGGCTCCTGGTTCTGCTTGGGGTTCTGGCTTGGGATTCCTGGTTTTTCCGTGGGATTCTGCATCAGGGTTCCCATTTTTCCTTGGATTTCCAGCTCGGAAATCCCATTTTTTCCCTCAGAATTATCATTTTCCCTCCAAATTTCACCTCAGAATCCCCATTTTCCCTCAGAATTCCCATTTTCCCTCCCAATTCCCCCTCAGATCTCCCATTTTCCCCTCCCAATTCCCTCTCAGAATCCTCATTTCCCCTCCAAATCCCCATTTTCCCCCTCCGAATCCCCAATTTCCCTCCAAATTCCCATTTTCCCTCAGATCTCCCATTTTCCCTCCCCATCCCCCTCCAAATCCCCATTTCCCCCTTGAATCCCCATTCCCCTCAAATCCCCATTTTCCCTCTCAGAATTCCCATTTTCCCTCAGAATTCCCGTTTTCCCTCCCAATCCCCCTACAAATCCCCATTTCCCCCTCGAGTCCCCAATCCCCCTCGAATCCCAATTCCCCCCAAATCCCCATTTTCCCTCTCAGAATTCCCATTTTCCCTCCCCATCCCCCTCCAAATCCCCAATCCCCCTCGAATCCCCATTCCCCTCAAATCCCCATTTTCCCTCAGAATCCCCATTTTCCCTCAGATCTCCCGTTTTCCTTCCCAATCCCCCTCAGAATTCCCATTTTCCCTCCCACTCCCCCTCCAAATCCCCATTTCCCCCCCGAATCCCCGCTCCCCTCCGAGGGAATCCTCCCGGGAGCTCTCTCCTCCTTCCCGAGGGGGAATCTCCGGCTGGGTGAATTCCCCGGGCTGGAGGGATTCGTCTCCCAAAACTTCCCCAGGCTGGCGGAAAAAAAGGCTTCCATAGGCTACACCTACGAGGACAGCACCGTGGAGGAGCTGGAGAATTCCCTGGAGAAGCGAGCAGGGGACGAGGAGGACTCCGAGGAAGATTCCAACACGGACGAGGACGAAGTGATCCCGGATATCGGTAACGGCTCCCGCGGCTGGCGGCGCCCGGGCTGCGCTCCCGGCGGAATTCCGGGAATTTTCACCGTGGTGTTTTTTTTTTTTATTTTTAATTCCAGATGTGGAGGTGGACGTGGATGAGCTGAACCAGGAGCAAGTGGCCGACCTGAACAAGCAGGCCACCACCTACGGCATGGCCGAGGGGGATTTCGTCAGGTACAGCCCGGCAAAAACTCGGGAAAAACCTCGGGAAAAACCTCGGGAAAAGCTGGGGTGCTGCCCCTGAACCAGCACAGCAAGGGCTCCTGCTTTTTTCTTGGGATTTCAGCTCGCGAATCTTGTTTTTCCTTGGGTTTCTCTTCTGGAAATGCCATTTTTCCTGTGGGATTTTGGCTTGGGAATCCCATTTTTCTGTGGGATTTCGGCTTGGGAATTCCATTTTTCCATGGGATTCTCTCTTGGAAATCCCATTTTTCCGTGGGGTTCTCTTCTGGAAATTCCATTTTTCCGTGGGATTTTCTCTTGGGAATCCCATTTTTCCGTGGGATTTCGGCTTGGGAATCCCACTTTTCTGTGGGATTTTGGCTTGGGAATTCCATTTTTCCGTGGGATTCTCTTCTGGAAATCCCATTTTTCCTCAAGATTCTCTCTTGGGAATCCCATTTCTCCTTGGGATTCTCTCCTGGAAATCCCATTATTTCCTTGGGATTTTGCCTTGAAAATCCCATTTTTCCCAGAGATTCTGGCTCAGGGTTCCCTCTTTTCCTTGGAATTCTGGATCTCCCTGAAATCCCACCCTAATCCTGCTTTTTTTCCCCGGAAAAAGGATGCTGAGGAAGGACAAGGAAGAGGCCGAAGCCATCAAAAACGCCAAGGCCTTGGAGGAGGAGAAGGCCATGTACTCGGTGAGGGAAAAACACGGAAAAAATTGGGAATTTCCCCTTGGAAAACTTTTAAAAAAAAATCCCTTCCTGACCTCCAATCCTTTCCCCAGGGCCGCCGCTCCCGCCGGCAACGCCGGGAATTCCGGGAGAAGCGGCTGAAAGGTCGGAAAATCAGCCCCCCCAGGTGAGATTCCCAACATTTTCCCCACCAAATCCCAACATTTTCATCATAAATCCCAACATTTCCATCTGAATCCCAACATTTCCATCCCAAATCCCAGTATTTCCACCCCCAATATCAACATTTTTATCCTGAATCCCATTCTTCCTCCCAATCCCAAGATTTTTATTCCAGATCACAACGTTTCTCCCTCAAATCCCAACATTTTCATCCCAATCCTGTGTTTTTCCCCTAAATCCTAACATTTCTCCCTTAAATCCCAACACTTTTTTCCAAATCCCAACATTTCCCCTCCCAATCCCATTCTTATTCCAAAACCCAACATTTTCATTCCCAATGTCATTTCCTCCCCCAAATCCCAGCATTTTCCCCCCAAATCCCAACTTGTCATTCCCAAATCCCATTTTTACCCCAAATTCCAATGTTTTTTCTCCCCCACAGCTACGCCCGCCGGGACAGCCCCACCTACGACCCCTACAAACGGTAACAAATCAGATCTCTCTTTTTCCTTCAGAATTCCCATTTTTCTTCAGAATTCCAGCTCGAGCCTCCCATTTTTCCTTGGAATTCCCGCTCGGTTCACCCCTTTTCCCTCAGAATTCCCACTTTCCCTCAGAATTCCCATTCAGATCTCCCATTTCTCCTCAGAATTCCAGCTCAGGGCTCTAGTTTTAGCTCATGGTTCCGATTTACTCTGAGAATTCCAGCTCAGAATTCCCGTTTCCTATCAGGGCTCCCATTTCCACACTCAGAATTTCCCCCTCAGAATCCCCATTTCCCCCTCAGAATTCCAGCTTGGATCTCACATTTTCCCCTCACAATTCCCCTCACAATCCTCATTCCCCCTCAGAATTCCTTCACAATCCGCATTTCCCCTCACAATTTCCCCTCAGGGCTCCCATTTCCCCTCACAATTCCCCCTTAGAATTCCCTCACAATCCCAATTCCCCCTCACACTTCCCCTCACAATTCCCCTCACAATCCCAATTCCCCCTCACAATTCCCCTCACAATCCCCATTTACCCTCAGAATTCCCCTACCATTCCCGCTCAGGGCTCCCATTCCTCCTCACAATTCCCCCTCACAATTCCCCTCACAATTCCCCTCACAATTCCCCCTTAGAATTCCCCTCACAATCCCAATTCCCCCTCACAATTCCCCTCACAATTCCCCCTCACAATTCCCCTTAGAATTCCCCTCACAATCCCAATTCCCCCTCACAACTCCCCTCACAATTCCCCCTCACAATTCCCCCTTAGAATTCCCCATCACAATCCCAATTCCCCCTCACAATTCCCCCTCACAATTCCCCCTCACAATCCCATTCCCCTCACAATTCCCCTCACAATTCCCCCTTAGAATTCCCTTCACAATCCCAGTTTCCCCTCACAATTCCCTCTCACAATCCCCATTCCCCTCACAATTCCCCTCACAATCCCATTCCCTCACAATTCCCCTCACAATTCCCCCTTAGAATTCCCTTCACAATCCCAATTCCCCCTCACAATTCCCTCTCACAATCCCCATTCCCCCTCACAATTCCCCCTCACAATCCCAATTTCCCCTCACAATCCCTCACAATTCCCCCTTAGAATTCCCCTCACAATCCCAATTCCCCCTCACAATTCCCTCTCACAATCCCCATTCCCCCTCACAATTCCCCCTCACAATCCCAATTTCCCCTCACAATTCCCCTCACAATTCCCCCTTAAATTCCCTTCACAATCCCAATTCCCCCTCACAATTCCCTCTCACAATCCCCATTCCCCTCACAATTCCCCCTCACAATCCCAATTTCCCCTCACAATTCCCCTCACAATTCCCCCTTAGAATTCCCTTCACAATCCCAATTCCCCCTCCACAATTCCCTCTCACAATCCCCATTCCCCCTCACAATTCCCCCTCACAATCCCAATTTCCCCTCACAAATCCCCTCACAATTCCCCCTTAGAATTCCCCTCACAATCCCAATTCCCCTCACAATTCCCTCTCACAATCCCCATTCCCCCTCACAATTCCCCCTCACAATCCCAATTCCCCTCACAATTCCCCTCACAATTCCCCCTTAGAATTCCCCTCACAATCCCAATTCCCCCTCACAATTCCCTCTCACAATCCCCATTCCCCCTCACAATTCCCCCTCACAATCCCAATTTCCCCTCAGAATTCCCCCTCAGAATTCCCCTCACAATTCCTTCTCAGGGCTCCCATTCCCCCTCACAATTCCCCCTCACAATTTCCCCTCACAATTCCCCTCACAATCCCCATTCCCCCTCAGAATCCCCCTCCCATTCCCCTCCCAATCCCCATCCCCACTCCCTCCATTTCCCCTCGGCGCTGACATTCCCCAATCCCCAAACCGCGGTACCGGCAGTTCCCCGTCGGAGTCCAGCTCGGAGTCTCGCTCCCGCTCGCGCACAGCCGCCGTCCCTGGGCCACGAGGAGAAGATCACCTTCATCACCAGCTTCGGCGGCAGCGACGAGGAGGCGGCCGCCGCTTCCCAGGCCGCGCCGGCCGCCCGGAGCCGCGGCTCCCGCGAGCGGCAGCGCTCGGCCCAGCCGGGGCCTCGGCGCCGGCACACAGAGCCTCCTCACGGTCAGTCCCTTGGCCATTTTTTCCCCCTTTCTGTCTTTTTCCTTGTTTTTTCCTGGATTTCCCATTTTTTTCCCCTTTGGAAGGCAGCGCTCGGCCCAGCCGGGGCCCTCAGAGCCTCCTCTCGCTCACTGCCTTGGCCCCTTTTTCCCCTTTTTTCCTTTTCTTATTCTCTTCTTTTTTTTTATTTTCCTTGTTTTTTCTTGGTTTTCCCATTTTTTCCCTGTTTTCTCATTTTTTCCCCTATGGAGGCCAGCGCTCGACCTAGCTGGGGGCCTCAGCACTGGCCCACAGAGCCTCCTCCCAGTCGGTGTCTTTGCCCCTTCTTCCCCTTTTTCCCCTTTTTTTCTCTTCTTATTCTCTTCTTTTTCTTCATTTTCCTTGTTTTCTCTTGGTTTTCCCATTTTTTCCCTGTTTTCCCACTTTTTCCCATTTTTTCCCATTTTTTTTCCCGTTTGGAGGCCAGCGCTCGGCCCAGCCGGGGGCCTCGGCGCCGGCACACAGAGCCTCCTCCTGGTCCATCCCTTGGCCATTTTTTTCCCTTTCTTTTTCTACTTTCTGTCTTTTTCCTTGTTTTCTCTTGGTTTTCCCATTTTTTCCCATTTTTTCCCCTTTGGAGGCCAGCGCTCGGCCCAGCCGGGGCCCTCGGCGCCGGCACACAGAGCCTCCTCACAGTTGGTGCCTTGGCCCCTTTTTTTCCCCTTTTTCCCCATTTTTCCCCCTTCCCCCCCCTTTTTCCCTATTTTCCCTGTTTTTTCCCCATTTTCCTTCTATTTTCCTCTTTTTTTTCCCTATATTCCCCCCCCATTTCCTTATTTTTCCCCATTTTCCCCCCTTTCTTCCCCTATTTTTCCCTTTTTTCCCCCATTTTCCCCTATTTTTCCCCCATTTTTCCCTATATTCCCCCCCTCTATTTCCTTATTTTTCCCTATTTCCCCCCTTTTTCCCCTATTCCCCCCCCGTTTTTTCTCCACTTTCCCTCTATTTTCCCCACGTTTTCCCTCATTTTTCCCTATATTTCTCCCCCTTTATTTCCTTATTTTTCCCCATTTCTCCCCTATTTCCCCCCCGTTTTTTCTCCATTTTTCTCTCTTATTTTCCCCACGTTTTCCCTCATTTTTCCCTGTATTTCCCCGTTTTTCCCATGATTCCCCCCCATTTTTCCCCCATTTTCCCCCCATTTTCCCCCCAGTTCCCCCCGTTTCTCACCCATTTTCCCTTTTCCAGGCGCCGCTCCTCCTCTTCCTCCTCCTCCTCGTCCTCCTCGCGCTCCTCCTCCTCCTCGTCCTGCAGCTCCGGCTCCCGCCACTCCCGCCACTCCCGGGGTTTCCGCCGTTCCCGGGGGCCCTGCCGGGGCCGCCGCCGCTCCCGATCCCGCTCCCGCTCCCGATCCCGCTCCCGCTCCCGCCGCTGGTCCCGGGGCGGCTCCCGCGACAGCCGGCGCCGTTCCCGCTCCCTGGAGCGCGGCCCGCGCCGCCGGCGCCGCTCCCGGTGAGTGCGGCCGGGGCCGGGGCCGGCTGGGACCGGGTCACCCCGGTTTGGGATCGTTTGGGAATGGTTTGGGAATGGTTTGGGATGGTTTGGGAATGGTTCACACCCGGTTTGGGATGGTTTGGGAATGGTTCACACTGGTTTGGGAATGGTTCACACACCGGTTTGGGATGGTTTGGGATGGTTTGGGAATGGTTTGGGATGGTTTGGGAATGGTTCACACTGGTTTGGGAAAGGTTCACACCGGTTTGAGATGGTTTGGGAATGGTTCACACTGGTTTGGGAATGGTTCACACTGTTGGAATGTTCACCCCGGTTTGGGATGGTTTGGGAATGGTTCACACTGTTGGAATGGTTTCCCGTTTGGATGGTTTGGGAATGGTTCACACTGGTTTGGGAAAGGTTCACAACCGGTTTGAGATGGTTTGGGAATGGTTCACACTGGTTTGGGAATGGTTCACACTGGTTTGGGAATGGTTCACACCGGTTTGAGATGGTTGGGATGGTTCACACTGGTTTGGGAATGGTTCACACTGGTTTGGGAATGGTTCACCCCGGTTTGGGATGGTTTGGGAATGGTTCACACTGGTTTGGGATGGTTTGGGAATGGTTCACCACTGGTTTGGGATGGTTTGGGAATGGTTCACACCCGTTGGATGGTTTGGGAATGGTTCACACTGGTTTGGGAATGGTTCACCCCCGGTTTGGGATGGTTTGGGAATGGTTCACACTGGTTTGGGAAAGGTTCACACCGGTTTGAGATGGTTTGGGAATGGTTCACACTGGTTTGGGAATGGTTCACACTGGTTTGGGAATGGTTCACACCGGTTTGGGATGGTTTGGGAATGGTTCACACTGGTTTGGGAATGGTTCACACCCGGTTTGGGATGGTTTGGGAATGGTTCACACTGGTTTGGGAAAGGTTCCACACCGGTTTGAGATGGTTTGGGAATGGTTCACACTGGTTTGGGAATGGTTCACACTGGTTGGGGAATGGTTCACACGGTTTGAGATGGTTTGGGAATGGTTCACACTGGTTTGGGAATGGTTCACACTGTTTGGGAATGGTTCACCCCTTTGGGATGGTTTGGGAATGGTTCACACTGGTTTGGGATGGTTTGGGAATGGTTCACACTGGTTTGGGATGGTTTGGGAATGGTTCACCCCGGTTTGGGATGGTTTGGGAATGGTTCACACGGTTTGGAATGTTCACCCGGTTTGGGATGGTTTGGGAATGGTTCACACTGGTTTGGAAAGGTTCACACCGTTTGAGGTTTGGGAATGGTTCACACTGGTTTGGGAATGGTTCACACTGTTTGGGAATGGTTCACCCCGGTTTGGATGGTTTGGAATGGTTCACACTGGTTTGGAATGGTTCACACTGGTTTGGATGGTTTGGGAATGGTTCCACCCGTTGGGATGGTTGGGAATGTTCACACTGTTTGGATTTCACACGTTTGGGATGGTTTGGAATGGTTCACACTGGTTGGGATGGTTTGGGAATGGTTCACACTGTTTGGATGGTTTGGGAATGGTTCACACTGTTTGGGATGTTTGGGAATGGTTCACACTGGTTTGGATGGTTGGAATGGTTCACACTGGTTTGGATGGTTTGGGAATGTTCACACTGGTTTGGGATGTTTGGGAATGGTTCACAACTGGTTTGGGATGGTTTGGGAATGGTTCCACTGGTTTGGATGGTTTGGGAATGGTTCCCACTGGTTTGGGGTGGTTTCGAATGGTTCACACCAATTTGGCCAATTTTCACCCAATTTTTTCCCAATTTTTTCCTGTTTTACTCCCTGATTCTCTCTTGTTCACCCCCCCCCCAACTTTCCCATGATTTTTCCCAATTTCCTCCCGATTCTCTCCCAATTCTTCCCATTCTCCCCCAATTTCTCCCCATTTCCCCCCCTGTTTTCCCCCCTGTTTTCCCCCTGGTTCCCCCTGGATTTTCACATTTTTCCCCCGATTTTCCTGTATTTCCCCCATTTTCCCCCCATTTCCCTTCCCCCGGATTTTCCTTTTCCCCCTTCCCCCGTTTCCCCCCATTTTCCCCCCGGATTTTCACATTTTCCCTCCCCCGGATTTTCCCCGTTTTCCCCCCCATTTTCCCCCGGATTTTCCTATTTCCCCCCTTTTTCCCCCCCATTTTCCCCCATTTTCCCCCCGGATTTTCCCTTTTCCCCCTTATTTCCCCCATTTTCCCCCCGGATTTTCCCGTTTCCCCCCGGATTTTCCCATTTCCCCCCGGATTTCCCCTTTTCCCCCATTTCCCCCCGATTTTCCCCTTTTCCCCCCATTTTCCCCCCGATTTTCCCCTTTTCTCCCCCATTTTCCCCCGATTTTCCCCTTTTCCCCCGGATTTTCCCGTTTTCCCTCCCCCCGTTTTCCCCGTTTCCCCCATTTTCCCCCCGGATTTTCCCCTTTTCCTCCCCCCATTTTCCCCCCGATTTTCCCATTTCCCCCGGATTTTCCCCATTTCCCCCCTTTTTCCCCCCGGATTTTCCATTTTCCCCCCGTTTCCCCCCATTTTCCCCCCGGATTTTCCCATTTCCCCCTGGATTTTCCCGTTTTCCCCCCATTTTCCCCCCGTTTTCCCCCTTTTCCCCCGGATTTTTCCCCTTTTCCCCCCATTTTCCCTTTCCCCCCGGATTTTCCCTTTCCCCCCCGGATTTTTCCCATTTTCCCCCCGGATTTTCCCATTTCCCCCCTGTTTTCCCCCTCGTTTTCCCCCATTTTCCCCCCGGATTTTCCTGTTTTCCCCTGTTTTCCCCCATTTTCTCCCCGTTTTCCCCCGGATTTTCCCGTTTCCCCCGGATTTTCCCGTTTCCCTCCCATTTTCCCCCCGGATTTTCCCATTTCCCCCGTTTTCCCCCCCGTTTCCCCCCATTTTCCCCCCGGATTTTCCCCTTTCCCCCCCGGATTTTCCCATTCCCCCCCGGATTTTCCCGTTTCCCCCCCATTTTCCCCCGGCTTTCCCCCGTTTTCCCCCCGTCAGGAGCCGCTCCCGGCGCTCGGCGCGCTCCTGGCGCCGCTGGAGCAGCCAGAGCCGCAGCAGCCGCAGCGACTCCCGGAGCCGCTCCCGCTCCCCGAGATCCCCGAGATCCCAAAGATCCCAAAGATCCCCGAGATCCCCGAGATCCCCGAGCCCCCCGAGCCCGCCAGGCCCCCGGGACAAAGCCCCGCCGCGCCCCCCGGCCTCGCCCGCCGTCGGAGAGAAGCTGAAAAAGTGAGTGGAGAACGCGGGAATTCGGGAAAAAAGCCAATCAGAATCCGTCTGGGAATCTCAAAATCCCCCCAGAATCCCTCGGGGAGCCTTCAAATATCCCCAGATCCATCAGGGAACCCCAGATCCCTCAAGGATTCCCTTAAATCCTCTCCAAATCCCTCTGGGATCTTTCAAATGTCCACAGATCCCTCGGGGATTCCCCAAATCCTCAGAATCCATCTGGGATCCTTCAAAATATCCCAAAATCCTCGGGATTTCCCCCAAATCCCCCAAAATCCCTCTGGGATCCTTCAAATCCCCCCAAAATCCTCAGGGAACCCCAGATCCCTCGAGGATTCCCTTAAATCCTCTCCAAATCCCTCTGGGATCTTTCAAATTCCCAGACCTCCAGATCCCTCAGGGATTCCTCCAAATCCCCCAAAATCCCTCTGGGATCCTTCAAATATCCCCAAAATCCCTCGGGGATTCCTCCAAATCCCCCAAAATCCCTCTGGGATCCTTCAAATCCCCCAAAAATCCCTCAGGGAACCCCAGATCCCTCGAGGATTCCCTTAAATCCTCTCCAAATCCCTCTGGGATCTTTCAAATTTCCCAGATCCCTCCAGATCCTCGGGATTCCTCCAAATCCCCCCAAAATCCCTCTGGGATTCTTCAAATATCCCCAAAATCCCTCGGGGATTCCTCCAAATCCCCCCAAAATCCCTCTGGATCCTTCAAATCCCCCCAAAAATCCCTCAGGGAACCCCAGATCCCTCGAGGATTCCCTTAAATCCTCTCCAAATCCCTCTGGGATCTTTCAAATGTCCACAGATCCCCCAGATCCCTCGGGATTCTCCCAAATCCCCCCAAAATCCATCTGGGATCCTTCAAATATCCCAATTTCCCCAAAATCCCTCTGGGAACCCCAGATCCCCCAAAATCCCTTGGGATTCCCCCCAAAAATCCATCTGGATCTTCAATATCCCCAAATCCCTCGGGATTCCTCCAAATCCCCCCAAAATCCCTCTGGGATCTCCAAATTTCCCCAAATCCCTCGGGGATTCCCCAAATCCCCCAAAATCCATCTGGGATCTTCAAATGTCCCAAATTCCTCGGAATTCCCCAAATCCACCCAAAATCCCTCTGGGAACCTCAGATCCTCCAAAATCCCTCGGGGATTCCCCTAAATCCCCTCCAAACCCTTCAATCTCCCAAAATTCCCCAAAATCTCTCTGGGATTTTCCAAATATCCCCAAATCCCTCAGGGCTTCCCCCAAATCCCTCCACATCCTAAAATCTGCTCCAAATCCCTCTGGATCCTTCAAATATCCAAATCCCTCAGGCGTTTCAATTTCCCAATTTTTCCCCAATTTCACCCAATTCCCCCCCCAATTCCCCAATTTTCCCCCAAATTTCCCAATTTCCCCCAATTCTCCCCCAATTTTTCCCCAATTTCCCCCAATTACCCCCAATTTTCCCAATTTTCCCCCAATTTTCCCCTTAATTTTCCCCAATTCCCTATCTTTCCTCTAATTTTCCCCAATTTCCCCCAATTTCCCCCAATTTTCCCCAATTTTCCCCCAATTTCCCCTCAAATTCCCCATTTCCCCCCATTTTTTCCCAATTTTCCCCAATTTTTTCCCCAATTTTTTCCCCAATTCCCCCCCCCAATTTTCCCTCACAATTCCCCACATTTCCCCCCTAATTTCCCCACAATTTTCCCCCAATTTTCCCACAATTTTCCCCAATTTTCCCCCACTTTTCCCTCCAATTTTCCCCAATTTTTCCCAATTTCCCCGCAGGGCCGACGCTGCCGCTGGTAAAGATTCCGGAGCTGCCAAAGTCAGTAAGAATTGGAACTTCCCCTTGTTTTTAACGGAATTCCTGCCGAGTTTGGGATCACGGATCCAGGGAATCCCAGAGGGATCCAGGGAATCCCAGAGGGATCCAGGGAATCCCAAAGATCCCCTCGTCGGGAACGCGGGGCGGGCTCAGCATCACCTGGGGGGGGGGGGGAATTTTCCCAAGTTTTTCATGGAAAACCATCTCGGGGGGGGGGCCCTTCCTGGATTTTCCCAGATTTTCCTGATTTTTCCCACATTTTCCCTGTATTTTTATATGTTTTCCCAGATTTTTCCCACATTTTTCCCATTTTTCCCTCCCCCAGCTCACCCTTCCCGATTTTTCCCAAGCTTCCCACCCACCCAAAAAATTCCCAAATTCCCAGGGATGGGATTGGGGTCGGTGGGAGAAGGGCCAGGGAGGTTCCTGGGGGTCCCATTCCCAATCCTGACCCCTTTTCCTGACCCCAATTCCCGATTTTTGCAGCCCAAGCTGACCCCGCAGGAGAAGCTCCGGCTCCGGATGCAGAAAGCTCTCAACAGGCAGTGTGAGAATTCCCAAAATTCCCTCAAAATCCCACCCAAAATCCACCCAAAATCTCCTGGGATTTCCTCAGAATTCCCCTCCTCCAAAATCCCCTCAAAAATTTCTTTGCGATCTCCAAAAATTCCTGTGGAATTCCCAAAATTCCCCCAAAAATCCATCTGGGATCTCCCCCAAAATCCACCTGAAATCTCCTGGGATTTCCCTCAAAATTCCCCTCCTCCAAAATCATCCAGAATTCCCTCAAAATTCCTTTGGGATCCCCAAAAATTCCTGTGGGATTGCCCAGAATCCCCCCTAATTCCCCTTTGGATCCCTCAAAATCCTTCTAGGATTTCCCCAAAATTCCCTGGAATTCCCCCCCCCCCCCCCCCCAAATCCCTGAAAATCCCACCCAAATCCACCCAAAATTCTCCTTGGGACCCCTCAAAATCCCCCCAAATCTCCTGGAATTTCCCCAAATCCCCCCCAAAATCCCAGAATTCCCCCAAATCCCTCAGAATTCCCCTCAATTCCCTCTGGGATCCCCCCAAATCCTTTGGAATTCCCCCAAAATTCCCCCCAAATCCCAGATTTTCCCCAAATTCCTTCCAGAATTCTCCCAAATCCCTCTGGGATCACCCCAAATTCCCCCAAAATTCCCCCAAATTCCCCCAAATCCCCTGGAATTTCCCCAGATCCCCCAAAATCCTGGAATTCCCCCAAAATCCCCCCCAAAATTCCCCAAAAATCCCCCCAAATCCCTTGGAATTCCCCAAAATTCCCCCCAAATCCCGGATTTTCCCCAAATTCCTTCCAGAATTCTCCCACATCCCTCTGGGATCACCCCAAATTCCTCAAAAATTCCCCCAAATTCCCTCAAATCCCCTGGAATTTCCCCAGATCCCCAAAATCCCCCAAAAATCCCCTAAATCCCCTGGAATTCCCCAAAATTCCCCCCAAATCCCGGATTTTCCCCAAATTCCTTCCAGAATTCCCCAAATCCCCCTCAAATCCCTGGAATTCCACCAGAATTCCACCAAAATTCTCCCCCAGTTCCCCAATTCCCACATTCCCGGTTTTTCCCGGTTTATTCCCGATTTATTCCCGGTTTATTCCCGGTTTTTCCCAGTCAAAGCCGACAAGAAGGCGGCGCAGGAGAAGCTGCTGCAGCAGGAGCACGAGAGACAGGTGGGCATGGGAAAAATGGGGAAAAAATGGGAAAAAAAAGGGGGAAAAATGGGGAAAAATGGGGAAAAAATAGGGGGAAAATGGGGGAAAATTGGGGAAAAATGGGGGAAAAATGGGGGGGAAATGGGGAAAAATGGGGGAAAAATGGGGGGGAAATAGGGAAAATGGGGGGAAAATGGGGACAAAATGGGAAAAAAATGTGGGAAAAATGGGAAAAAATGGGGAAAAATGGGGAAAATGGGAAAAATGGGGGAAAATGGGAAAAATGGGGGAAAATGGGATTTAGTGGGCAGAAAAATGGGATTTAATTGGGAAAAAAATGGGATTTAATGGGGAATAAAATGGGATTTAATGTGAGAAAAATGGGATTTAGTGGGGATTTAATTGGGATAAAAATGGGATTTAATGGGGAGAAAAATGGGATAAAAATGGGATTTAACTGGGATAAACCCAGGATTTAACTGAGGCAGAACTGTGGGATAAAAGGGATAAATCCTGGGATAAAACCTGGGAATTCTGGGGTTAAAACCTGGGAATTCTGGGGATAAAACCCGGGAATTCTGGGGATAAAACCTGGGAATTCTGGGGATAAAACCTGGGAATTCTGGGGATAAAACCTGGGAATTCTGGGGATAAAACCCGGGAATTTCTCCGTCCCCAGGAGCGGGAGGATGAGCTGCGTGCCATGGCCCGGAAAATCCGCATGAAGTAATTCCCAAAATCCCTGATCCCGACATTCCCAAAATCCCTGATCCCAGCATTCCCAAAATCCCTGATCCCAGCATTCCCAAAATCCCTGACCCCATTATTCCCATTTTCCCCCTCCCTTTTCCATTTTATCCCATTTTTTTCCCAACCCTGATCCAAATTTTTCCAGCCCTGATCCCAACATTCCCAGCCTCGATCCCGATTTTCCCATTTTTCCTGCCTCTTTTCCCCAATCCCATTTTTCCAGGTTTTTTCCCATTTTCCATGCCCTGATCCTTTTTTTCCGATTGTTTTCCCATTTTTCCATGCCCTGATCCCATTTTTCCAGTTTTTTTCCCCTTTTCCCGTTCCCTGACCCCATTTTTCCAGGTTTTTTTCCCCTTTTCCCATTCCCTGACCCCGTTTTTCTGGGATTTTTTCCCCTTTTCCCGTTCCCTGACCCCGTTTTTCTGGGATTTTTTCCCCTTTTCCCGTTCCCTGACCCCGTTTTTCCGGGATTTTTTCCCCTTTTCCCGTTCCCTGACCCCGTTTTTTCCGGGATTTTTTCCCCTTTTCCCATTCCCTGACCCCGTTTTCCAGGTTTTTTTCCCTTTTCCCGTTCCCTGAACCGTTTTTTTTCCGGATTTTTTCCCCTTTTCCCGTTCCCTGACCCCGTTTTCTCCGGGATTTTTTCCCCTTTTCCCGTTCCCTGACCCGTTTGTCCGGGATTTTTTCCCCTTTTCCCGTTCCCTGACCCCGTTTCTCCAGGTTTTTTTCCCCTTTTCCCGTTCCCTGACCCCGTTTTTCTGGATTTTTTTCCCCTTTTTCCCGTTCCCTGACCCCGTTTTTCCGGGATTTTTTCCCCTTTTCCCGTTCCCTGACCCCGTTTATCCAGGTTTTTTTCCCTTTTTCCCGTTCCCTGACCCCGTTTTTCTGGGATTTTTTCCCCTTTTCCCGTTCCCTGACCCCATTTTTCCAGTTTTTTTTCCCTTTTCCCGTTCCCTGACCCCGTTTTTCCAGGTTTTTTTCCCCTTTTCCCATTCCCTGACCCCGTTTTTCTGGGATTTTTTCCCCTTTTCCCGTTCCCTGACCCCGTTTTTCTGGGATTTTTTCCCCTTTTCCCGTTCCCTGACCCGTTTTTCCGGGATTTTTTCCCTTTTCCCGTTCCCTGACCCATTTTTCCAGTTTTTTTTCCCTTTTCCTGTTCCCTGACCCCGGTTTTCCGGGATTTTTTCCCCTTTTTCCCGTTCCCTGACCCCGTTTTTCCGGGATTTTTTCCCCTTTTCCCGTTCCCTGACCCCGTTTTCCGGGTTTTTTTTTCCCGTTTTTCTCTCTCCAGGGAGCGGGAGCGGCGGGAGAAGGAGCGGGAGGAGTGGGAGCGTCAGTACAGCCGCCAGAGCCGCAGCCCCTCGCCGCGCCACGGTCTGGGAACGGCACGGCGACAGAAACAGCCCCAAACCAGCCCCAAAACAGACCCAAAATATCCCAAAAACAGCCCAAAAACAGACCCAAAACAGACCCAAAACAGCCCAAAAACAGACCCAAAACAGACCAAAAACAGCCCAAAAACAGACCCAAAACAGACCCAAACAGACCCAAAACAGACCAAAAACAGCCCAAAAACAGACCCAAAACAGACCCAAAACAGACCCAAAACAGACCAAAACCAGACCCAAAACAGCCCCAAAACAGCCCCAAAACAGACCAAAACCAGACCAAAAACAGACCCAAAAACAGACCAAAACCAGACCCAAAACAGACCAAAAACAGACCAAAAACAGACCCAAAACAGCCCAAAAACAGACCCAAAACAGACCAAAAACAGCCCAAAAACAGACCCAAAACAGCCCCAAAACAGACCAAAACCAGACCCAAAACAGCCCCAAAACAGACCCAAAACAGCCCCAAAACAGACCCAAAACAGCCCCAAAACAGACCAAAATCAGACCAAAAACAGCCCCAAAACAGACCCAAAATATCCCAAAAACAGACCCAAAACAGACCCAAAACAGTCCAAAAACAGACCAAAAACAGACCCAAAAACAGACCCAAAAACAGACCAAAACCAGACCCAAAACAGACCAAAAACAGACCCAAAAACAGACCCAAAACAGACCAAAAACAGACCCAAAAACAGACCCAAAACAGACCAAAAACAGCCCCAAAACAGCCCCAAAACAGACCAAAAACAGACCAAAAACAGACCAAAAACAGACCCAAAACAGCCCCAAAACAGACCAAAAACAGACCCAAAACAGCCCAAAACAGCCCAAAACAGACCAAAACCAGACCCAAAACAGCCCCAAAACAGCCCCAAAACAGACCAAAACCAGACCAAAAACAGACCCAAAACAGACCAAAAACAGCCCCAAAACAGACCCAAAACAGACCAAAAACAGACCCAAAACAGACCAAAAACAGACCAAAAACAGCCCCAAAACAGACCCAAAATATCCCCAAAACAGACCCAAAATATCCCCAAAACAGCCCCAAAACAGACCCAAAATATCCCCAAAACAGCCCCAAAACAGCCCCAAAACAGCCCCAAAATATCCCAAAAACAGCCCAAAAACAGACCCAAAACAGTCCAAAATCAGACCCAAAATATCCCCAAAACAGCCCCAAAACAGACCAAAAACAGACCAAAAACAGCCCAAAACAGACCCAAAACAGACCAAAAACAGCCCCAAAACAGACCAAAAACAGACCAAAAACAGACCAAAAACAGCCCCAAAAACAGCCCCAAAAGAGACCAAAATCAGACCAAAAACAGCCCCAAAACAGACCCAAAATATCCCCAAAACAGCCCAAAAACAGCCCCAAAACAGTCCAAAAACAGACCAAAAACAGACCAAAAACAGCCCCAAAACAGACCCAAAACAGCCCCAAAACAGACCCAAAATATCCCCAAAACAGCCCCAAAACAGACCAAAAACAGACCAAAATCAGACCCAAAACAGACCAAAAACAGACCAAAAACAGCCCAAAAACAGACCAAAAACAGCCCAAAAACAGACCAAAAACAGACCCAAAACAGACCCAAAACAGCCCCAAAACAGACCAAAAACAGACCAAAAACAGACCCAAAACAGCCCAAAACAGACCAAAACCAGCCCCAAAACAGACCCAAAACAGCCCCAAAACAGACCAAAAACAGACCCAAAACAGACCAAAAACAGACCCAAAATATCCCCAAACCAGCCCCAAAACAGACCCAAAATATCCCCAAAACAGCCCCAAAACAGCCCCAAAATATCCCAAAAAACAGCCCAAAAACAGACCCAAAACAGTCCAAAATCAGACCCAAAATATCCCAAAACAGCCCCAAAACAGACCCAAAATATCCCCAAAACAGCCCCAAAACAGCCCCAAAATATCCCAAAAAACAGCCCAAAAACAGACCCAAAACAGTCCAAAATCAGACCCAAAATATCCCCAAAACAGCCCCAAAACAGCCCCAAAATATCCCCAAAACAGCCCCAAAACAGCCCCAAAACAGACCAAAAACAGACCCAAAACAGTCCAAAATCAGACCCAAAACAGACCAAAAACAGACCAAAAACAGCCCCAAAACAGACCCAAAACAGCCCCAAAACAGACCCAAAACAGCCCCAAAACAGACCCAAAATATCCCCAAAACAGCCCCAAAACAGACCAAAACCAGACCCAAAACAGACCAAAAACAGACCCAAAAACAGACCCAAAACAGACCAAAAACAGACCAAAAACAGACCCAAAACAGACCAAAACAGCCCCAAAACAGACCCAAAACAGCCCCAAAAACAGACCCAAAATATCCCAAAACAGACCAAAACAGCCCCAAAACAGACCAAAAACAGACCAAAACAGCCCCAAAACAGACCCAAAACAGACCAAAAACAGCCCCAAAATATCCCCAAAACAGACCAAAAACAGACCAAAACCAGCCCAAAACAGACCAAAAACAGCCCAAAACAGACCCAAAATATCCCCAAAACAGACCAAAACAGACCAAAAACAGCCCAAAAGTAGCCCATAAATCATCCCAAAAACATCCTAAAATATCCCTAAAAATATCCCAGAAATATCCTAAAAATATCCCAAAATCAGCCAAAAATATCCCAAAATCATCCAAAAACAGCCCAAAAATATCCTAAAATAATCCTAAAAATATCCCTAAATAATCTTAAAAATATCCTAAAATAGTCCTAAATATATCCCTAAAAATATCCCAAAAAATCCCCAATACATCCTAAAATATCCATAAAAATATCCATAAAAATATCCCAAAAACATCCCAAAATCATCCTAAAAATATCCCAAAAATACCCTAAAATAATCCTAAAAAATATCCCTAAAAACATCCCAAAAACATCCCGAAAATTTCCTAAAAATATCCCTAAAAATCCCCCAAAAATCCAGAATCATCCCAAAAACATCACAAAATCATCAGAAAATCCTAAAAACATCCCAAAAACATAAAAAAAACATCCAAAAAATATCCCTAAATAATCCCCAAAACAATCCTAAAAAATCCCACAAATTCCCAAAAACATCCAAAAATATCCAAAAATATCCTAAAAATATCCCAAAAAATCCCAAAAAAATATCCCAAAAACATCCTGACAATCCTAGAAAATATCCAAAACATCCCCCAAAAAATCCCAAAATTCCCCTCCCTGTGCCAGTGTGAGCCCACCCCAAAACCATCCCAAATTAATCCCAAAACAATTCCAAAAAATCCCCAAAATCCAAAAATAAGAAAAATCCCCCGAAATCCCAAAAACTCACTTTTGCCTTGGGGAGTCCATGCCCAAAATTCCTGGAAAATTCCAGGAAATTCCCAAAAATCTGGGAGCTGCTCCCCCTTTCCCAGGGCTCTGCAGGGTCCTTTCCCAAAATCCCAGGAAAATTCCATGAAAATTCCCAAAATTCGGGGGAATTCCCCAATTCCAGGAGCCATTCCCACTTTTCCAGGGCTCAGGAGGGTGGGGGAGGCAAAGGAGAGGGAATTCCAGCTGGGAAAATGGGAAAAAAATGGGAAATAATGGGAAAAAATGGGATTGGGGGGAGGCAAAGCCGAGGGATTTCGGGGTGGAAAATTGGGGAAAAAATGGGGAAAAAAATGGGAAAAATGGGGAAAAAAATGGGATTTGGGGGAGGCAAAACTGAGTGATTTTGGGGTGGGAAAATGGGAAAAAAAATGGGAAAAATGAGGAAAAAAATGGGATTTTGGAGGGGCAAAGCTGAGGGATTTTGGGGCGGAAAAAAATGGGGAAAAAAAAGTGGGATTTTGGGAGAAAATATTGGGATTTTGGGAGTGAATTTTTGCTGTTTGCCCGCAGGTCGGGAGTACAGCTCCTCACGGAGGTACGGCCGCAATTCCCGGGAATTCCAGGAATTCCAGGATTCCGGAGATCCCGGGGGTCCCTGAGTTCCTCCAGTCCTGTTTTTCCTTATCCCAGGGATCCCAAATTTCCCCCTTCCCATTTTCCCACTGTTCCCAGATTTCAGCATTCCAAATTTCCCAGTGTTCCAACTTTCCCATTTTCCCAGTGTTCCCAGATTTCAGGAATTCCACCATTCCCAAATTTTCCCCTTCCCATTTTCCCAGGGTTCCCAGGGTTCCCAGATTTCAGCATTCCCATTTTCCCAGTGTTCCAAACTTTCCCATTTTCCCAGAGTTCCAGGCTCCACCATTCCCAACTTTCCCATTTTCCCAGGGTTCCCATTTTCCAGCATTCCCATTTTTCCCATTTTCCACCATTCCCGTTTTTCCCATTTTCCCATTTCCCATTTTCCCATTTTCCAGCATTTCCGTTTTTCCCATTTTTCCCATTTTCCCAGGGTTCCCATTTTCCATTTTCCCATGTTCCAGCATTCCCATTTTTCCCAATATTCCCATTTTTCCCGTTTTTCCCAGGGTTCCCATTTTACAGCATTCCCATTTTTCCCATTTTCCCCATTTTCCCCATTTTTCCTGTTTTTCCTGTTTTTCCCATTTTTCCTGTTTTTCCCAGGGTTCCCATTTTCCAGCATTCCCATTTTTCCCAGTTTTTTCCCATTTTTCCCGCAGGCGTTCCGGTCCCATTCCCGGAGCCCCCACTACCGGCACTGACGGACGGGGCCCCAATAAATCCATGGAAAAAAAATCCCAAATCCCAACTCCTGGAATTGTCAGGGCCGGGGGGAAAGGGGGGGAAACATCAGGGAAACTGGGAAAAGGGGGAAAAGCTGGAAAAAAGGGGGGAAAAAGGGGAAAAAAAAGATGGAAAAAAGAAGAGAAAAAAGATGGAAA
The DNA here is from genome assembly GCA_032173965.1 of Sitta carolinensis. NCBI lineage: Eukaryota > Metazoa > Chordata > Aves > Passeriformes > Sittidae > Sitta > Sitta carolinensis. The sequence continues at coordinate 870,303 of CM063311.1, forward strand.
AAAGAGAGAAAAAAAGATGGAAAAAAGGAAAAAAAGATGGAAAAAGGGAAAAAAAAAGATGGAAAAAAAGGAGAAAAAATGGGGGAAAAAGATGGAAAAAAGGGGGAAAAAGTCAGGGAAAAGCTGGAAAAAAGGGAGAAAAAATGGGAAAAGATGGACAAAAGTCAGAAAAAAGTCAGGGAAAAGATGGAAAAAATGGAAAAAAAAAGTGGAAAAAAAGTGGGGGGAAAAGGTCAAAAAAAGGGAGAAAAGTCTCAAAAAAAAAAAAGAGGGAAAAATCCAGGAAAATGGAGGAAAAGCCAGGAAATATTTGGAATAACAGGGAAAAGGGAAAATCCAGGAAAAGGGAAAAAAAGGGAGAAAAGTCAGGAAAATGAGGAAAAAAGGGGGAAAGCAGGGAAAAGGCAGGGGAAAAGATCAGAGAAAAAGTGGAAAATTTGGGAAAAAAAGGCTGGAAAAGCCAGGGACTAGCAGGGGAGAAATGGGAAAGAAAAACCAGAAAAAATGAGGGCAAAAACCAGGAAAAAAAAAAAAAAAAAGAGAAAAAAATCAGAAAAAAGGGATGAAAATGGGAAAAATAACAGAATAAAGGAGGGAAAAGTGGGAAAAATCCCAAAAATGGGAAAGCCAGGAAAAGGAGAGGGAAAAAAAAGGGAAAAAGGGCAGAAAAATTGGGAAAAAATCCTGGAAAAAGCAAAAAAAATCCAAGACAACGGTGGGAAAAATCAGGAAAATTGGATTTATTCATTCCAGAGGGGAGGAGAATTCCAGAGGGGAGGAGAATTCCAGAGGGAAGGAAAATTCCAGGACATCCCGGAGCGCAGCAGAGCCGAGCCCTGAATTCCCAGCGGGGTCTGCAGAGAATCCACCTGGAAAAAAAACGGGGAAAAATGGGGAAAAAATCGGGAAAAATGGGAGAAATGGGAAGGGAAGGGTAGGAAAAGTAAACAGGAAAAAAAACTCCAGGAAAAAAAAAGGGGGGGAAGGGGGAAAAGGTAAAAAAAAAATGGGGGGAAAGCCAAGAAAAAAAAAAAAATAAAGTAAAATAAAGGGGGAAAAGGTAGGAAAAAGAGAAAAAAAAACCAGGAAAAAAAAAAGGGGGAAAAGTCAGAAAAAAAGGGAAAAAAACAGGAAAAAATGTCAGGAAAAAGGGGGAAAAATACATGAAAAAAAAGGGGAAAAAACAGGAAAAAAAGGGGGAAATAAACCAGAAAAAAAGGGGGGAAATCCAGAAAAAAAAAAAGGGAAAAAAAAGTAGGAAAAAAAGGGAAAAAAATAGGAAAAAAGTAAGAAAAAGGTAGGGAAAAAAAAGGAAAAAGAAAGGAAAAAATAGGGAAAAAATAGGAAAAATAGGAAAAAAATAGGAAAAAAAAGGGAAAAAATAGAAAAAAATAGGGAAAAATAGGAAAAAAATAGGGAAAAAATGGGAAAAATAGGAAAAAAATAGGGAAAAAATAGGGGGAAATAGGGAAAAAATAGGAAAAAATAGGGAAAAAATAGGGAAAAATAGGGAAAAAGGAAAAAAATAAAGGAAAAAATAGGGGAAAAAAAGTAGGAAAAAATAGGGAAAAAATAGGGAAAAATAGGAAAAAAGTAGGGAAAAATAGGAAAAACTAGGAAAAACTAGGAAAAAAAGTAGGGGAAAATAGGGAAAAAATAGGGAAAAATAGGGGAAAAGTAGGAAAAAATAGGGAAAAATAGGAAAAAAATAGGGAAAAAATGGGAAAAAATAGGAAAAAAAATAGGAAAAAGTAGGGGAAAATAGGGAAAAAATAGGAAAAAATAGGGAAAAAGTAGGAAAAAAAATAGGAAAAAATAGGAAAAAATAGGAAAAAAATAGGGGAAAAATAGGGAAAAAATAGGGAAAAAATAGGAAAAAATAGGAAAAAAATAGGAAAAAAATAGAAAAAAGTAGGGAAAAAAATAGGAAAAAATAGGAAAAAATAGGAAAAATAGGAAAAATAGGAAAAAATAGGGAAAAAGTAGTGAAAAATAGGATAAAATAGGAAAAAAATAGGGAAAAAAGTTGGGAAAAATAGGATAAAATAGGAAAAAAATAGGGAAAAAAGTTGGGAAAAATAGGAAAAAAATAGGAAAAAAAATAGGGAAAAAAGTTGGGAAAAATAGGGAAAAAAAATAGGAAAAAAATAGGGAAAAATAGGAAAAAAGTTGGGAAAAAATAGGAAAAAATAGGAAAAAAAATAGGGAAAAAAAATAGGGAAAAAATAGGAAAAAAATAGGGGAAAATAGGGAAAAAAAATAGGGGGAAAAAAAAGGAAAAATTCGGAAAATCCCAGGAAAGAAGGGCACACACCTGGATGTTGCCGGAGTGGAGCTCGAGCGCCCCGAAAGCGGCGGGCCGCGCTGAGCCCCCCCAGAGCTGGAAAAAAAGGGGAAAAAAGTGGGAAAACTGGGGGGGAAAGCCAGGGAGAAAACCCCAAAAAATAAAAGAAAAAAGGGGGGGGGGAAAACCCAGAAAAAAATAAGGGGAAAAGGCAGAAAAAAGGGGAGTAAAAAGGTAAAAAAAAGTCAAAATAAAGGGGGAAAAATCCAGAAAAAAAGGGGGAAAAAACCAGAAAAAAAAGGGAAAATCCAGGAAAAAAGGGGGGAAACCAGAAAAAAATAGGGAAAACGCCGAGAAGAAGGGGCAGGCACCTGGATGTTGCCGGAGTGGAGATCGAGCGCCCGAAAGCGGCGGGAGCGCTGAGCCCCCCCAGAGCTGGAAGCGCGCCCGGCGGCCCCGAGCCCGCGGCAGCAGGGCAGGAAAGCGCGGAGCGCGGCCGAGCGCGCGCCCGGACTCTCGGGAGCCGCGGAGGCGCGGATGCGGAAGCCGGAAGCGCGGGGCGCTCGAGTTCGGGGCCTCGGGGGCGCAGGAGGGGAAGGGGGGAAGTGGATCGGTGGGAGGCTGGGGGGAAAAAAGGGAGGGAAGGAAAGGGAATGGGGGGAAAAGGGGGGAAGGGGGGAAGGAAAAGGAAAGGAAGGGGGGAAAAGGGGGGAAAAAGGGAATGGGGGGGAAAAGGGGGGGAAAGGGGAGGAAAAAAGGGAAATGGGGGAAAAAGGGGGGGAAAAAGGGGGGAAAAGGGAAATGGGGGAAAAAAAAGGGGGAAAAAAGGGGGGAAAAAGGGAAAGGGGGGGAAAAGGGGGGAAAGGGGAGGAAAAAAGGGAAATGGGGGGAGGAAAAGGGGGGAAAAAAGGGGGGGGGGAATGGAGGAATGAGGGAGAAAAGAGGGAAATGAGGAGGAAAAAAGGGGGGAAAAAGGGGAGAAAAAAGGGAAATGGGGGAAAAAGGGGGGAAAAGGGACAAAAAAAGGGAAATGGGGGGAAAAGGGGAGAAAAAAAGGGAAATGGGAAAAGGGGGGGTAAATGGGGGGAAAAGGGGGAAATTGGGGGAAAAAGGGGGGAAAGAGGGGGGAAAAGGGGGAAATTGGGGGAAAAAGGGGGGGGAATGGGGGAAAAAGGGGAAATGGGGAAAAGGGTGAAAAAAAGGGAAAAAAGAGGGAAAAGGGGGGATAAAAGGGGGGGGAAGAGGGAAAAGGGGGGAAAAATAGGGGGGGGGGGGAAAGGGGGAGAAATTAGTAAAAAGGGATAAGCAATCCCAACAGGGTCCTGGTCCCGGTCCTGGTACCATTCCCGTGTGGAATTCCCGGTCCCGAGTGGAATTCCCAGTCCCTGTTCCCGTGTGGAATTCCCGGTCCCATCCCGGTCCCGAGTGGAATTCCCGCTCCCGATCCCACTCGGGTCTCCCGTTCCCGCTCCCCTCTGGGTCGCTCGGGTGGGATTCCCGGTCCCGATCCGGGTGGGATTCCCGGTCCCGATCCCGGGTGGGATTCCCGGTCCCGATCCCGTTCCCGGATGGGATTCCCGGTCCCGATCCGGGTGGGATTCCCGGTCCCGATCCCGGGTGGGATTCCCGTCCCGATCCCGGGTGGGATTCCCGGTCCCGATCCCGGGTGGGATTCCCGGTCCCGATCCGGGTGGGATTCCCGACCCCGATCCCGGTCCCGGTCAGGAGGGACCGACCGTGCTCAGGAGGCTCCGGGTCCTGGTCCCGGCCCGGTTCCCGGTCCTTTTCCCAGTCCCGACCGGGGGTCCCGGTCCCGGTGCCACGCAGATCTCCCGATCCCGATCCCGTACCCGGGTGGGATTCCCGGTCCCGAGTGGGTTTCTCTGTCCCCATCCCGATCCCAACCCCGGTCCCGACCTGTTCCGGAACCGGTCCCAGTCCCAGTCCCGGTCCCGGTCCAGTCCCGGTCCCGTACCCGTACGGGGTTCCCGGCCCGGTACCGATCCCGGTCCAGTCCCGGTCCCGGTCCCGTATGGGGTTCCCGTTCCCGCTCAGTCCCGGTCCCGCTCCAGTCGTTCCCGTTCGTCCGTCAGTCCCGTTCCCGTTCGTACCGTTAGCGGTTCCCGTCGTACCCGTTGGGGTTCGATCCCGGTCAGTCCCGTTCCCGTTCCCGTCCCGTTCCGTTCCGTCCACGCGGGCCGCCGGCGCCGCCGCCGCTCCGCCGATTCGCCACCCGCACCCCGAGACCCCCACGACCCTCTGCCACCGGAGCCCGCTCACCGCTCTGCCCCCGCTCCCTTTCCCCCCTTTCTCCCCATCCCCTCTCCCTTTTCCCAGATTTCCCCGCTTTTCCCCGCTTTTCCCCAATTTCTCCCGGCCGCGCCGAATCTGCCGCCCCCAAGCCCGCCGCAGATTCGCCGCCGCAGATTCGCCACGGCCGCCGGGCGCCGCTCGGCGCCTCCTCCTCCTCCCTGCCGCTCTCCCTGCTGCCCTCTCCGCTCCCCTCCGCCCGTTCCCCCTCCATCCCCGCTCCTCACGGATTTTTCCCGGTGCTCCTTCGGCTCCGGGAGCCGCCGGCGCCGCCGTGCCGAAAGTGCGGCCGTGGCGGCCGTGGCGCGGCGGGGCCGTTGCGGCGGCGGCGGGGCGGCGGCGGCTCCGGCTCGGCTCGGTGCCGCTGCCGGTGCCGGTGCCGGGGCCTCCCTCGCTGCGGGGCGGCCCCGAGGCTCCGGGCGATGCCCCCCGGGCGGCCCTGAAGCACCGAGAGCTCCGCCATGGACGAGGCCGAGCCCGCGGCGGGGGACGCGGCCCCGGCGGCCGCCGAGGCCTCGCCGGGGGACGGGCGGGGGAGGCCCGGGGCCAAGCGGGTCACGTTCCCTCGGACGAGGACATCGTGTCCGGGGCTGTGGAGCCCAAGGACCCTGGAGACACGGTGAGGGAGAACCGGGGGGGAACCGGAGGGGGACAGAGGGGAACGGGAGCGGGTAGCGGGGACCGGGAGGGGACAGAGGGGACCGGGAGGGGATCCTGAGGGGGCAGCGGGGACAGTGAGGGGGCAGAGGGGCCCGGAGGGGACCGGGAGGGGACAGAGGGGAACGGGAGGGGATCGTGAGGGGATAGCGGGGACGGGAGGGGACAGAGGGGAACGGGAGGGGATCGTGAGGGGATAGCGGGGACCGGGAGGGGACAGAGGGGAACGGGAGGGGATCGCGAGGGGATAGCGGGAGGACGGGAGGGGACCGAGGAGGAGGACCAGAGGGGAAGGGACGGGGTTAGCGGGCGGGGGGACAGGAGGGATTGGGAGCGGGGTAGGGGACCGGGAGGGGATAGAGGGGATTGGGAGGCGGGGATACGGGGACCGGGAGGGGATAGAGGGGATTGGGAGGGGGAACGGGGACGGGGGGGATAGGGGTGGAACGGAGGGGATCTGAGGGGGGAGAGGGGATCGAGAGGGTGACGGGAGGGGACAGAGGGGAACGGGAGCGGGTAGCGGGGACCGGGAGGGGACGGGGGAGACGGGGGATGTGAGGGGTCGGGGACCGGGAGGGGATAGTGGGGATCGGGAGGGGTAAGCGGGACGGGAACGGGCGGGACCGGGAGGGGATAGAGGGGACCGGGAGGGGATCGTGAGGGGACGAGGGGATGAAGGAGCGGGGTAAGAGGGGATCGCGAGTAGGGGACAGCGGGGACGGGAGGGACAGCGGGGACAGTGAGGGGGCCAGAGGGGCCGGAGGGGACGGGATGGGGGACAGAGGGGGGAACGGGAGGGGATCGGGAGGGGGATAGGGGGACCGGAGGGATGGGGGACGAGGGGAACGGGGGAGGGGGATCGCGAGGGGACAGCGGGGAACGGGAGGGGACAGCGGGGACAGTGAGGGGGCAGAGGGGCCCGGAGGGGACCGGGAGGGGACAGAAGGGATCGGGAGGGGATCGGGAGGGGCAGCGGGGATCGGGAGGGGTTAGAGGGGATCGTGGGGGGACAGAAGGGATCGTGAGGGGACAACGAGAACGGTGAGGGGACAGCGGGGACAGTGAGGGGGCAGAGGGGATCGTGAGGGGATCATGAGAGGATAGAGGGGACCGGGAGGGGACAGAAAGGGACAGGGAGGGGATCGGGAGGGAGCAGCGGGGACCGGGAGGGGATAGCGGGGAACATGAGGGGATCATGAGAGGATAGAGGAGATCGTGAGGGGATCCTGAGGGGATAGAGGGGATCGTGAGAGGATAGAGGTGATCGTGAGGGGATCGTGAGGGGTTAGAGGGGATCCTGAGGAGTTAGAGGGGATCCGGAAGGGTTAGAGGGGATCCTGAGGGGTTAGAGGGGATCTGAAGGGGATAGGAGGGGATCCTGAGGGGTTAAGGGGATCCTGAGGGGTTAGAGGGGATCGTGAGGGGTTAAGGGGATCCTGAAGGGGTAGAGGGGATCCTGAAGGGATAGAGGGGATCCTGAGGGGTTAGAGGGGATCCTGAGGGGTTAGAGGGGATCCTGAAGGGATAGAGGGGATCCTGAGGGGTTAGAGGGGATCCTGAGGGGTTAGAGGGGATCGTGAAGGGATAGAGGGGATCTGTGGAGAGGGAGTAGAGGGGATCCTGAGGGGTTAGAGGGGATCTGGAGGGGTTAGAGGGGATCCTGAAGGGATAGAGGGGATCGTGTGAGATGTGGGATAGAGGGGATCCTGAGGGGTTAGAGGGGATCCTGAGGGGTTAGAGGGGATCCTGAAGGGATAGAGGGGATCCTGAGGGGTTAGAGGGGATCCTGAGGGGTTAGAGGGGATCTGAAGGGATAGAGGGGATCGTGAGGGGATAGAGGGGATCCTGAGGGGTTAGAGGGGATCTGAGGGTGGTGTAAAGGGGGATGAGGGGATCTGAGGGTTAGAGGGGATCCTGAGGGATAGAGGGGATCGGAAGGGTTAGAGGGGATCGAGGAAGGGATGTGAAGGGATAGAGGGCGGAGGGGGATCCTGAGGGGTTAGAGGGGATCCTGAGGGGTTAGAGGGGATCGGGAGGGGACCGTGAAGGGACAGCAGGGACCGGAGGGGGCAGAGGGGATCGTGAGGGGACGGAGAGGGTCGGGAGGGGATCGGGAGGGGATCGGGGGGAACAGGAGGGTTTAGAGGGGATAGTGAGGGGGCAGAAGGGATCGTGAGGGGATAGAGGAGATCGGGAGGGGATAGAGGGGATCCTGAGGGGATAGAGGGGATCCTGAGGGGTTAGAGGGGATCGGGAGGGGATCGTGAGGGAGCAGAGGGGATCCTGAGGGGTTACAGGGGATCCCGTGAGGGAAAGTGGGGAGGGAATCGTGAGGGGGAAGAGGGGACAGTGAGGGGACAAAAGGGACAGTGAGGGGACAGCAGGAACCGTGAGGGGATGGATGGGGACGGGGAAAGGCGGCTGAGGGAGGGAGAGGGGAGTTTGGAACCAGCCTGGAAAGAGCCCCAGAACGGCCCAAAAACACCCCAAAAACACCCAAAAACACCCCAAAAACACCCCAAAACCCAGCCTGGAAACAGCCCCAGAATGCCCCAAAAACCGACCTGAAAAGAGCCCGGGTAACACCCCAAAAACACCCCAAAAACACCACAAAACCAGCCTGAAAACAGCCCCAAAACAGCCCTAGAATGCCCCAAAAACTGGCCCGAAAAGAGCCCAGGTAATATCCCAAAAACACCCCAAAAACACCCCAAAAACTCCCCCAAAACACCCCAAAACCCAGCCTGAAAACAGCCTGAAAGCAAACTGGAAATGCTCTCAAAAAGCAGCCTGGGAACAGCCCCAAAATCCCCCAAATCACCCCAAAAATCAGCTGGAAAACAGCCCCAAAATACCCCAAAAATCAGCTGGAAAACAGCCCCAAAATATCCCCAAAATACCCCAGAAACGCCACGGAAACGACACAAAAAACAGCCCCAAATACCCCAAAAAATATCCTGAAAATATTCTGAAAATTCCCCAAAACCAGCCTGAAAACATTTAGAAAAACTGCCCCAAAGTGCCTTAAAAGCAGCCCAAAAGTACCACAAAAATGCTAAAAAAATGCCCAAAAAATACCCCAAAAATGCTCCAAAATTGCCCCAAAATTACCCAAAAATGCCTCAAAATTGCCCCAAAACCCACCAAAAATCCCCCAAAATCCCTTCAAAATATCCCCAAAATGCCCCAAAACAGGAATTTTTGGGATCCAAACAGGATTTTTGGGATCCCAGCAGGAATTTTTGGGATCTAAACGGGATTTTTGGGATCCAAACAGGAATTTTTGGGATCCAAACAGGATTTTTGGGATCCAAACAGGATTTTTTAGGATTCATACAGGATTTTTTGGGATCCCAGCAGGAATTTTTGGGATGCAAACAGGATTTTTTGGGATCCCAGCAGGAATTTTTGGGATCCTTACAGGGATTTTTGGGATCCCAATGGGACTTCTGGGATCCAAACAGGATTTTTTAGGATCCAAACGGGATTTTTGGGATCCCAGCAGGATTTTTTGGGAATTTTTCCCATTTTTTCCTCCCCCTGGTGCTGCCCCCCCTGCAGCAGCAGCTCAGGTTTCATCCCGCCAATCCCGGGGAATGTTCATTAATTATTCCTGACTTTAATTGGCGTCGATTTCAGGATCCAATTCCAGACTTTTTCCAGCGTTTTTTTCCCCCCTCAAAAAAAAAAAAATTCCCGTATTTTTGTGTGGGATCCCAAAATCCCAGATCCAGAGGGGCTGGCATAAATCCTGGAAAAGGGAGAATTAACTTGATTTCTTCCCTTCCCAAAAGCTCAAAAAATTCCTTTTCCAGCCCCTTTTCCAGCTTTTTTCCATCCTTTTTTTCCCCTTTTTCTCTGATTTTCCATCAATTTTTTTTCTCTTTTCCCCACCTTTTCCCATCCCTTTTTTTTCCCCTTTCTCCCCATTTTCCATCCAATTTTTCCCTTTTTTCCACCCCTTTCCTATCCCTTTCCCCACCCCTTTTCCATTTCTTTTTGCCTTTTTCCCACCTCTTTTCTCTCTTTTTCCTGCCTTTTTTTTCCATCCCTTTTCAATCTTTTTTTTCCCTTTTCCCACCCTTTTTCCATCCTTTTTTTCCATTTTCTACCCTTTTCCATCCCTTTTTTCCCCATTTCCCATCTTTTTTTCCCCTTTTCCCATCTCTTGTCCATCCCTTTTTTTCCCCTTTCCTCCCCTTTCCCATCTTTTTTTTTCCCCTTTTCCCACCTTTTCTCATCTCTTTTCCATCCCTTTTTTTTCCTTTTTTCCCCCATTTCCCATCTTTTTTTCCCCATTTCCACCCTTTTCCATCCCTTTTTTCCCCATTTTCCATCTTTTTTTTTCCCTTTTCCCACCTTTTCCCATTTTTCCCCCGTTTTCCCACCTTTTCCCATCTCTTTTCCATCCCTTTTTTTCCCCCATTTTCCATCTTTTTTTCCCCCCCATTTTCCATCTTTTTTCCCCATTTTCCGTCTTTTTTTCCCCCTTTTTCCATCTTTTTTTCCCCATTTTCCATCTTTTTTTCCCTTTTCCCCCCTCCTTCCCATCTTTTTTTTTTCCCTTTTCCCATCTCTTTTCCATCCCTTTTTTTCCTTTTTATTCCCCATTTTCCATCTTTTTTCCCCCCTTTTCCATCTTTTTTTCCCCCTTTTCCCCCCAAATCCCTCGAGATCCCTCCCCCCCTCCATTCCCAGCCCTTTTCCTGGCTGATCCTGGAATTTTTTCCTCCTTTTCCAGCCCAGAATGTGACAGTGGAGGAGATCCTGGCCGCGTACCGCCAGGCCTGCCAGAAGCTCAACTGCCGCCAGATTCCCAAACTTCTCAAGCAGATCCAGGTAATTCCCACAATTCCCAAAATCCCACCATTTCCCCACTAAAAAAAATCCCAATTTTCTTCCTTTCCAGCCTCAAAATTCCCATTTTTTTCTGCCTTTCCAGCCCCAAAATTCCCAATTTTTCCACCTTTCCAGCCCCAAAAAATTCCCATTTTTTCCAAACTTCTCAGGCAGATCCAGGTAATTCCCACAATTGCCAAAATCCCACAATTTTCCCACGAAAAAATTCCCAATTTTCCTGCCTTTCCAGCCCCAAAATTCCCAATTTTTCTGCCTTTCTAGCCCCAAAATTCCCAATTTTTCCGCCTTTCCAGCCCCAAAAAATTCCCATTTTTTTGAGACTTCTCAAGCAAATCCAGGTAATTCCCACAATTCCCAAAATCCCACCATTTCCCCCGAAAAATTCCCATTTTTTCCTGCCTTTCCAGCCCCAAAATTCCCAATTTTTCTGCCTTTCCAGCCCCAAAAAATTCCCATTTTTTTGAAACTTCTCAAGCAGATCCAGGTAATTCCCAGAATTCCCAAAATCCCACAATTTCCCCACTAAAAAAATCCCAATTTTCTTGCCTTTCCAGCCTCAAAATTCCCATTTTTTCTGCATTTCCAGCCCCAAAATTCCCAATTTTTTTGCTTTTCCAGCCCCAAAATTCCCATTTTTCCCCCTTTTATTTCACTCCAAGAATTCCAGGGATTCCCCAGACTGAGAATTCCCAGATCCCCACGAGAATTCCCAAATTTTTTGGGGGGAGAGGAGGCTTTTCCCAGGTTTTTCCCTCAATTCCCTTTTCCCAAGTTGGAAAATTCCCTTTTTTTTTTTTTTTTTTTTTTGTTTTCCAGGAATTTGAGGATCTGGCTCCCAGGATCGACTGCTTGGATCTCAAGGGTAAGTCCCTTCTCCAATTTTTTCCCAGTTTTTTCCAGCTTTTTCCCAGCTTTTTCCATCCTTTTTCCAGGTTTTTTCCATCTCCCTCTTCCCAAGGGAATTCCCAGCTGGGAATGAACCAAATTTGGGAATTCCTTCATTTTTCCTCCACAAAGAAACAGTCAAATTCTTTGGGAAATATTCCCGGATCCAAGCTGGGAATTCCTCAGGAATTTTTCAGGAATTCCTTGGGAATTTCTCGGGTGTTTTTTAGGAGTTGAATTCTCAGGAATTTTGTGAATTTTCCAGGAGTTTCTTGGGAATTTCTTGGGGTTTCCTCAGGAATTTTTCAGGAATTCCTTGGGGCTTTCTTGGGAATTTCTCAAGAATTTCTTGGGAATTTCCGAGGAATCTCTCAGGACTTTCTCGGGATTTTCCCAGGAGTTCCTCAGGAATTCTACAGGAATTTCTCAAGTTTTTTCAGGAATTTCTCAGGAATTTTTTTTTAATTCCTTGTGATTTCCCCAGGAATTTCCCAGGAATATCTCAGGGATTTCCCCAGGAGTTCCTCAGGAATTCCCCAGGATTTTCCCAGGAATTTCTCAGGAATTTCTTGGAATCCCTTGTGATTTCCTCAGGAATTCCCCAGGATTTTCCCAGGAATTTCTCAAGTTTTTCCTCAGGAATTTTTTCTGAAATTCCTCGGGATTTCCCCATGAATACCTCACGATTTCCCCAGCAGTTCCTCAGGAATTCCCCAGGAATATCCCAGGAATATCTCAAGATCTTCCCAGGAATTCCTCAGCTTTTTCCTCAGGAATTCCCCAGTAATTTTCCTTAACTCCTTATCGCTTCCTCAAGAATTCCCCACAAACACCTCACGATTTCCCCAGCATTTCCCCAGGAATTTCGGGAATTTCCCAGGTTCTTCCCTCCCCAGAATTCCCGGTTTTTTGTGTTTTTTTTTTCCCAGGGGAGAAGCTGGATTACCGCGCCTGCGAGGCCATGGAGGAAATCTTCAAACGGCTCCAGTTCAAACTGCTGGACCTGGAGCAGACCAGCCTGGACGAGGACGTGAGTGCCACTCCCAGCAATTCCCACAATTCCCAACAATTCCCAGGAATCCCCACCACCCCACGCCCAGCCCAAATTTTTTTGGGATTTTTTTGGGGGATTTTTCCGCTCTCTTTTTCCCCTCCCCTTTCCTTCGGCGCTCCCTGCAAAGCTGGGGATGCTCCAGGGGGATTTTTTGGGGAATTTTGGGAAGTTTCCAGGATGATTTTTTTTTTTTTTTTTTTTTTTTGAGCTGGGGGTGAAATTCCTGGTTTTTCCACCCAGCACATCCTGGGATTTTTCTTAGGGTTTTTTCCAGGATTTTTCCTGGGATTTTTCTGGCATTTTGCCTGGGATTTTCCCAGGATTCCCCTATGATTTCCCCATGATTTTCCTGTGGTTTCCCCATAATTTTCCCGGGATTTTTCTGACATTTTTCCTGGGATTTTTCTGGCATTTTCTCCGCAATCTCCTCACAATTTTCCCAGGATTCTCCCGTGATTTTCCCAGGATTTTTCTGGCATTTTTCCCGGGATTTTTCTGGCACTTTCCCCACAAACTCCCTGCGATTTTCCCATGATTTTCCCACAATTTTCCTGGGATACTCCCACGATTTTCCTGGGATATTTCTGTCAGTTTCCCCTGCAATTTCCCTGGGATTTTCCCGGGATTCTCCCACGATTTTCCTGGGATTCTCCCACAATTTTCCCGGGATTCTCCATAATTTTCCCAGGATGTTTCTGTCACTTTCCCCGGCGATTTCCCCAGGATTTTCCCGGGATTCTCCCACGATTTTCCGGGATATTTCTGTCACTTTCCCCACGATTTCCCTGTGATTTTCCCGGGATATTTCTGTCACTTTCCCCTGCGATTTCCCTGTGATTTTCCCGGGATATTTCTGTCACTTTCCCCGGCGATTTCCCTGTGATTTTCCGGGATATTTCTGTCACTTTCCCCGGCGATTCCCCGCGATTTCCCGGGATTTTCCCGGGATATTTCTGTCACTTTCCCTGCGATTCCCCCAGGATTTTCCCAGGATATTTCTGTCACTTTCCCCTCGATTCCCCCGTGATTTCCCCGGGATTCTCCCACGATTTTCCCGGGATATTTCTGTCACTTTCCCTGCGATTTCCCCCAGGATTTTCCCGGGATATTTCTGTCTCTTTCCCCGGGATTTTCCGGGATTCTCCCGCGTTTTCCCGTCCGTTTTCCCCAGGGGGCCTCGGCGCTCTTCGACATGATCGAGTACTACGAGTCGGCCACGCACCTCAACATCGGCAGCAACAAACACCTGGGCGCCCGCGGCTGGCAGGCCGCTGCACACATGATGAGGAAGGTGGGAATGCCCAAAATTCCAGGGAATTGTTCCCGGGATTCCCGGGATTCCTCAAATCCCAAAATCCGGGGATTTTCCCAAAGTTTTGGGCATTCCTGGGGTTTTTGTGGCCTGGGATGGGCAGGGAGGGAGCAGGCCGCTGCACACGTGATGAGGAAGGTGAGAATTCCCAAAATTCCAGGGAATTGTTCCTGGGATTCCCTCGAATCCCATTCCAGGATTCCCTCAAATCCCCAAATCCCTGGGATTCCAAGGGTTTTCCCAAATTTTGGGTGTTCCTGAGGGTTTTTGTGGCCTGGGACAGCTCAGGGAGGGAGCAGGCGGCTGCACACGTGATGAGGAAGGTAAGAATTCCAAAATTCCAGGGAATTGTTCCCGGGATTCCTCGAATCCCATTCCAGGATTCCCTCAAATCCCAAATCCCTGGGATTCCAAGGGTTTTCCAAAATTTTGGGTGTTCCTGAGGGTTTTTGTGGCCTGGGACAGCTCAGGGAGGGAGCAGGCGGCTGCACACGTGATGAGGAAGGTAAGAATTCCCAAAATTCAGGGAATTGTTCCCGGGATTCCTCGATCCCATTCCAGGATTCCTCAAATCCCCAAATCCCTGGGATTCCCAAGGGTTTTCCCAAAATTTTGGGTGTTCCTGAGGGTTTTTGTGGCCTGGGACAGCTCAGGGAGGGAGCAGGCGGCTGCACACGTGATGAGGAAGGTAAGAATTCCCAAAATTCCAGGGAATTGTTCCGGGATTCCCTCGAATCCATTCCAGGATTCCCTCAAATCCCAAATCCCTGGGATTCCAAGGGTTTTCCAAAATTTTGGGTGTTCCTGAGGGTTTTTGTGGCCTGGGACAGCTCAGGGAGGGAGCAGGCGGCTGCACACGTGATGAGGAAGGTGAGAATTCCCAAAATTCCAGGGAATTGTTCCTGGGATTCCTGGGATTCCCTCAAATCCCCAAAATCCCGGGGATTTTCCCAAAATTTTGGGTGTTCCCGAGTGTTTCTGTGGCCTGGGAGGGCAGGTGGTGAGGAAGGTGAGAATTCCCAAAATTCCCCAAAATTCCTGAGGGGTTTTTCCAAAAAAAAAAAAAAAAAAAAAAAAAAAAAAAAAAAAAAAAAAAAAGTCCAGGATTCACAAAAAACCTGAAATTCCTGAGTTTTCCTCCCAAAATTTGTGGGATCCCTGAGTTTTTAACCCCAAAAATTTCTGAGAGTCCTGAGTTTTCCCCTGAAAATTCCTGGATTTCCTGAGTTCTTCCCCAAAATTCCTGGGTTTCCTGACTTTTGTAATGCCAAAATTCCAGGATTCCGAGTTTTTTCCCCCCAAAATTCCAGGATTCCTGCGTTTTTCCCCCCATATTCCCGGCATTCCTGACATTCCCAAGGGTTTTTGTGGCTCAGGGTGGGAGCTGCCATGTGAGAATTCCCAAAAAGGGTGGAATATCCCTCGGAAAAGCGGGATAATTATTCCCAACAAAGGGTTAATTATCCCAACAAAGGGCGGATTATCCTCTGGGCTCATTACCCCAATTATCCCAATTATCCCAATTATCCCGGTTTTCCGGCTCCAGGGCGCTCCCAATTCTTTCCCAACCCCCTCATTTCCTTGGGGCACTCCCAGGCTTTGGAATTCCACAGGCTTTGGAATTATTTTGGGAATTCTGCTCCCGGGGTCCCTTCCCACCTCCAGAATTCCCGAATTTTCTCCCAAACTTTTCCCGCTCTGGCACCGGGGATTGGATCCCTGGGAGTTCTTTGGAGGTTCCTTGGAAGGGGAAATCCTGGGATTTTGGGGAAAAATTTGGATCATCGAGCTCAGGGAAATCTGGGAATGAGGCTGAGTCCCCTTGGGAATAACTGCAGGGAGAAACCTGGGAATTCCAGGGTGTTTTACCAAATTTCCTGACTCAGGAGTTTCCCAGGGGCTCAGGATCAGTCAGGATCCATCCCCCAATCCCAGAATTCCCGTTTTTCCCCAGACCAGCTGCCTGCAGTCTCTGGATTGGTCAGGATCTCAGGATCCATCTCCCCAATCCCAGAATTCCCGTTTTTCCCCCAGACCAGCTGCCTGCAGTCCCTGTATTGGTCAGGATCAGTCAGGATCCATCCCCCAATCCCAGAATTCCCGATTTTCCCCACACCAGCTGCCTGCAGTCCCTGATTGTGTCAGGATCAATCAGGATCCATCCCCAATCCCAGAATTCCCGTTTTTCCCCAGACCAGCTGCCTGCAGTCCCTGTATTGTGTCAGGATCAGTCAGGATCCATCTCCCCAATCCCAGAATTCCCGTTTTTCCCCCAGACCAGCTGCCTGCAGTCCCTGTATTGGGGTCAGGATCAGTCAGGATCCATCCCCCAATCCCAGAATTCCCGTTTTTCCCCACACCAGCTGCCTGCAGTCCCTGTATTGTGTCAGGATCAGTCAGATCCATCCCCCAATCCCAGAATTCCCGTTTTTCCCCCAGACCAGCTGCCTGCAGTCCCTGTATTGTGTCAGGATCATCAGGATCCATCCCCCAATCCCAGAATTCCCGTTTTTCCCCAGACCAGCTGCCTGCAGTCCCTGTATTGTGTCAGGATCAATCAGAATCCATCCCCCCAATCCCAGAATTCCCGTTTTTCCCCCAGACCAGCTGCCTGCAGTCCCTGTATTGTGTCAGGATCAGTCAGGATCTTCAGATCATCCCCCAATCCCAGAATTCCCGTTTTTCCCCCAGACCAGCTGCCTGCAGTGCCTGGATGGGATCAGGATCAGTCAGGATCAATCAGAATCCATCCCCCAATCCCAGAATTCCCGTTTTTCCCCCAGACCAGCTGCCTGCAGTGCCTGGATGGGATCAGGATCAATCAGAATCCATCCCCAATCCCAGAATTCCCGTTTTTCCCCAGACCAGCTGCCTGCAGTCCCTGTATTGTGTCAGGATCATCAGATCCATCCCCCAATCCCAGAATTCCCGTTTTTCCCCCAGACCAGCTGCCTGCAGTGCCTGGATGCCACGGAACACGACCGCCTCCTGGAGCACTCGGTGCCCTTCTGGCGCTGGGCGTGCTCTGCGCATCAGCAGCAGCCTCGTGGTTCTGCACCTGGAGAACACTTCCCTCTCGGGGAGGCCCCTCATGCTGCTCGGTCAGAATCCCGGAATTCCCGAGGATTTCCGCACTCGGGAATTTTTTCCATCCCTTTTTTTCCATCCCCTTTCCCTGTTTTTCCGTCTGTTTTCCCCGTTTTTCCACCTGTGTTTCTCATTTTCCCTCCATTTCTCCCATTTTTCTGTCTGTTTTCCCATCCATTTTTCCCATTTTCCCATCCGTTTTTCCCATTTTCCCATCCGTTTTCCCATCCATTTTTCCCATTTCCGCATCCATTTTTCCATTTCTCCCTATTTTCCCATCCATTTTCCCATCCATTTTCCCACTCATTTTTCCATTAATTTTCCCATCCATTTTTCTGAATTCCCCACAAATTCCCCCCCATTTTTCCCCCCCATTCCCCCCCCATTTTCCCCCCTCATTCCCTCCTCATTTCCCCCCATTTTTTCCTCATTTTCCATTCTCCCCCCATTTTCCCCCCCATTTCCCCATTTCCCCCATTTCCCCCCATTCCCCTCATTTTTCCCCCTTATTTCCCCCCATTTCCCCCTCACTTCTCCCCAATTTCCCCCTCCCATTCCCCCTCATTTTCCCTCCATTTTCCCCCCTCATTCCCCCCCATTTTCCCCTTCATTTTCCCCCCATTTCCCCATCTGTTTTCCCCATTTTCCCCCCCATTCCCCGCATTTTCCCCGCCATTCCCTCCTCATTCCCCCACCATTCCCCCACCATTTTCCCCCCCATTTTCTCCCAATTCCCCCCCATTTTCCCCCCATTTCCCCCCTCATTTCGCTCCCATTTCCCCCCATTCCCCCTCATTCCCCCATTTTTCCCCCTCATTTTCCCCTATTTCCCCCCTCATTTCCCCCCTATATGCCCCCCATTCCCCCCCATGTCCCCCCCATTGTCCTCCCCGTGTCCCCCCCATGTCCCCCCATTTCCCCCCATTTTTTCCCCCATTCCCTCCCCTTTTTTTCCCATTCCCCCCCATTTCCCCCATTTTCCCCCATTCCCCCCCATTTCCCCCCTCATTTTCCCCCATTTTCCCCCCTCATTTTCCCGTTTTCCCCGTTTTCCCTCCTCATTTTCCCGTTTTCCCCCTCATTTTCCTGATTTCCCCCCTCATTTTCCCGTTTCCCCCTCCATTTTCCCGTTTCCCCCTCCATTTTTCCCGTTTTCCCCCCTCATTTTCCCCGTTTTCCCCCTCATTTCCCCCCCGTTTTCCCCCCTCATTTCCCGTTTTCCCCCCTCATTTTCCTGTTTCCCCCCTCATTTTCCCGTTTCCCCCTCCATTTTCCCTTTTCCCCCCCTCATTTCCCCCCATTCCCCCCTCATTTTCCCGTTTTTTCCCCCTCATTTTCCCCGTTTTCCCCCCCCTCATTTTCCCGTTTCCCCCCTCATTTTCCCGTTTCCTTTCCCCCCTCATTTTCCTGTTTCCCCCCCTCATTTTCCCGTTTTCCCCCCCTCATTTTCCCGTTTTTCCCCCTCATTTTCCCGTTTTTCCCCCCTCATTTTCCTGTTTCCTCCCCCCCTCATTTTCCCGTTTTCCCCCCTCATTTCCCCCCGTTTTTCCCCTCATTTTCCCGTTTTCCCCCCTCATTTTCCCGTTTTTCCCTCATTTTCCCATTTTCCCCCCCTCATTTTCCTGTTTCCCCCTCATTTTCCTGTTTTCCCCCCTCATTTTCCCCCCGTTTTCCCTCCTCGTTTTCCCCCGTTTTCCCCCCTCATTCCCCCCATTCCCCCCTCATTTTCCCCCCGTTTCCCCCTCATTCCCCCCCATCTCCCCTCATTTCCCCCCCGTTTTTCCCCTCATTTTCCCGTTTTCCCCCCTCATTTTCCCGTTTCCCCCTCATTTTCCCGTTTCCCCCTCATTTTCCCCCCATTCCCCCCTCATTTTCCCCCCGTTTTCCCCCCTCATTTTCCCGTTTCCCCCCCTCATTCCCCCCCATCTCCCCCCATTTTCCCCCCGTTTTCCCCTCATTTTCCCCCCATTCCCCCCCCATTTTCCCCCCCGTTTTCCCGCTCATTTTCCCGTTCTCCCCGCTCCAGCCACGGCGCTGAAGCTGAACGTGACGCTGCGGGAGCTGTACCTGGCCGACAACAAACTGAACGGGCTGCAGGACTCGGCGCAGCTCGGCAACCTGCTCAAATGCAACGGGCACCTGCAGCTGCTGGACCTGCGCAACAACCACCTGGGAGACTCCGGTGGGGATTGGGAATGGGATTGGGAATGTGGGAATGGGAATGTGAGAATGAGAATATGGGATTGGGATCGGGAATGTGGGATCAGAATGGGATCAGAACGGGACAGCGCTACGGGCACCTGCAGCTGCTGGACCTGCGCAACAACCACCTGGGAGACTCCGGTGGGAATGGGAATGTGGGAATGGGATTGGGAATGTGGGATTGGAATATGAGAATGGGATCGGGAATGTGGGATCAGAATGGGATCAGAACGGGACAGCGCTACGGGCACCTGCAGCTGCTGGACCTGCGCAACAACCACCTGGGAGACTCCGGTGGGGATTGGGAATGTGGGAATGGGAATGGGAATATGAGAATGGGATCGGGAATGTGGGATCAGAATGGGATCAGAACGGGACAGCGCTACGGGCACCTGCAGCTGCTGGACCTGCGCAACAACCACCTGGGAGACTCCGGTGGGGATTGGGAATGTGGGAATGGGAATGGGAATGTGGGAATGGATTGGGATTCTGGGGATGGGATTGGGATTCTGGGGATGGGATTGGGAATGGGGTTGGGATTCTGGGAATGGGGTTGGGATGGTGGGAATCGGGTTGGGAATGGGGTTGGGATTCTGGGAATGGGGTTGGAGTGGTGGGAATGGATTTAGGATGGGTTTGGGATACTGGGATTGGATTTGGAATGGTCAAGGATCCCTTTCCAAGGCCTTGGCTGGGGAAGGATTGGGTTGTGAACAGGTTTGGGAATCCCTGATTCCAGGATTTTCCCATTTCCTGGGATTTCCTGAGCCTGGCCTAACCCAGATTATTCCCGATTATTCCCTGGATTTCCCAGGCCTGGCTAACCCCGATTATCCCGATCATTCCCGATCTCCCCAGGCCTGGCTAGCCCCAATAATTCCCAATCATTCCCGATCATTCCCGATTTCCCCGGGCCTGGCTAACCCCGATTATGCCGATCCTTCCCGATCATTCCCAATCATTCCCGATCCTTCCCGATCATTCCCAATCATCCCGATCATTCCCTCTCCCCAGGCCTGGCTAACCCTGATCATTCCCAATCATTCCCGATCATACCCGATTTCCCCGGGCCTGGCTAACCCCGATCATTCCCGATCATTCCCGATCATTCCCGATCATTCCCGATCTCCCCAGGCCTGGCTAACCCTGATCATTCCCAATCATTCCCAATCATTCCCGATCATTCCCGATCATACCCGATTTCCCCGGGCCTGGCTAACCCGATCATTCCCGATCATTCCCGATCATTCCCGATCATTCCCAATCATTCCCGATCATTCCCGATCTCCCCAGGCCTGGCTAACCCCGATCATTCCCGATCATTCCCGATCATTCCCGATCATTCCCGATCTCCCCAGGCCTGGCTAACCCTGATCATTCCCAATCATTCCCGATCATTCCCGATAATTCCCAATCATTCCCGATTTCCCCGGCCTGGCTAACCCCGATCATTCCCAATCATTCCCGATCCTTCCCGACCATTCCCGATCATCCCGATCATTCCCGCTCTCCCCAGGCCTGGCCTACATCTGCGAGGGGCTGCGGGAGCAGCGCCGGGGGCTGGTGACGCTGGTGCTCTGGAACAATCAGCTCAGCCACGCTGGCATGGCTTACCTGGGCATGACCCTGGTGAGAATTCCCACTTTTTCTCCTTTTCCTGCTTTTCCAGCCCTTCCCAGCCCAAATCCCGGCTGGATCGGGCCGAATTCCCGGGAAAAAGTTGATTTTTTCTGGTGTTGATTCGTGGATTTCTGTGGGTTTCTCTTGGGGTTTTGTTGGGTTCTGTTGGTTTTCCATGGGTTTTTCTTGGTTTTCCATGGATTTTCCCTGTTCTTTCCCCATGGATTTTTGCTGTTCTTCCCCCTGGATTCCCACACCTTTCCCCCTGTTTTTCCCTGTTTCTCCCATGGATTTCCCACGGATTTTCCCTGTTTTCCCAAGGATTTTCCCTGTTTTCCCCCATGGATTTTCCCTGTTCTCCCCACATTTTTTTCCCTGTTTCTCCCATGATTTCCCATGGATTTTCCCTGTTCCCCACATTTTTTCCCTGTTTCTCCCACGATTTCCCATGGATTTTCCCTGTTCTCCCCACGGATTTTCCCCACGGCTTTTCCCTGTTTTTATCATGGATTTACCCTGTTCTTTCACCTGGATTCACACAACTTTTCCCCCATTTTTTCCCCATTTTCCCCCCATTTTTTCCCCGTTCTCCCCCCGTTTTTTCCCCAATTCCCCCTGTTTTTTCCCCATTTTCCCCCGTCTTTTCCCCGTTTTTCTCCACGTTTTCCCCCATTTTTTCTCCATTTTTCCCCGTTTTCCCCCCATTTTTCCCTGTTTTCCCCCCATTTTTTCCCCATTTCCCCCTGTTTTCCCCCATTTTCCCCCCGTTTTTTCCCCATTTTCCCCCCATTTTTTCCTCATTTTCCCCCTGTTTTTTCCCCCATTTTTTCCCCATTTTCCCCCTGTTTTTTTTCCCCATTTTTTCCCCATTTTCCCCATTTTTTCCCCATTTCCCCCCCGATTTTCCCCCCGTTTTTTCCCCGTTTTCCCCCCGTTTTTTCCCGGTTTTCCCCACGTGTGTTCCGTGTTCCCCGCAGCCGCACACGCAGAGCCTGGAGACGCTGAACCTGGGCCACAACGCCGTGGGCAACGAGGGCGTGCGGAACCTCAAGAGCGGCCTCATCGGCAACCGCTCGGTGCTGCGCCTGGGGCTGGCCTGCACCCGCCTCACCTGCGAGGGTGAGCACCTGGACACACCTGGGACACACCTGAGAGAGGTGGGACACACCTGGGAAAGGTGGGATGGGACAGGGAACCGCTCGGTGCTGCGCCTGGGGCTGGCCTGCACCCGCCTCACCTGCGAGGGTGAGCACCTGGACACACCTGGGACACACCTGAGAGAGGTGGGACACACCTGGGAAAGGTGGGATGGGACAGGGAACCGCTCGGTGCTGCGCCTGGGGCTGGCCTGCACCCGCCTCACCTGCCAGGGTGAGCACCTGCACACACCTGGGACACACCTGAGACACACCTGAGAGAGGTGGGACACACCTGGGAAAGGTGGGATGGGACAGGGAACCGCTCGGTGCTGCGCCTGGGGCTGGCCTGCACCCGCCTCACCTGCGAGGGTGAGCACCTGGACACACCTGGGACACACCTGAGAGAGGTGGGACACACCTGGGAAAGGTGGGATGGGACAGGGAACCGCTCGGTGCTGCGCCTGGGGCTGGCCTGCACCCGCCTCACCTGCCAGGGTGAGCACCTGGACACACCTGGGACACACCTGAGAGAGGTGGGACACACCTGGGAAAGGTGGGATGGGACAGGGAACCGCTCGGTGCTGCGCCTGGGGCTGGCCTGCACCCGCCTCACCTGCGAGGGTGAGCACCTGCACACACCTGGGACACACCTGGGACACACCTGAGAGAGGTGGGACACACCTGGGAAAGGTGGGATGGGACAGGGAACCGCTCGGTGCTGCACCTGGGGCTGCCCTGCACCCGCCTCACCTGCCAGGGTGAGCACCTGGACACACCTGGGACACACCTGAGAGAGGTGGGACACACCTGGGAAAGGTGGGATACACCTGGGAACTGCTGGGTGCTGCGCCTGGGGCTGGCCTGCACCCGCCTCACCTGCGAGGGTGAGCACCTGCACACACCTGGGACACACCTGAGAGAGGTGGAATACACCTGGGGTACACCTGGGACACACCTGGACACACCTGGGGTACACCTGGGAGATGTGGGAAACTCCCCCCAATTCCTGGTATTTCCCCCTGGAACTCCTTGGATTCCCCCTATTTCCAGGGTTTCCCCCCAATATCCCAAAATCCCCCCCAATTCCCCTGGAATTCCCAGAATCCCCCCTGATTTCTATGATCCCCCCCCCCCCGAATTCTCTGGATTCCACCCGATTCCCCCCAATTCCTGTGATTTCCCCCCCAAATTCCCTGGATCCCCCGTTATTCCCATGATCCTTCCCCAATATCCCAAAATCCCCCCCAATTCCCCCAGTTCCTGAAATTCCCCTGGAATTCCCAGAATCCCTCCCTGATCTCCCCAGAATTCCCCCCAATTCCCATGATTCCCTCCTGAATTCCCAGAATTTCCCCCAATTCTCGTGATTTCCCCCCCAAATTCCTGAAATTCCCCCTATTATTCCTGTGATTCCCCCCAATATTCCAAAATCCCCCCCCAATTCCCCCCGATTCCCAAAATTCTCCTTAATTCCCCCAGAATTCCTGCAATTCCCCTCAATTCCCACAATCCCCCCCCAAATTCCTGAAACTCCCCCCATTATTCCCACGATCCCTCCCCGATATCCCAAAATCCCCCCCATTTCCCCCCGATTCCCAAAATTCCGTGATTCCCCTGGAATTCCCAGAATCCCTCCCTTAATTCTCCCCGGAATTCCTACAATTCCCCTCAATTCCCACAATCCCCCCCCAGATTCCTGAAACTCCCCCCATTATTCCCTTAATTCCCCTCCCCGATATCCCAACCCCCCCCCCAAATTCCCAGACCCACTCCCCATTTCCCTCTACTCCCCCCCAGCTCCCCGATTCCCGGAATTCCCGGGTCATTCCCGTGTTTCCCGGGCAGGGGCGGTGGCCGTGGCGAGTTGTGGCCGAGAGCCCGCGCTGCTGCGCTGGACCTGCGCGAGAACGACATCAAGACCGGGGCTGATGGCGCTGTCGCTGGCCCTGCGCGTCAACCACTCCCTGCTGGCCCTCGACCTCGACCGCGAGCCCAAGAAGAGGCGGTAGACACCGGATCCCGGAAAATCCTGTGGGATTCGCGGGAAAAAACCCTGGATGGCCCCAAAGACCCGAAATGGCGCGGTTCGGGTGTTCGCGTGGAGTGGTTGGGTTTGGTTTGACCAGAGCCAAGAAGGAGGTGGGAGATCGGGATCCCGGGAAAATCCTGGGATTCGAGGAAAAATCACGGGTTTGCCGAAATCAGGGATTGGCCCCAAAAGAATCCCGGAAATGGCCGCGGTTTCGGGTGTTCGCGGAGTGGGAGGTGGTTGGGGTTTTGGGGTTTGACCCGAGCCCAAGAAGGAGGTGTGAGGATCTGGGATTTCTGGGAAAATCCATGGGATTCCTGGAAAAAAATGCCTGGGATTGGCAGAAAATATCACGGGATTCATAGAAAAATCCCTGGGATTGGCCCCCCAAAAGAGTCCCGGAAATGGCCGCGGTTTCGGGGTGTTCGCGGAGTGGGAGGTGGTTGGGGTTTTGGGATTTGACCGTGATGTTTGGGTTGGGATTTTGAGATTTGACCACGAGCCCAAGAAGGAGGCGGTGAGGACCCGGGATTCCCGGGAAAATCCATGGGATTCGTAGGAAAAATCACGGGATTGGCCCCAAAAGAATCCCGGAAATGGCCGCGGTTTCGGGGTGTTCGCGGAGTGGGAGGTGGTTGGGGTTTTGGGGTTTGACCGCGAGCCCAAGAAGGAGGTGGTGAGGATCTGGGATTCCCGGGAAAATCCATGGGATTCGTAGGAAAAATCACGGGATTGGCCGAAAATATCACGGGATTGGCCCCAAAAGAATCCCGGAAATGGCCGCGGTTTCGGGGTGTTCGCGGAGTGGGAGGTGGTTGGGGTTTTGGGGTTTGACCACGAGCCCAAGAAGGAGGTGGTGAGGATCTGGGATTTGGGAAAATCCATGGGATTCCTGGAAAAAAATGCCTGGGATTGGCAGAAAATATCACGGGATTTGCCCCCCCCCCAAAAATCCTGGAAGTTCTGAGTTTCCTGGAATTCCCAAAAATTCCCAAGGTGTTTTCCCATCATTCCCGAGGGCTTTTCCTGCCATTCCCCAGGGGATTTTCCACCATTCCCGTGGCATTTCCCCACCATTCCCATGGGATTCTCCCCCCATTCCCGTGGGATTCTCCCACCATTCCCATGGGATTCTCCCGCCATTCCTGTGGGATTCTCCCACCATTCCCGTGGCATTTCCCCACCATTCCCATGGGATTCTCCCCCCATTCCCGTGGGATTCTCCCTCCATTCCCATGGGATTCTCCCCCCATTCCCGTGGGTTTTTCCCGCCATTCCCATGGGATTCTCCCGCCATTCCCAGGGGATTCTCCCGCCATCCCCGCCTCCCCCGCAGGTGAAGAGTTTCCTGGAGACGCAGAAGGCGCTGCTGGCCGAGATCCAGAACGGCTGCAAGCGGAATTTCATCCTGGCCAAGGAGAAGGAGGAGCAGGAGCAGCAGCTCCAGCACTCGGCCTCCATGCCCGAGATCCCCGGGAACGAGCCCGAGGAGCCCGAGCGCGCCGAGCCCGGAATGCCTGGAATTCCCGGAATTCCCGGCGGCGCTTCCCCCGGCCCGGAGGAGAACGGCAACGCGGCCCCGGCCGGAGATTCCAGCTCGGACACGGAGGAGGAGGAGGAGGATGGGAAGGACTCGAGGGTGCCTCTGGAATCTGGGAGTTGTGGGAATTCCGGGAATTCCGGGAACGCCGAGCGCAGGATTTCCGTCTCCAGCCCCGGTAGAGGCCACAAGGTCTTCGTGGTGACGCGCGTGGAGAACGTTCCCGAAGGATCTGGGGTCGTTCCCAAGGAATCTGGGATTGTTCCTGAGGGATCTGGGGTTATTCCCAAAGAATCTGGGGTCATTCCCAAGGAAGCTGGGACTGTTCCTGAGGGATCTGGAGCTGCTCCTGAGGGATCCGGGGCTGTTCCTGAGGGATCCCAAGCTGCTCCCGAGGGATCTGGCATTATTCCAGAGGGATCCGGGTTCCTTCCCGGTGGATCTGGAGCCGTTCCTGAGGGATCTGGAGCCGTTCCCAAGGGATCTGAGACTGTTCCTGAAGGATCTGGGGTCATTCCCGATGGATCTGGGACAATTCCTGACGGATCTGGCACCGTTCCTGATGGTTCTGGAGCCGTTCCCAGCATATCTGAGGCTCTTCCCGATGGATCCGGAGCTGTTCTTGATGGATCCAGAGCTGCTCCTGACGGATCCAGAGCTGCTCCTGACGGATCCAGAGCTGCTCCTGACAGATCCAGCTCCGTTCCCGAGGGATCTGGGGCTGTTCCTGAGGGATCCAGCACCATTCCTAATGGATCCAGGGTCATTCCTGACGGGTCCAGCGCCGTTCCCAATGGATCTGGAGCTCTTCCTGCTGGATCCGCAGCTGTTCCCGATGGATCCGGCACCGTTCCCGATGGATTTGGAGCCGTTCCTGATGGATCCAGGGTCAATCCTGACAGATCCAGCACCGTTCCTGATGGATCCAGGGTCGTTCCTGACGGATCCAGGGTCAATCCCGATGGATTTGGAGCCGTTCCTGACGGATCCAGGGTCAATCCCGACAG
Source organism: Sitta carolinensis (assembly GCA_032173965.1). Taxonomy (NCBI): domain Eukaryota; kingdom Metazoa; phylum Chordata; class Aves; order Passeriformes; family Sittidae; genus Sitta; species Sitta carolinensis. Next base: position 896,289 of record CM063311.1, read on the forward strand.
ATCCAGCATCGTTCCTGACGGATTTGGAGCCGTTCCTGACGGATCCAGGGTCAATCCGACAGATCCAGCATCGTTCCTGACAATTTGGAGCCGTTCCTGACGGATTTGAGCCGTTCCCGCCGGCTCCAGGGTCAATCCCGATGGATCCAGGGTCGTTCCCGCCATTCCCGAGCCCCCACCCGCGGCTCCCGCGGCGGCTCCGGGCGTTCCCTGCGGGAGCCCCTCCCGGGAGTCGCCGCTCCCCAACGGCCTCAAGGCCGATTTCGCGCGGGCGCTGCCGGAGCCGGGCCCGGAGGGCGACGGGAAATCGGGAACGCGCGCGGCCGAGCACGGTGAGAGCCCCGGCACCGCCTGGAGGGTCCCAAACCCCACAGCGTTCCCAGATCCCGAAAATCCCCGAGGGTGCTGGGATCCCAAATTCCTGGGGGTTCCGAAATCCCAAATTCCAAAGAGTTCTGAGATCCCAAATTCCTGGGGGTTCAGAGATCCTGGATTCCCAGGATTCTGAAATCCAGGTTTCTGGGGGCTCAGAGCTTGCTCTGATTCCCAAGGGTTCTGAGATCCCAGAATTCCTGGGGGTTCCGAAATCCCAAATTCCAAAGGGTTCTGAGATCTCGAGTTTTTGGGGGTTCTGAGATCCCAAATTCCAGAGGGTTCCGAGATCTCAGAAATTCCTGAGGGTTCTGAGATCCCAAATTCCTGGGGGTTCAGAGCTTGCTCTGATTCCCAAGGGTTCTGAAATCCCAAATTCCCAGGGATTCTGAGATCCCAAATTCCAGAGGGTTCCAAGCCCCACAGTGAAATTCCCTGGGGGTTTCCCGAAGTAATTTGAATCCTGGAAAAAGCTCCTGAAGCTGCTCCACTGCCAAGATCCTGATGGATCCAGACTGGAAAACTGGGAAAGGAGCTGGGGGTGGGAAACTGGGAATGCAGCAGGAATTGGGGTGGGAAACTGGGAATATTGGCTGAAATTGGGGTGGGAAACTGGGAATGCAGCAGGAATTGGGGTGGGAAACTGGGAATATTGGCTGGAATTGGGGTGGAAAACTGGGAGATCTGATGGAATTGGGGTGAAAAAGTGGGAATGCAGCTGGAAAATCTGGGAATGCAACGGGCCAAGCGGGCCTGGCTGGGCTGGGCAGGCCGGGTGCAGCTGCGGCTCGTTCCGGAACGTTCTGGAATGTTCCGGCTCATTGCGGCCCCTTCCGTGTGCAGAGCTGCGGGAGCTGCGGGAGCTGCGGGAGCTGCGGGAGCTGCGGGAGCCCAGCGGGGACACGGAGCCGCTGTGAGAGACCGGAGAGACGGCGGGTGAGCCGGGAACGGCGGGAATGATCCGGGAATGATCCGGGAATGACAGCACCGGGAATGGCGGGAATGATCCGGGAATGGTGGGAATGGCGGAATGATCCGGAATGACAGCACCGGGAATGGCGGGAATGATCCGGGAATGGTGGAATGGGGAATGATCGGGAATGGCGCGGCGGGAATGGCAAGAATGATCCGGGAATATCCGGAATGACAGCACCAGGAATGGCGGGAATGATCCAGGAATAATCTGGGAATAATCCGGGAATGACAGCACCAGGAATGGTGGGAATAATCCGGGAATGGCGGGAATGGCAGCACCAGGAATGGCGGGAATGGCGGGAATAATCCGGGAATGACAGCACCAGGAATGGTGGGAATGGCGGAAATAATCCAGGAATGGCAGCACCGGGAATGGCGGGAATAATCCAGGAATGGCAGCACTGGGAATAGTGGGAATGACAGCCCTGGGAATGCTGGGAATAGTGGGAATACCGGGAATGACAGCACCGGGAATGCCGGGAATAATCCTGGAATGACAGCCCTGGGAATGGCAGGAATATTGGGAATGACAGCACCGGGAATGGCGGGAATAATCCAGGAATACTCGGAATGGCAGCCCCGGGAATACCAGGAATAACCCAGGAATACCAGGAATACCGGGAATATTGGGAATGACAGCCCTGAGAATAATCCGGGAATACCGTGAATGACAGCCCTGGGAATGCTGGGAATATTGGGAATTACAGCCCTGAGAATAGCGGGAATACTGGGAATATTGGGAATGATAGCCCTGGGAATACTGGGAATTCCAGCCCTGGGAACGGAGGGAATGATCAGGAATGTTGGGAATGACAGCCCTGAGAATCAGCTGGGAATAATCTGGGAATAGTGGGAATTCCAGCCCTGGGAATGGCAGGAATGAGCTGGGAATTACAACCCTGGGAATGCTGGGAATGGGATAGCCGGGAATTCCAGGAATTACAACCCTGGGATATCTGGGAATTCCAGCCCTGGGATATCCAAGAATTCCCAGAATTCCAACCCTGACTTCCCACTCTTCCCACAGGTCCTGGAGGGGGAGGCTCCGGAGCTTTCCCCTCTCCCCACTCCGCACAAGATTCCAACCAAACCTCGGGAATTTCGGGACTTTTCCTCGGGAAAGAAAAACGGAAAAAAAAAAAAAAAAAAAAACCAAAAAAAAACAAAAAAATCACAACAACAGCAACAGGAAAAAAACCTACCCGGATTTTTCCCGATTTTTTTTCCCGACTTTTCCCACTGCAGGGGGCAGGGAAGGGGCCGGGTCTCGGCCTTCCCGTTCTCCCGGGAATTCCCGGGGCCATTCCCGGCGGGATCCGGCGGCCAGGACACTACAGGGACCGGGAGTGGCCGGAGAATTCTTGGGGAATTTGGGAATTTGGGAATTCCGTCCCTAAAACAAAACTCCCGGCATCGGCTGCTTCCGCAGCCTCGGCGCTTTATTTATTTTTAATTTCCCTTTCCTTTTCCCGTGGTTTTTGGTTTCTTTGGGAATTTTTTCCCCCCTTTCTTTTCCTGTTTTTTTTTCCTCTTTTTTTTTTTTTTTCCTCCTATTTATCACCAGCCGCAAAATTCCCGGGAAAACGGGGACGGTGTGGAAAAGGGGGAGAGGGAGGGGCTGGAATTCCTCGGGCATCCCAAATTTCCAGAGGGGGCAGCGCGGGGGGGGAGGGGAGGAGGATGATTCCCAGCCCGGAATTCCCGAAATTCCCGGGGAATTCCCGGGGGGTCGCTTTTCTTTCTTAAGTGCAATAAAATCTTTCAGGGAGCTGCGAGGGGAGGGGGAGGTTGGGATTGGAATTCCGGAGGGATATTCCCGATATTCCGGCCGGGAATTTTCTTTTTCGCTGGTGTTTTCCGGGGTTTGGTTTTTGGGATTTTGTTTTGTCTTTTCCCAGATTTTTTTTTTTTTTTTTCCTTCCCTTTGGTGTTTTTCCTTCGTTTTCCCCGTGGTGGAGTTTTTTGTTAACGGCTGTTTTCTAATTAAAGGAATTCTGCATTCGTCACCCGCCCTCTTCTTGGGGGCTCCGCCCGGAATTCCAGGATTTTGGGAATTCGTGGATTTGGGAGAGGGTGTGGGGGGGGTGAAGATCCCAAAAAAAAAAAACCTGGAGCAGGTGGGAAATCCCTCTGGGAATGGCAAAAATCCAAAAAAAAATCCCAGGACACAGAGCAGGGGGTGGAACTTGGTTTATTGGGGGGTGGTCCCGGGGGGGTTTTCCAGGGAATTCTGGCGGGATGGGGTTTGGGAATGGGTTTGGAATTCGGGTTTTTTTTGGGGGAGGGATTTTCCCCGATTTTCCTTCCCAGTTTTCCCTCCCCAAAGGATCCAAATTTTGGGAAGTGATTCCCCAAAAGTGTCTCAGGGTGGGGAATTCCCGGGAGGGATCAAAATTCCCGTGGATTCCAGGAGTTTTGGGATAGCCCTGGATCTTCCCAGTCCCCTCCAGCATCTCCAAAATTCGGGATCAAAACCCCAGAATTCCCCAATCCCGGTCCCCTCCATCATCTCCCAGTGACAAAAACTGGGAATAAAATCAAAGAATTCCCTCTGGATCTTCCCAAACTGGGAATAAAATCCCAGAATTCCCTCTGGATCCTCCCAATCCTCTCCAGCATCTCCGGGATCACAATTCAGGGATAAAACCCTGGAATTCCCAATCCATGCCTCCTCCAGCATCTCCCAGTGATAAAAACTGGGAATTAAATCCCAGAATTCCCTCTGGATCATCCCAGTCCTCTCCCAGGACTAAAATCCAGGAATAAAAACCCCGGGAATCCCCTCTGGATCATCCCAGGACCAAAATCCAGGAATAAAACCCTGGAATTCCCTCTGGATCATCCCAATCCCTTCCAGGACCAAAATCCAGGAATAAAACCCCCAGAATTCTCTCTGGACCATCCCAGTCCTCTCCCAGGAGTAAAATCCAGGAACAAAACCCTGGAATTCCCAATCCCTCTCTTCTCCAGCATCTCCCAGTGACAAAAACTGGGAACAAAATCCCGGGATTCCCTCTGGATCTTCCCAGTCCCTTCCAGAACCAAAATCCAGGAATAAAACCCCAGAATTCTCTCTGGACCATCCCAGTCCTCTCCCAGGAGTAAAATCCAGGAACAAAACCCTGGAATTCCCAATCCCTCTCTTCTCCAGCATCTCCCAGTGACAAAAACTGGGAACAAAATCCCGGGATTCCCTCTGGATCTTCCCAGTCCCTTCCAGAACCAAAATCCAGGAATAAAACCCCAGAATTCCCTCTGGATCTTCCCAGTCCCTTCCAGGATCACAGTTTGGGGATCAAACCCTAGAATTCCCAATCCCTGTTCCCCAAATCCTCCAGGAGCTCCCGCTGCCCTCGGTGGGGGTCTCGATCCCGATCCCAAACCCCGGGGGTCTCGGGGGTCTCATGGGCACTGCACCCCCCGGGACACGGGCTGATCCTGATCCCGATCCCAAACCCGGGGGTCTCGGGGGTCTCGGGGGTCTCTCAGGGGCACTGCACCCCCCGGGACACGGGCTGATCCCGATCCCGATCCCAAACCCCGGGGGTCCCAGGGGCACTGAAACCCCAGGGACATCGGGTTGTGGGGGGATCCCAGTCCTGATCCCGATCCCAGACTCCGGGGGTCTCAGGGGTCTCAGGGGCACTGCAACCCCCGGGACACGGGCTGATCCCAAATCCCGGGGGTCTCGGGGTCTCAGGGGTCTCGGGGGTCTCGGGGGTCTCGGGGGTCTCTCAGGGGCACTGCACCCCCCGGGACACGGGCTGATCCTGATCCCGATCCCAAACCCCGGGGGTCTCGGGGGTCTCTCAGGGGCACTGCACCCCCCGGGACACGGGCTGATCCCGATCCCGATCCCAAACCCCGGGGGTCTCGGGGGTCTCGGGGGTCTCGGGGGTCTCTCAGGGCACTGCATCCCCTGGGACACGGGCTGATCCTGATCCCGATCCCAAACCCCGGGGGTCTCGGGGGTCTCGGGGGTCTCTCAGGGGCACTGCATCCCCCGGGACACGGGCTGATCCTGATCCCGATCCCAAACCCCGGGGGTCTCGGGGGTCTCTCAGGGGCACTGCACCCCCCGGGACACGGGCTGATCCTGATCCCGATCCCAAACCCCGGGGGTCTCAGGTGTCTCGGGGGTCTCGGGGGTCTCTCAGGGGCACTGCATCCCCTGGGACACGGGCTGATCCGATCCCGATCCCAAACCCGGGGGTCTCGGGGGTCTCTCAGGGGCACTGCACCCCCTGGGACACGGGCTGATCCCGATCCCTATCCCAAACCCCGGGGGTCTCGGGGGTCTCGGGGGTCTCGGGGGTCTCTCAGGGGCACTGCACCCCCCGGGACACGGGCTGATCCCGATCCCGATCCCAAACCCCGGGGGTCTCAGGTGTCTCGGGGGTCTCGGGGGTCTCTCAGGGGCACTGCATCCCCTGGGACACGGGCTGATCCCGATCCCGATCCCAAACCCCGGGGGTCTCGGGGGTCTCGGGGGTCTCGGGGGTCTCTCAGGGGCACTGCACCCCTGGGACACGGGCTGATCCCGATCCCGATCCCAAACTCCGGGGGTCTCGGGGGTCTCAGGGGTCTCGGGGGTCTCGGGGGTCTCGGGGGTCTCTCAGGGGCACTGCACCCCCCGGGACACGGGCTGATCCTGATCCCGATCCCAAACCCCGGGGGTCTCGGGGGTCTCTCAGGGGCACTGCACCCCCCGGGACACGGGCTGATCCCGATCCCGATCCCAAACCCCGGGGGTCTCGGGGGTCTCGGGGGTCTCGGGGGTCTCTCAGGGGCACTGCACCCCCCGGGACACGGGCTGATCCCGATCCCGATCCCAAACCCCGGGGGTCTCGGGGGTCTCTCAGGGGCACTGCACCCCCCGGGACACGGGCTGATCCTGATCCCGATCCCAAACCCCGGGGGTCTCGGGGGTCTCGGGGGTCTCGGGGGTCTCTCAGGGGCACTGCACCCCCCGGGACACGGGGCTCGCCGCCGCCCTGCCCAGCCGCGCCAGCGCCCGCAGCAGCCCCATGTGGTGCCGGATCGAGTGGTCCAGGTTGACCGTGACCCCCAGGAGCTGCCGCGCCTCGGCGGCGCCGAAGGGAAATCCCGCGCCAGGAAAGCCTGGAAGAGCTCGGGATCGCCGTCCAGGCTGAGCACCTTGGCCAGCGGCTGCCGCAGCGCGCTCAGCTCGCCCGCGTGCGCCTGGAAGATGCTCCAGAGGGATCTCCCCGCGGAATCCCGGCAACAACCCGGGGAATTCCGGGAAGAGCTGGGGGAAATCTGCGCAAAATTCGGTAAACCCTGCGAAGGATTCGGTAAATCCTGCGAATAACTCTGCGAGTAATTCGGCGGATTCTGCCAGTAACTCAGCAAATAATCCCGGGAATAATCCGGTGAGCTGCGGGCATACTCCGGCCAGTCGTGGCCATCCAGCGCGCTCTGCCCCGAGTCCTCCAGGCACTGCAGCGTCCAGCTGAGGCGGCAGGGCCAGCGATCAGCCAGCACCACCCAGGCGGCGGCGGCTCGGGGCGACGGAACCGCTCCGGTACCGGCGCCGACCCCGGCCCCGACCCCGACCCCGGCCCCGCCGCAGCAGCGGTGCAGCAGCAGGCGCAGCGTGATGGGGATGGTGTTGACGATGCGCCGCACGTTGGCCCCGTTCTCCGGCAGATATCGCGACAGAACATCGGCCCCGTCGTGCAGGCACCGGAACGCCTCCTGGATCCACACCACGGCCTCGGAGTCCGCCTCCCTCCAGCCGGGCACGGCGCCCACGGTGGCGGCTCCGGCAGGACCGGCACCGGCGCCGTGCCGCGTTTTGGCGGCGTTGCCGGCGATGATGCGGCTCAGCAGATCCTCGCGGGTCTGGATGGCGGCCTCGACGCTGCGCAGGCGGGAGCGGGCGCCCATCTCGGGGATGGAGAAGGGCAGCGTGACGGCGCGGTTCAGGTACAGGTAGCCGTTGTCTGCCAGCCCCTTCATGCAGCCCGTCTGCTCCAGGCACGGCACGATGACGCTGGGGTCCACGGCCAGCACGAAGATGAAGGGCGCGTTGGCGTCCGACAGCAGCGTGGCCATGGCGTTGAAGACGCCGGCCACCTTCTCCGGGTAGCACAGGTCCAGGCTGGTGATCTCCAGCACCACGCGCAGCCGCCGGCGCTCAAAGACCTCCATGAAAGCCAAGAAATCCACCAGCACCTCCACCTCGCCGCGGATCTTGCTCATGAAGCCCAGCTGGCTGGCGAACCTGTCGCTGTTGGTCAGGCGCTCGATCTTCTTCTTCTCGCTGACCAGGAAGTTCTTGAGGATGGACAGAGCGCCCAGCACCAGCGAGGAGCCCGACAGCGAGGCCACGGCGCTGCCCACCACCTTGAGCGCGTGGTGCTCCTTGATGCCCGGCACCAGCAGGGCCACCAGGAGGATGGCGATGCCCGCGGCCAGCACCAGCAGCAGCGCCCAGAGCCGCAGGCACGTGCCCGTCTTGAGCACCCACTCGCGCTGCGAGGGGCCCGAGGCGAAGCGCGGCCGCGAGCCCAGCACGTGGAAGACGCTGAGCGGGAGCGCCCCGAAGTGCTGGCGGATGCGGTGGCACAGCGTGGTCACCAGCCCCGCCCAGAGCTTGTCGCAGCCCGCGAACTCCCAGGCGCTGAAGCGGATGAAGATGAACTCCAGGTTCTTGCGGCGCAGGTGGCCCTCGGTGACCACGGGCTCGTAGAAGGCCAGGAGCCACAGGGCCTCCAGCAGCCCCCAGCCGTGGGGGCTGCGCGGTTTGCGGTGGCCCCGGCGCAGCTCGGCGGCTTCGCGCTGGGTCATCTCCTCCTGCATGAAGGCTGCCGAGGGATGCGGGGTTGGGTTTGGGATTTGGGGTGGGGTTTGGGGTTGGATGGGATGGGTTGGGTTGGGTTGGATGGGTTGGGTTCAGTTGAGTTGAGTTGGGTTGGGTTGGGTTGGGTTGGAATGGATTGGATGGGATTTGGGATGGGTTTTGGGATTTGGGGGGGGATTGGGATTGGATGTGTTGGGTTGGGTTGGATGGGTTGGGTTCGGTTGAGTTGGGTTGGGTTGGGTTGGGTTGGAATGGATTGGATGGGATTTGGGATGGGTTTTGGGATTTGGGGGAGGTTTGGGATTGGATGTGTTGGGTTGGGTTGGATGGGTTGAGCTGGGTTGGGTTGGGTTGTGTTGGAATGGATTGGATGGGTCAGGATTCGAGATGGGATTTGGGGTTGGATGGGATGGGATGGGTTGGGTTGGAATGGATTGGATGAGATTTGGGATTTGAGATGGGATTTGGGGTTGGATGGATGGGATGGGTTGGGTTGAGTTGGTTTGTGTTGGAATTGATTTGTTGGGATTTGGGATGAGATTTGGGATTTGGGATGGGATTTGGGTTGGATGGGTTGGGTTAGAATGGGTTGAATGTGATTTGGGATGAGATTTGGAATTAGGACAAGATTTAGGAATGAATTAAGGATTGGGATGGAATTTGGGACTGGAGATTGCGATGAGAGACCCCAAACCCTCAGCAATCAACACCGGGCACAGAAAACCCCAAATCCAAAACCGCTGCTCCGAATTCCCCCATCCCAAATTCCCGAATTCCCGAATTCCCGGCTCCCCGACCCACCGGTGACCTTGGCCAGCAGGGTCTCCAGGCGGTGGCCGCAGGGCGCGTAGAAGCCGACGGTGACGGGCGTGGCCGTGTGGCACAGGGTGCGCGACAGGCAGCGGCAGTACACGTCATCCTCCGTGGGGGGCTCTGGGGTTGGGGATCAGGGATTGGGATTTGGGGTCAGGGATTGGGATTTGGGATCAGGGTTTGGGGTTTGGGATTGGGGTTTGGGGTCGGTTTGGGGTCAGGGTTTGGGATTTGGGATGGGGACAGGCAGCGGCAGTACACGTCATCCTCCGTGGGGGGCTCTGGGGTTGGGGATCAGGGTTTGGGGTTTGGGGTTTGGGATTGGGGTTTGGGGTCGGTTTGGGGTCAGGGTTTGGGATTTGGGATCGGGACAGGCAGCGGCAGTACACGTCATCCTCCGTGGGGGCTCTGGGGTTGGGGATCAGGGATTGGGATTTGGGGTCAGGGTTTGGGGTGGGTTTGGGGTCAGGGTTTGGGATTTGGGATCAGGGTTTGGGGTTTGGGGTTTGGGATTGGGGTTTGGGGTCGGTTTGGGGTCAGGGTTTGGGATTTGGGATCGGGACAGGCAGCGGCAGTACACGTCATCCTCCGTGGGGGGCTCTGGGATTGGAGTTTGGGATCAGGGATTGGGGTTTGGGATTTAGGGTCGGTTTGGGGTCAGGGTTTGGGATTTGGGATCGGGACAGGCAGCAGCAGTACACGTCATCCTCCGTGGGGGGCTCTGGGATTGGGGATCAGGGATTGGGATTTGGGGTCAGGGTTTGGGGTCAGGGTTTGGGATTTGGGATCAGGGTTTGGGGTTTGGGGTTTGGGATTGGGGTTTGGGGTCGGTTTGGGGTCAGGGTTTGGGATTTGGGATCGGGACAGGCAGCGGCAGTACACGTCATCCTCCGTGGGGGCTCTGGGATTGGAGTTTGGGATCAGGGATTGGGGGTTTGGGATTTAGGGTCGGTTTGGGTCAGGGTTTGGGATTTGAGGTGAGGGTTTGGGTTGGGATCAGGGTTTTGGATTGGGATCGGGACAGGCAGCGGCAGTACACGTCATCCTCCGTGGGGGGCTCTGGGTTGGGGTTTGGGGTGAGGTTTTGGGGTTTGGGGTCGGTTTGGGGTCAGGGTTTGGGGTTTGGGATCAGGGTTTTGGATTTGGGATCGGGACAGGCAGCGGCAGTACACGTCATCCTCCGTGGGGGGCTCTGGGATTGGAGTTTGGGATCAGGGACTGGGGTTTGGGATTTAGGGTCGGTTTGGGTCAGGGTTTGGGATTTGGGATCGGGACAGGCAGCAGCAGTACACGTCATCCTCCGTGGGGGCTCTGGGATTGGAGTTTGGGATCAGGGATTGGGGTTTGGGATTTAGGGTCGGTTTGGGGTCAGGGTTTGGGATTTGAGGTGAGGGTTGGGGTTTGGGATCAGGGTTTTGGATTTGGGATCGGACAGGCAGCGGCAGTACACGTCATCCTCCGTGGGGGGCTCTGGGATTGGAGTTTGGGATCAGGGACTGGGGTTTGGGATTTAGGGTCCGTTTGGGTCAGGGTTTGGGATTTGGGATCGGGACAGGCAGCAGCAGTACATGTCATCCTCCGTGGGGGGCTCTGGGATTGGGTTTGGGGTCAGGGATTGGGATTTGGGATCAGGGTTTTGGATTTGGGATCGGGACAGGCAGCAGCAGTACACATCATCCTCCGTGGGGGGCTCTGGGATTGGAGTTTGGGATCAGGGATTGGGGTTTGGGATTTAGGGTCGGTTTGGGGTCAGGGTTTTGGATTTGGGATCTGGACAGGCAGCAGCAGTACACGTCATCCTCCGTGGCGGGCTCTGGGATTTGGGGTCAGGATTTGGGGTCAGGGATTGGGATTTGGGATTCGGGATTTGGGACCTGCTCGTACCTTGGAGCTCGGGGGCCGCGCCCTCGGCGGGGGCTCCGGGGGGACACGGCCCTGGGGACCCCCCCGGGCTCAGCCAGGCCTCGCACTCCTCGCAGCCCCCCGGGACATCGCCGGGGACAGCCCCGGCCCCGAGGAGCAGCAGGAACCCTGCGGGGACGGGGACACCGTGGGGACACCGCGGGGATCCCCATCCCAATCCCACTCCCACCCCAAACCCTACCCTGGGCAGCTCCAGCGGCCCCATCCCGGTCCCGGTCCCTGTCCCGGTCCCTGTCCCGGTCCCTGTCCCGATCCCGGTCCCTGTCCCGGTTCCGGTCCCTATCCCGGTCCCGGTCCTCTCCCGGGATTTATGTGTCCCGGCCCCGGCGGTCCCGAACCCATCCCAATCCCCTCCCAGTCCCAATCCCCGCCCAATCCCATCCCGATCCTACCCCGGGCAGCTCCGGCGGCTCCATCCCCTTCCCTGTCCCCTTCCCTGTCCCGGTCCCCTCCCGGGATTTATGGGGACCGGCACCGGCGATCCCATCCCATCCCTTCCCAGTCCCCGCCCACTCCCATCCCAATCCCCTCCCAGTCCCGAATCCCACCCTGATCCCAGCCCGATCCTACCCTGGGCAGCTCCGGCGGCTCCATCCCTGTCCCGGTCCCCGTTCCGGTCCCGGTCCCTGTCCCCCGTCCCTGTCCCTGTCCCTGTCCCCGTCCCTGTCCCTGTCCCTGTCCCGGTCCCTGTGCCCGTTCCGGTCCCTGTCCCGGTTCCGGTCCCTGTCCCCGTCCCTGTCCCGGTCCCGGTCCCTGTCCCTGTCCCGGTCCCTGTCCCGGTTCCGGTCCCTATCCGGTCCCGGTCCCTGTCCCGTCCCTGTCCGGTCCCTGTCCCGGTTCCGGTCCCTGTCCCGGTTCCGGTCCCTGTCCCGGTCCCTTCCCGGTCCCTGTCCCGGTCCCGGTCCCTGTCCCGTTCCGGTCCCTATCCCGGTCCCGGTCCCTGTCCCGGTCCCTATCCCTATCCCGGTCCCGGTCCCTGTCCCGGTTCCGGTCCCTATCCCGGTCCCGGTCCTGTCCCGGTCCCTGTCCCGGTTCCTGTCCCTATCCCGGTCCCGGTCCCTGTCCCGGTCCCGGTCCCTGTCCCGGGTTCCGTTTCCCTATCCCGGTCCCTGTCCCGGTCCCTGTCCCTGTCCCTGTCCCTGTCCCGGTCCCGGTCCCTGTCCCGGTTCCGGTCCCTGTCCCCTTCCATCCCTGTCCCTATCCCTGTCCTCCTCCTCCAGTCTCCTCCCTGTCCCTGTCCCTGTCCCTGTCCCTGTCCCGGTCCCGGTCCCGTCGTCCCTCCGTTCCCTGTCCCTTGTCCCATCCCGGTCCCTGTCCCTGGTCCGTCCTGTCCCTCCTGTCCCGGTCCCGGTCCCTTCCGTTCCCTTCCTATCCCTGTCCCGGTCCCGGTCCCTGTCCCGGTTGTCCCGGTCCCGTCCGTCCCTCCGTCCTGTCCCTATCCCGTCTTCCCGGTCCCTGTCGTCCCGGGTCCTTCCTATCCGCCGGTCCCCCTGCCGTCCTCCCTGATCCCTATCCCTGTCCCTGTCCCGGTCCCTGTCCCTATCCCTATCCCTGTCCCGGTCCCGGTCCCTGTCCCGGTTCCGGTCCCTGTCCCGGTCCCTATCCCGGTCCCTGTCCCTATCCCGGTCCCGGTCCCGGTCCCGGTCCCGGTCCCGGTTCCGGTCGTCCCTGTCCCTATCCCTATCCCTGTCCCTGTCCCGGTCCCTGTCCCTATCCCTGTCCCTATCCCTGTCCCGGTCCCGGTCCCGGTCCCTGTCCCTATCCCTGTCCCTATCCCTGTCCCGGTCCCGGTCCCTGTCCCTGTCCCGGTCCCGGTCCCTGTCCCGGTTCCGGTCCCTATCCCTATCCCTCTCCCTGTCCCGGTCCCTGTCCCTATCCCTATCCCTATCCCTGTCCCGGTCCCGGTCCCTGTCCCTATCCCTATCCCTGTCCCTGTCCCTGTCCCGGTCCCGGTCCCTGTCCCTGTCCCGGTCCTGGTCCCGGTCCCTATCCCGGTCCCGGTCCTCTCCCGGGATTTATGTGTCCCGGCCCCGGCGGTCCCGGTCCCATCCCAATCCCCTCCCAGTCCCAATCCCCGCCCAATCCCATCCCGATCCTACCCCGGGCAGCTCCAGCGGCTCCATCCCCGTCCCGGTCCCCGTCCCTGTCCCTGTCCCGGTCCCCTCGGGTCCCCTCCCGGGATTTATGGGCCCCGGCGATCCCGGAGATCCCGGAGATCCCGGCCAGGGAGGGGCGGCCGGGGCAGAAATTCCGGCTGAGCCCGGCCTGAGTCAGGGCGCAGCAATTCCCGACCGGATCCGGCCCGGGAGGGGACAGTGGCGACAACGGGGACAAAGGGGACAGAGGGGATGGGCAGGGGGACATTGGGGACAACGGGGGGACAGAGGGGACAGCGGGGACAGAGGGGACAACGGGGACAAAGGGGATGGGCGGGGGGACATTGGGGACAGCGGCGACAACGGGGACAAAGGGGACAGAGAGGATGGGCAGGGGGCAAAGGAGACAGAGGGGACAGCGGCGACAACGGGGACAAAGGGGACAGAGGGGACAGAGGGGATGGGCAGGGGGACAGAGAGGATGGGCAGGGGGCAAAGGGGACAAAGGGGACAGAGGGGACCCCGGGGTCAGTGGGGGCAACGGGGGCAGAGGGGACAAAGGGGACGAGCGGGGGGACAGCGGGGTCAGCGGGACCCCGGCCAGGGCCGCGCCCCCGCGCTGCGGGCGGGGAGGGGACAGTGCCAGCGGCGCTTGGTGACACGGGCAGCGTCTGGGGTGGCCCCGCTGTCACACCGCGGTGGCATCGCTGTCACATCGCTGTCACACCGCGGTGGCATCGCTGTCACATCGCTGTCACACCGCGGTGGCAGCGCCGCTTCCGGTGGCCGCTGCCAGAGGAACCTGCTGGCCCGGGCGCGGGTGGCACCGGGTGACAACGGGGCGGCCACACCCCCCGCACCCCTCCCCCACACCCCCCGCACCCCTCCCCCACCCCCGCACCCTCCCCACACCCTGCAGTGGGGCTGGGCTGGGGTCGCGGCGGTGGGGCTGGCACCGGTGACAGCAGTGTCCCCAGTATGGGCTGGAGTGGGTCCCAGTGTCTCCAGTGTCCCCAGCCTGGCTTCCCAGTTGTCCCAGTATCCAGTGTCCCCAGTGTCCCCAGCCTGGCTCTCACAGTATTCCCAGTATCCCCAGTGTCCCCAGTGTCCCCAGTACCCCAGTATCCAGTATCCCCGTGTCCCAGTACCCCAGTGTCCCAGTGTCCCCAGTGTCCCCAGTGTCCCCAGTGTCCCAGTATCCCAGTGTCCCCAGTGTCCCCAGCCGGCTCTCACAGTGTCCCAGTGTCCCAGTACCCCAGTGTCCCCAGTGTCCCCAGTGTCCCCAGTGTCCCCAGTGTCTCCAGTGTCCCCAGCCCGGCTCTCCCAGTATCTCCAGTGTCCCCAGCCGGCTCCCCAGTGTCCCCAGTGTCCCCAGTATCCCCAGTATCCCAGTATCCCCAGTGTCCCCAGTGTCCCCAGTATCCCCAGTATCCAGTATCCCGTTCCCAGTGTCCCCCAGTATCCCCAGTTCCCAGTATCCCATGTCCCAGTATCCCCAGTATCCCCAGTGTCCCCCCAGTATCCCCAGTGTCCCCAGTATCCCCAGTATCCCCAGTGTCCCCCAGTATCCCAGTATCCCCAGTGTCTCCAGTGTCCCCAGCCCGGCTCTCCCAGTGTCCCCAGTGTCCCCAGTATCCCCAGTATCCCCAGTGTCCCCAGTATCCCCAGTGTCCCCAGTATCCCCAGTATCCCAGTATCCCAGTATCCCCAGTGTCCCCAGTATCCCCAGTATCCCAGTATCCCAGTATCCCAGTATCCCCAGTGTCTCCAGTGTCCCCAGCCCGGCTCTCCCAGTATCTCCAGTGTCCCCAGCCCGGCTCTCTCAGTATCCCCAGTGTCCCAGTATCTCCAGTGTCCCCAGCCCGGCTCTCTCAGTATCCCCAGTGTCCCCAGTGTCTCCAGTGTCCCCAGCCCGGCTCTCCCAGTATCTCCAGTGTCCCCAGCCCGGCTCTCCCAGTGTCCCCAGTGTCCCCAGTCCGTCCCTGTCACCGGATCCTGCGGGGGCGGGCTGGCACCGCTGGCATTTCCTCGCCACCCCACGAGCGCCCGGAGTGGCACGTGTGGCACCTGGGGGGTGGGGGGGGGTGACACCCGTGTCCCCCTTGTCCCCTCCCCACCCCGGGCGTCCCGTGACACCCCGTGTCCCCCCGAGTGTCCCCCCCCCATTCTGACCCCCCATTGTCCCTCTTTGTCCCCCCCGTGTCCCCCCCATGTCCCCGACTGTCACCCCCGTGTCCACTCATTGTCCCCCCATTGTCCCCCCGTGTCCCCCCATGTCCCCCATTGTCCCCCCCATTGTCCCCCCGTGTCCCCCCCATTGTCCCCCCGTGTTCCCCCATTGTCCCATTGTCCCACCCCGTGTCCCCTCATTGTCCCCCCATTGTCCCCTCATTGTCCCCCCCATTGTCCCCCGTGTCCCCCCATTGTCCCCCCATTGTCCCCCCCGTGTCCCCCCATTGTCCCCCCATTGTCCCCCCATTGTCCCCCCCGTGTCCCCCCATTGTCCCCCCATTGTCACCCCCATTGTCCCCCCGTGTCCCCCCCATTGCCCCCCCATTGTCCCCCCATTGTCACCCCCATTGTCCCCCCCGTGTCCCCCCATGTCCCCCATTGTCCCCCCATTGTTCCCCCATTGTCCCCCTTGTCACCCCCTTGTCCCCCCCGAGTCCCCCCCATTGTCCCCCCCGCGTGTCCCCCTGGGGGTCCCGTGTCCCCCCCCCAGTTTGTCCCTCTTGTCCCGCCCCTCCGTGTCCCCCGAGTGTCCCCCTTGGTGTCACCCCATTTTCACCCCCAATTGTCCTCCCGTGTCCCCCCCCGTGTCCCCCCATTCTGTACCCTCTCTTGCCCCCCCATGTCCCCTCTAATGTCCCCCCATGTCCCCCCGTGTCCCCCCATGTCCCCCCTTCCTTTTCCCCAGTGTCCCCTACATGTCCACCCCCTTGTCCCCCCATGTCCCCCCATGTCCCCCCATTGTCCCCCCCAATGTCCCTCCCGTGTCCCCATTGTCCCCCCGTGTCCCCCCAATGTCACCTCGGTGTCCCCCCCTCCTTGTCCCGAGTGTCCCCCCCATTATCCCCCCCATTGTCCCCCCCATTGTCCCCCTCCTTGTCCCGAGTGTCCCCCCCCAATGTCCCCCCATTGTCCCCCCCATATCCAAGGGGGGGTGGGCAATGCTCGGGCCCCACCCCGGGGGTTTCCCCGCCCAGCCCCACCCCCCCCCAGCCCCACCCCTGGGCGTTCCCCCCGAGCCCCCCTGTGTCCCCCCCCCCAGCCCCACCCCTGGGCTGTCCCCCGAGCCCCCCTGTGTCCCCCCCCCAGCCCCACCCCTGGGCTGTCCCCCCGAGCCCCCCCCATATCCCCCACCCCTGGGCGGTCCCCCGAGCCCCCCTGTGTCCCCCCCCCCCCCCCACCCCTGGGCGTTCCCCCGAGCCCCCCCTGTGTCCCCCCCCCAGCCCCACCCCTGGGCTGTCCCCCCGAGCCCCCCCTGTGTCCCCCACACCCTGGGCGGTCCCCCCTGTGTCCCCCCCCTGTGTCCCCCACCCCTGGGCGGTCCCCCCCTGTGTCCCCCCCATATCCCCCACCCCTGGGCGGTCCCCCCCTGTGTCCCCCCCCCCATATCCCCCACCCCTGGGCGGTCCCCCCTGTGTCCCCCCCCCCCAGCCCCACCCCTGGGCGGTTCCCCCTCCCCTCCCCTCCCCTCCCCCCCCCGTGTCCCCTCGCTGTCCCCGCTCCTTTGCCCCCCCCCCCCGATGGCCATGGCCCCCGCTCTGCTGCTCGCCGCCCTGCTGGCTCTGCTCGCCCCGGGCTCGCCCCTCGCCCCTCCCGGGGGTCCCGGCCCCCCCCGGCTCCGCCTGCGCTTCTCCCCCCCCGCTGCTGCCCCGGGGGTCTCTGCGGGCCCGGCTGCGACCCCCGGGGGGGCGCGGGGGGGGGGGACAGCCCCGCCAATGGCACCGTGGTGGTCGAGAGCGGCCGGGACCCCCCCCGGGCAGCGGCTTCAGGCTCGGTCAGTGCCGGGGGGCTTTTATTGGGGGGGTTCTGGGGGTTTGGGGGCATTTGGGGGAGGTTTGGGGGGGAGTTCGGGGGGTCTGGGGGGGTTTTTGGGGGGTATGTGGGGTTTGGGGGAGGTTTGGGGGGGTTTGGGGGGCAGTTTGGGGGGCAGTTTGGGGGGTTTAGGGGGAGGTTTGGGGGGTTTGGGGGGGTTTGGGGGGGAGTTTGGGGGGTTTAGGGGGAGGTTTGGGGAAGTTTGGGGGGTTTAGGGGGAGGTTTGGGGGATTTGGGGGGGTTTGGGGGGGGGGAGTTTGGGGGTATGTGGGGGTTTGGGGGAGGGGTTGTGGGGGGGTTTGGGGGGAAGTTTGGGGGTTGGGTTTGGGGGGATTTTGAGGGCTCTGGGGGGATTTTTTGGGGGGGGGTATGTGGGGGTTTGGGGGCATTTTTGGGGGGTTTGAGGGGATTTGGGGGGATTTTGGGGGCTCTGGGGGATTTTTGGGGGGTATGTGGGGGTCTGGGGGAGGTTTGGGGGGGTTTGAGGGGATTTGGGGTGGAGTTTGGGGGGTCTGGGGGGATTTTTGAGGGGTGTGTGGGGGTTTGGGGGAGGTTTGGGGGGGTTTGGGGGGAGTTTGGGGGGTTTGAGGGGCATTTAGGGGGAATTTTGAGGGGATTTGGGGAGATTTTTGGGGGGTTCTGGGGGGATTTTTTTGGGGGGAGGTTGAGGGGATTTGGGGGATTTGGGGGGGGTGTCGGGATCCGAAAGTTTTGGGGTGGAGGGATTTGGGGTGGGGGGTTTGGGGTGGAGGAAGGGATGTGGGGGGGGGGTGTTCAAGATCCCAAAGTTTTGGAAGGGGGAGAAGTTTGGGATCCGGGGTGGGGGTTGGAGTGGAGGGATTTGGGGGAGTTTGGGGGATTTTGGGGTTCCGGGGGGGTTTTTGGGATGTGGGGGAATTCGGGGGCATTTGGGATCCGGGGGGTTTGGGATAAGTGGGGAATTTTGGGGTGCAGGAGAATTTTGGGATGGATTTGGGGTTCGGGAGGAATTTGGGATACAGGGATGGATTTGGGGTTCAGGGGAGGATTTGGGATACAGGGATGGATTTGGGGTTCAGGAGGGATTTGGGATACAGGGATGGATTTGGGGCTCGGGAGGAATTTGGGATACAGGGATGGATTTGGGGTTCAGGAGGGACTTGGGATACAGGGATAGATTTGGGGTTCGGGAAGGATTTGGGATACAGGGATGGATTTGGGGTTCAGGAGGGATTTGGGATACAGGGATAGATTTGGGGTTCGGGAAGGATTTGGGATACAGGGATGGATTTGGGGTTCGGGAAGGATTTGGGATACAGGGATGGATTTGGGGTTCAGGGGAGGGATTTGGGATACAGGGGTGGATTTGGGATACAGGGATGGATTTGGGGTGCAGGGGAGGATTTGGGGTGCAGGGGAGGATTTGGGGTTCAGGGGAGGATTTGGGATACAGGGGTGGATTTGGGGTTCAGGAGGGATTTGGGATGCAGGGATGGATTTGGGGTGCAGGGGAGGATTTGGGATACAGGGATGGATTTGGGATACAGGGAGGGATTTGGGATACAGGGATGGATTTGGGATACAGGGATGGATTTGGGATATTGTGGGGTGCTCGAGACGTTTCGGGGTGCAGCAGCTTTCAGGATCCGGGGGGAATTCTGGGATCCAGGAAGGATTTGGGGGTGGGGGGGTCTCCAACACCCCAAAAATCCCTTTGCTAGGGGGGAGGGTGGAAAGTTCTGACAACCCCACGATTTTTGGGGTTCGTGCCCTGGGGGTGGGAGTTCCCAGGACATTTTGGGAATCCAATCCCAAATCCCAAAAAAAACCCCCATTCCCAAAATCCCCATTTTTCGGGCTGCATCCCCCCCCCCCCCCCCCAAATTCCCAACCCCCCTTTTCCTTTCATTTTGAGGCTGGGGGTTTGGGGCCCCTCCCCGGTTTTTTGGGGAGGGGTTTTGGGGGTCGGGGGGGTTTTTTATTTTTTAGGGCCCCGTCCCGGGGGGAAGGGTGGGCCCCATCCCACCCACGCAGCTCCATGAGCTCATCGGGTCCCGCTGGAAAACGCCGGGAATTCGCAACATAAACAGAGGGGCCCCGGCAGGCGCGGGCTCGAGCGGCCCCGGGGGCCCCCCCGACCCAAAAAAACCGGGCTGCGACCCCTCCCCAAATATCCAGGACCCCCCCCCGGAACGTTCTGGAGACTCCCCGCAAATCGGGATCCCCCCTGATTGTCGGGATCTCGTCCTAAATGTCAAAATCCCTCCCCAAAATGTTCTGGATCCGCCCCAAAAATGGGCAGGGACCCCCCCAAATGTCCTGGACCCCCCCCCAAATATCCTGGACCCCCCCCCCGGAACGTTCTGGAGCCTCCCCGCAAATCGGGATCCCCCCTGATTGTCGGGATCGCGCCCCAAATGTCAAAATGCTTCCCCAAAATGTTCTGGATCTGCCCCAAAAATGGGCTGGGACCCCCCTCAAAATGTCCTGGACCCCCCAAATGTTCTGGACCCCCCCCCAAATATCCTGGACCCCCCCCAAATGTCCTGGACCCCCCCAAATGTCCTGGACCTCCCACTCCAAATTTGGGTCCCCCTTGGATCCCCCCCAAATGTCGGGATCTCGCTCTGGACCCTCCCCAAAATGTTCTGGATCCGCCCCAAAATCTGGGCAGGGACCCCCCCCCAAATGTTCTGGACCTCCCCCAAATGTTCTGAGACCCCCCCCCCAAAAAAAAAATCTAACCAGGATTCCCCCAAAATTTTGAGATCCCCCCCCCCAAAAAAAAAAAATATTTGGGATTCCCACAAATTTCAGGATCCCCCCAAAAATGTCCTGGACCCCCCCCAAAAAAAGTTTGGACCCCCCCAAAAAAAGAAAAATTTTGGGGTTCTGTCCTTGGATCCCCCCCCCCAAAAAAATATTTGGGATCCAATTTTGGGGTGGGTTTGGGTGGGATTTTTTTGGGTTTTTTTAGGGTTTTTTTTGGGGGGGGTCTCCCTAATTTCGGGGTGTCCCCCCCCCTCAGTGCTGCGCCGTAACGGGGGGGTCGCACACCCAATTTTGGGGTAATTTTGGTGTTATTTTGGGGCTGTTTTGGTCATTTTGGGGGTTTCTTGGGGGATTTTCAGTTTTTTGGGTTTTTTTTTGGGGGGGTCTCCCTAATTTCGGGGTGTCCCCCCCCCTCAGTGCTGCGCCATAACGGGGGGGTCGCACACCCAATTTTGGGGTAATTTTGGTGTAATTTTGGGGCTGTTTTGGTCATTTTGGGCGGGTTTCTTGGGGGGATTTTCAGTTTTTTGGGGTTTTTTTTGGGGGGGTCTCCCTAATTTCGGGGGGTCCCCCCCCTCAGTGCTGCGCCATAACGGGGGGGGTCGCACACCCAATTTTGGGTAATTTTGGTGTAATTTTGGGGCTGTTTTGGTCATTTTGGGCGGGTTTCTTGGGGGATTTTCAGTTTTTTGGGTTTTTTTGGGGGGGTCTCCCTAATTTCGGGGTGTCCCCCCCCCTCAGTGCTGCGCCATAACGGGGGGGTCACACACCCAATTTTGGGGTAATTTTGGTGTTATTTTGGGGCTGTTTTGGTCATTTTGGGCGGGTTTCTTGGGGGGATTTTTAGTTTTTTGGGGTTTTTTTGGGGGGTCTCCCTAATTTCGGGGTGTCCCCCCCCCCCCCGCAGTGCTGTGCCCGCTGCTCTGCAGGAACGGGGGCTCTGCGCCCACCCCCAGCGCTGCCTGTGCCCCCCCCAGTTCACCGGGAAATTTTGCCACCTGCCCTCGGCCAACGCCTCCTCCCGGGGGCGCGACCCCAAAACCCCCCCGGGGACCCCCAAAACCCGCGGGGGGGCCCCGAAAACCCCCAGAATCCCGAGGGGGAGCCCCCCAAATCTACACCCTGCCCTTGAGCAACCACCGCGAGGAGGAGGATGGTGAGACCCCCCCCCAAAAAAAAAAAAAAAAATTAATTAAATTTGGGGGTTGGGGGGATTTTGGGGTTTTTTTTTCCCTTCAATCCCCCCTCCCCAAAAAAAAAAAAAAAAAAAAAAAAATCCCATTTTTTGACTCCCGTTCCCGATTTTTCCATCCCTAAATTCTTTCTGGGTTACCCTGAAATTTCGGGCTACAAATTTCAAACCCCCCCCCCACCCCCAAAAAAAATTCGCCCACGCTATGAATTCCCGGTTTTCTCCCCGTCTTAAATCCCCCCAAATCCCCCTAAAATCCCCCCCAAAATCCTCCCCAAATCCCACCTCAGATCCCCCCAAAATCTCCCCAAAATCTCCCAAAATCCCCCCCAAATCCCCCCCAAATCCACCCAAAATCCCCCCAAATCCCCCCCCAAATCCCCCCCAATTCTCCCCATTTTAAAACCTCCAAATCCCCCCAAATCCCCTTTTTTCCCCCCAAAACCCCCTTTTGTTCCCCCCCAAATTTGGGGAGGGTCTCCCCCAACCCCTCCCCCCAATTTGAGGAGGGGTCTCCTCTCCAAATTCCCCCCTTTACCCCCAAATCCCCCCCATTTCCCCCCCAAACCCCCCCAATTTGAGGAGGGGTCTCCCCCAACCTCCCCCCAAATTTGAGGGCGGGTCTCCCCTTTCCCAAACCTCCCCCCAATTTGAGGAGGGGTCTCCCTCCAAACCCCCCCTTTCCCAATTCCCCAAATTCCTGAGGATCGGTCTCCCCTAACCCCCCACCCCCCCCCCCAATTGAGAGGTCTCCCCCAACGCCCCCTCCCCAATTCCAGGTGCGCAGTCCCGAGGTGAGGCCTGGCCGCCACCCCCCCCAGCCGCCCTGCGGATCCACAGCGTGGAGCGCGTGCGGGGGGGAGGGGCGGGGGCGGCGACCCCTCCCCAGCGCCCCCCACCCCTCCCCCTCCCCCCGGCGGGGGGCGCCCCCCGAGCCCCCAGACCCAATTCCCGGTGCGGGCTCAGAGGGGACCCCCCCGCACCCCGCCGGCCCAGGAGAACTCGGGGTTCGGGTATTGCTTCCGGCAGCTGAGGGGGGGGCAGGTGAGAGGAGACCCCTCCCCAATTTGGGGGGGGGGTGGGGGAGACCCCTCCTCAAATTCTGGAGGGTGGGGGAGACCCCTCCCCAAATTGGGGGGGTAATGGGGGAATTTGGGGGGAATTGGGGGGAACTGGGGGGATTTGGGGGGAAAAGGGGGATTTGGAGAGGAGACCCCTCCCCAAATTCGGGGAGGGGTTGGGGGAGACCCCTCCTCAAATTGGGGGGGGAAATGGGGGAATTTGGGGGGGAATTGGGGGGGAACTGGGGGGGAAGGGGATTTGAGGAGAGGAACCCTCCCCAAATTCGGGGGGTGGGAGACCCCTCCCAAATTCTGGAGGGGGGGGAGACCCCTCTCAAAAATTGGGGGTTGGGGAATGGGGATTGGGGAAAGGGGGAGGACCCCTCCCAAATTCGGGGAGGGGTTGGGGGAGACCCCTCCCAAATTGGGGAGAGGTTGGGGGGAAATGGGGGGAATTGGGGGAAAAAAGGGGGGAAATGGGGATTGGGAGGAGCAGGTGAGATGAGACCCCTCCCCAAATTCTGAGGGATTGTGGGAAAAAAAGGGAATTTTGGGAAAAGGGGGAATTGGGGGATTTTTTAAATTTTTTTTTTTGCGGGGAAATAAAATTTTTCTCTCTTTCTCTCTCTCTTTCCCCCCTTTCCCCCATTTTCCCATTCCCCCCCCTTTTTCCCAATTCTCCCCGTTTTCCCCATTTTTTCCCATTTTTAACAATTTCCCCCCATTATTTCCCAATTTCCCCCATTTCCCCCCATTATTTCCCATTATTCCCCCATTATCCCCCCATTTTCCCATTATTCCCCCCATTTCCTCCCATTATTTCCCATTTCCCCCCATTTTCCCCCATTATTCCCCCATTATTTCCCATTATTCCCCCCATTATTCCCCATTTCCCCCATTTTCCCCCCATTATTCCCCCATTATTTTCCATTCTCCCCCATTATTCCCCATTATTCCCCCATTTTTCCCCCATTATTTCCCATTATTCCCCCATTATTCCCCTATTATTCCCCTATTATTCCCCCATTCATTCCCCCCATTATTCCCCAATTTTTCCCCCATTATTTTCCATTATTCCCCCATTATTCCCCCATTATTCCCCCATTTTCCCCCATTTTTCCCCCATATTTCCCATTATTCCCCCCATTATTCCCCCATTTTCCCCCCATTTTCCCCCCATTATTCCCCCATTATTTTCCATTATTCCCCCATTATTCCCCCATTATTCCCCCCATTATTTCCATTATTCCCCCATTTTCCCCCATTTTCCCCATATTTCCCATTATTCCCCCATTATTCCCTATTATTCCCATATCCCCATTATTCCCCCATTATTCCCAATTTCCCCCCATTATTTTCCTTATTCCCATTATCCCCCATTATTCCCCCATTTCCCCCATTTTCCCCATTTCCCATTTCCCCCAATTCATTTTCCCCGTTATCCCCATTATCCACCCATTTTCCCCGTTTCCCTTCCGCACTATTCCATTTTCCCGCCCAGTGCCGCCCGCTGCCGGGCTCGCACTCGGGACATTTGCTGCCGGGGGGGGCCGGGGTCGCCTGGGGGGTCCGCGAGTGTCACCCGTGCGACGGCAGCGACCGTGAGGGGGGAAAAACACCGGGATAGGGGGGAAAAATACCGGGATAGGGGGGGAAAATATACCGGGATAGGGGGGAAAAATACCGGGATAGGGGGGGAAAAATACCGGGATAGGGGGGGAAAATATGCCGGGATAGGGGGGGAAAAATACCGGGATAGGGGGGAAAATATACCGGGATAGGGGGGAAAAATACCGGGATAGGGGGGGGAAATATACCGGGATAGGGGGGGAAAAATACCGGGATAGGGGGGGAAAATATACCGGGATAGGGGGGGAAAATATACCGGGATAGGGGGGGGAAAATACCGGGATAGGGGGGGAAAATACCGGGATAGGGGGGGAAAATATGCCGGGATAGGGGGGGGAAAATACCGGGATAGGGGGGGAAAAATACCGGGATAGGGGGGAAAATATGCCGGGATAGGGGGGGAAAATATACCGGGATAGGGGGGGAAAATATACCGGGATAGGGGGGGGAAAATACCGGGATAGGGGGGAAAATACCGGGATAGGGGGGGAAAATATGCCGGGATAGGGGGGGAAAAATACCGGGATAGGGGGGAAAATATGCCGGGATAGGGGGGGAAAATATACCGGGATAGGGGGGAAAATATACCGGGATAGGGGGGAAATAATGCCGGGATAGGGGGGGAAAATATACCGGGATAGGGGGGAAAATATACCGGGATAGGGGGGGGAAAATACCGGGATAGGGGGGGAAAATACCGGGATAGGGGGGGAAAATATGCCGGGATAGGGGGGGAAAATACCGGGATAGGGGGGAAAATACCGGGATAGGGGGGGAAAATACCGGGATAGGGGGGAAAATATACCGGATAGGGGGGGAAAATATACCGGGATAGGGGGGAAAATATACCGGGATAGGGGGGAAAATATACCGGGATAGGGGGGGAAAAATACCGGGATAGGGGGGGAAAATATGCCGGGATAGGGGGGGAAAATACCGGATAGGGGGGAAAATATGCCGGGATAGGGGGGAAAAACACCGGGATAGGGGAGAAAAATACCGGGATAGGGGGGGAAAAATATCGGGATAGGGGGGAAAATATACCGGGATAGGGGGGAAAAAACCGGGATAGGGGGGGAAAATATACCGGGATAGGGGGGGAAAAACACCGGGATAGGGGGGAAAAATACCGGGATAGGGGGGGAAAATATACCGGGATAGGGGGGAAAATATACCGGGATAGGGGGGGAAAATATACCGGGATAGGGGGAAAATGGGGGGAATAATGGGGGGGGGGGAAATGGGGGAATAATGGAAAATAATGGGGAAAAAGGGGGGAATAATGGGGGGAATAATGGGAAATAATGGGGGAAATTATTAAACCGGGATAGGGGGGAAAAATATACCGGGATAGGGGGAAAAATGGGGGGAAATAATGGAAAATAATGGGGGGAATAATGGGGAAAAATGGGGGGAATAATGGGAAATAATGGGGGAAAAGGGGGGGAATAATGGGGGAAATATGGGGAAAAATGAGGGGAATAATGGGAGGAATAATGGGGGAAATAATGGAATAATGGAAAATAATGGGGGAAAAGGGGGAAAATGATGGGGGAAAATGGGGGGAATAATGGGGGAATAATGGAAAATAATGTGGGAAAATGGGGGGAATAATGGGAAATAATGGGGGGAATTATTAAACCGGGATGGGGGGGGAAAACAGGATAGGGGGGGCAAATAAATACCGGGGGGGGACAAATATCGGGATA
Source organism: Sitta carolinensis (assembly GCA_032173965.1). NCBI lineage: Eukaryota > Metazoa > Chordata > Aves > Passeriformes > Sittidae > Sitta > Sitta carolinensis. The sequence goes on from CM063311.1 coordinate 921,677, forward strand.
GGGGGGCAAATATCGGGATAGGGGGGACAAATACCGGGATAGGGGGGGCAAATAAATACCGGGGGGGGGACAAATATCGGGATAGGGGGGACAAATATCGGGATAGGGGGGTCAAATATCGGGATAGGGGGAACAAATATCGGGATAGGGGGCAAATATCGGGATGGGGGGGAAAATATCGGGACAGTGGGGGGCAAATATCGGGATAGGGGGGGAAAATATCGGGATAATGGGGGGCAAATATCGGGACAGTGGGGGGCAAATATCGGACAGGGGGGCAAATATCGGGATGGGGGGAAAATATCGGGACAGTGGGGGGCAAATATCGGGATAGGGGGGAAAATATCGGGATAATGGGGGGCAAATATCGGGACAGTGGGGGGCAAATATCGGGACAGGGGGCAAATATCGGGACAGGGGGCAAATATCGGGATGGGGGGGAAAATATCGGGACAGTGGGGGGCAAATATCGGGATAGGGGGGGAAAATATCGGGATAATGGGGGGCAAATATCGGGACAGTGGGGGGCAAATATCGGGACAGGGGGGCAAATATCGGGACAGGGGGGCAAATATCGGGATGGGGGGAAAATATCGGGACAGTGGGGGCAAATATCGGGATAGGGGGCAAATAAATACCGGGGGGGGGAAATATCGGGATAGGGGGGGAAAATAGCGGGATGTGGGCGGCAAATAAATACCGGGGGTGGGGCAAATATCGGGGGGGGGAGGGACACCGGGATAGGGGGGCAAATATCGGGATAGGGGGGGCAAATATCGGGATAGGGGGGGCAAATACCGGGGGGTTGTCGGTGACCCCGGGGGGGCCACAGGTGACCCCAAGTTGCCCCCCCCCTCCCCTCCCCCCCCCAGAGCCGTGCCCGCAGGGCTTCGAGCGCCGGAACGGCTCCTGCGAGGGTGAGCGGGAATTCTGGGAATTGTGGGAATTCGGGATTGGGGGGGGGATTGGGAATGTGGGAATTCTGGGATTGGGGGGTGGGATCGGGGGATTTGGGAATAATGGGAATTCTGGGATTGGGGAGGTTGGGAATGTGGGTATTCTGGGATGGGGGTGGGATTGGGAATGTGGGAATTGTGGGAATTCTGGGATTGGGGGTGGGATTGGGAATGTGGGAATAATGGGAATTCTGGGATTGGGGGTGGGATTGGGAATGTGGGAATAATGGGAATTCTGGGATTGGGGTGGGATTGGGAATGTGGGAATAATGGGAATTCTGGGATTGGGGGTGGGATTGGGAATGTGGGAATAATGGGAATTCTGGGATTGGGGGTGGGATTGGGAATGTGGGAATAATGGGAATTCTGGGATTGGGGGTGGGATTGGGAATGTGGGAATTGTGGGAATTCTGGGATTGGGGTGGTTTGGAATTTGGGAATTATGGGAATTCTGGGATGGGGGTGGGATTGGGAATGTGGGAATAATGGGAATTCTGGGATTGGGGGGGTTGGGATTGGGGGGTTTGGATTGGGGTTGGGATTGGGGGATTTTGGGATTGGGAATTCTGAGATTGGGGGCTTGGGATTGGGGAATTCCGGGATTGGAAATCTGGGATTGAGGATTTGGGAGGTTTGGATTGGGGGGGTTGGGATTGGGATTTTTGGGAGGGGGAGTTTGGAATTGGGAATTTTTGGGATCGGAGAATTTTGGGATCGGGGATTTTTTAGGATTGGGATTTTTTGGGACGGGGAATTTTTGGGGTGGGGATTTTTTAGGATGTGGATTTTTTTTTTTTTTTTTTTTTTTTTTTTGGGTGGTGGAATTCCAGACGTGGACGAGTGCCAGGACGGGTCCCTGTGCCAGAACGGGCTCTGCACCAACACCCGCGGGGGCTTCGCCTGCCTCTGCCCGCCCGGATTCCTGCTGGATTCCTCCCGCTCCAGCTGCATCTGTGAGCGATTGGGATCGTTTATAGGATCATTTATGGGATTGGGAATGGTGGGGATGGATTTGGGATGGGGTTAATGGGGTAAATGGGGTTGGGATGGGATTGGGATGGGATTGGGATGGGATTGGGATGGGGTAAATGGGGTTGGGATGGGATTCCTGCTGGATTCCTCCCGCTCCAGCTGCATCTGTGAGGGAATTTGGGATCATTTATGGGATCATTTATGGGATTGGGAATGGTGGGGATGGGATTTGGGATGGGGTTAACGGGGTAAATGGGGCTGGGATGGGATTCCTGCTGGATTCCTCCCGCTCCAGCTGCATCTGTGAGCGATTGGGATCGTTTGTGGAGTCATTTATGGGATTGGGAATGGTGGGGATGGGATTTGGGATGGGGTTAACGGGTAAATGGGGCTGGGATGGGATTCCTGCTGGATTCCTCCCGCTCCAGCTGCATCTGTGAGCGATTGGGATCGTTTATAGGATCATTTATGGGATTGGGAATGGTGGGGATGGGATTTGGGATGGGGTTAACGGGGTAAATGGGGCTGGGATGGGATTCCTGCTGGATTCCTCCCGCTCCAGCTGCATCTGTGAGCGATTGGGATCGTTTGTGGAGTCATTTATGGGATTGGGAATGGTGGGGATGGGATTTGGGATGGGGTTAACGGGGTAAATGGGGCTGGGATGGGATTCCTGCTGGATTCCTCCCGCTCCAGCTGCATCTGTGAGCGATTTGGGATCGTTTATAGGATCATTTATGGATTGGGAATGGTGGGGATGGGATTGGGATGGAATTGGGATGGGGTAAATGGGTTTGGGATGGGATTCCTGCTGGATTCCTCCCGCTCCAGCTGCATCTGTGAGCGATTGGGATCGTTTATAGGATCATTTATGGGATTGGGAATGGTGGGGATGGGATTTGGGATGGGGTTAACGGGGTAAATGGGGCTGGGATGGGATTCCTGCTGGATTCCTCCCGCTCCAGCTGCATCTGTGAGCGATTGGGATCGTTTATAGGATCATTTATGGGATTGGGAATGGTGGGGATGGGATTTGGGATGGGGTTAACGGGGTAAATGGGGCTGGGATGGGATTCCTGCTGGATTCCTCCCGCTCCAGCTGCATCTGTGAGCGATTGGGATCGTTTGTGGAGTCATTTATGGGATTGGGAATGGTGGGGATGGGATTTGGGATGGGGTTAACGGGGTAAATGGGGCTGGGATGGGATTCCTGCTGGATTCCTCCCGCTCCAGCTGCATCTGTGAGCGATTGGGATCGTTTATAGGATCATTTATGGGATTGGGAATGGTGGGGATGGGATTTGGGATGGGGTTAACGGGGTAAATGGGGCTGGGATGGGATTCCTGCTGGATTCCTCCCGCTCCAGCTGCATCTGTGAGCGATTGGGATCGTTTGTGGAGTCATTTATGGGATTGGGAATGGTGGGGATGGGATTTGGGATGGGGTTAACGGGGTAAATGGGGCTGGGATGGGATTCCTGCTGGATTCCTCCCGCTCCAGCTGCATCTGTGAGCGATTGGGATCGTTTATAGGATCATTTATGGGATTGGAATGGTGGGGATGGGATTGGGATGGAATTGGGATGGGGTAAATGGGTTTGGGATGGGATTCCTGCTGGATTCCTCCCGCTCCAGCTGCATCTGTGAGGGAATTTGGGATCATTTATGGGATTTGGGGGATTTGGGGGCGTTGGGAATGGTGGGGATGGGAATTGGGATGGGGTTAATGGGGTAAATGGGGTTGGGATGGGATTGGGATGGGATTGGGATGGAATTGGGATGGGGTTAATGGGGTAAATGGGGTTGGGATGGGATTGGGATGGGATTGGGATGGAATTGGGATGGGGTTAACGGGGTAAATGGGGCTGGGATGGGGTTGAGATGGGATTCCTGCTGGATTCCTCCCGCTCCAGCTGCATCTGTGAGGGATTGGGATAATTTTTGGGGTCGTTTATGGGATTTGTGGGATTGGGGGCGTTGGGAATGGTGGGGATGGGATTTGGGATGGAATTGGGATGGGGTAAATGGGGCTGGTATGGGATTCCTGCTGGATTCCTCCCGCTCCAGCTGCATCTGTGAGGGATTGGGATCATTTATGGGGGATTTGGGGGGTCGTTTATGGGATTTGTGGGGTTGGGAATGGGCTGGGTCAAACTTGGAGGGACTGGTCCGAACTGGTCCGAACTGGGAGGCCCCAGGTGCTCACCAGGTGCGCCCCCAGCCCCAAAACCTCTCCCAGAGGTCCATGGGGACCCCAAATCCACCTGGTCTGGGAAGGGGCAGGATGGAACAGGATGAGTTAGGATGGACTGGGCTGAACTGGGATGGACTGGGATGGACTGGGATGGACTGGGTCAAACTGGGATGGACTGGGAGAGACTGGGAGGGTCCCAGGTGCTCACCAGGTGCGCCCCCAGCCCCAAAACCTCTCCCAGAGGCCAGAGAGAGCCCCAAACCCACCTGGCTGGGAAGGGGCAGGATGGACTGGGATGGACTGGGATGGACTGGGATGAACTGGGTTGAACTGGGTTGAACTGGGTTGAACTGGGATGGACTGGGAGGCCCCCAGCTGCTCACCAGGTGCGCCCCCAGCCCCAAAACCTCTCCCAGAGGTCCATGGGGACCCCAAATCCACCTGGTCCGGGAAGGAGCAGGATAGAACAGGATGAGTTAGGATGGACTGGGCTGAACTGGGATGGACTGGGCTGAACTGGGATGGACTGGGATGGACTGGGATGGACTGGGCTGAACTGGGATGGACTGGGATGGACTGGGAGAGACTGTGAGGGTCCCAGGTGCTCACCAGGTGCGCCCCCAGCCCCAAAATCTCTCTCAGAAACTCGGGGGACCCCAAACCCACTTGGTCCAGGAAGGAGCAGGATGGAACAGGATGGGCTGGGATGGACTGGGCTGAACTGGGATGGACTGGGATGGACTGGGCCAAACTGGGATGGACTGGTCCAAACTGGGAGGCCCCCAGGTGCTCACCAGGTGCGCCCCCAGCCCAGCAGGTGCTCTCCGAGGCCCATGGGGACCCCAAACCCACCTGATCCAGGAAGGAGTATGATGGGATAGGATGGGCTGGGCTGAACTGGGCTGAACTGGGATGGACTGGGCCAAACTGGGATGGACTGGTCCAAACTGGGAGGCCCCCAGGTGCTCACCAGGTGCGCCCCCAGCCCAGCAGGTGCTGCCCGAGGCCCATGGGGACCCCAAACCCACCTGATCCGGGAAGGAGCAGGATGGAACAGGATGGGCTGGGATGGACTGGGCTGAACTGGGCTGAACTGGGATGGACTGGGCCAAACTGGGATGGACTGGGAGAGACTGGGAGGCCCCCAGGTGCTCACCAGGTGCGCCCCCAGCCCAGCAGGTGCTCTCCGAGGCCCATGGGGACCCCAAACCCACCTGATCCGGGAAGGAGCAGGATGGAACAGGATGGGCTGGGATGGACTGGGATGGACTGGGATGGACTGGGCCAAACTGGGATGGACTGGTCCGAACTGGGAGGCCCCCAGGTGCTCACCAGGTGCGCCCCCAGCCCAGCAGGTGCTCTCCGAGGCCCGCGGTCCGTGTTTCCGGCTGCTGCGGGAGGGCGGGGGCTGCGCGCTGCCCACCCTGCGCAACATCACCCGCCAGGTCTGCTGCTGCAGCCGCGTGGGCAAAGCCTGGGGGGGCTCCTGCCTGCTCTGCCCCCCCTTCGGATCGGGTGAGACCCCCTCCCCAAATCGGCCAGACCCCCCCTCAAATCGTGGGGAAAAAAACCCGGTGCTCGGCGGTGCCAAAAAACCCAAAAAACGGCAAAAAAACCCCAAAAAATCCGGCCCCAAAAAAAACTCCAAAATCGGCGGATTTTAACCAAGAAGTTCAACTCCCGGACCCCCGCCCCAAATTTTTTTGGAAGTCCTGCGAGCCCCCGCCCCAAAATTTTTGGAGGGGGTCCCAAAGTTCTGGGAATTCCCCAAAAATTCCGGTGTTTGGGGAGCCCTAAAAACGCCGAAAATTCCCCCAAAATTGCCGAGAACGCCCCCGAAAAAACGGAATTGGGGCGGGAAAAGGGTCTGGGGGCTTCGGAATTTGGGAGGGGTTCAGGAACTTGGGGAGGGGTCTGGGAATTTGGGGAGGGGTCCGGGAATTTGGGGAGGGGTCTGAGGTGTTCAGGAGGGGTCCGGGAATTTGGGGAGGGGTCTTGGAATTTGGGGAGGGGTCTGAGAATTTGGGGAGGGGTCTGAGGTGTTCAGGAGAGGTCCGGGAATTTTGGGAGGGGTCTTGGAATTTGGGGAGGGGTCTGAGAATTTGGGGAGGGTCCTGGAATTTGGGGAGGGGTCCTGGAATTTGGGGAGGGGTCCCAGGAATTTTTTTCGGGGTGAAAACAGGAATTTGGGGATGGGGGTGTTTTTGGGGGTGTCCCCCTCCCCAAATCCGAGCCCCCAGACCCAATTCGAGTCCCCAGACCCACTTGAGCCCCCTCCCCAAATCCAGAGGGGTTCCGAGAGCTCTTTCCCCCTCAAATCCGAGCCCCCAGACCCAATTGAGCCCCCTCCCCAAATCCAGAGGGGTTCCGGGTGATCTGCTCCCCTCAATCGGAGCCCCCAGACCCAAATTGAGCCCCCAGACCCAATTGAGCCCCCTCCACAAATCCAGAGGATTTCCAGGTGGTCTCAGCCCCTCAAATCCGAGCCCCCAGACCCACTTGAGCCCCCTCCCTAAATCCAGAGGGGTTCCGGGAGATCTGCTCCCCTCAATCCGAGCCCCCAGACCCACTTGAGCCCCCTCCCCAAATCCAGAGGGGTTCCAGATGACCTCAGCCCCTCAAATCTGAGCCCCCAGACCCAATCCGAGCCCCCAGACCCAATCCGAGCCCCCAGACCAAACTGAGCCCCCTCCTCAAATCCGGAGGTGTTCCGAGAGCTCTTTCCCCCCCAAATCCGAGCCCCCAGACCCAATTCGAGCCCCCAGACCCAACGGAGCCCCCTCCCAAATCCAGAGGGGTTCCGAGAGCTCTTTCCCCCCCAAATCCGAGCCCCCAGACCCAATTAGAGCCCCCAGACCCACTTGAGCCCCCTGCCCAAATCCAGAGGGGTTCCGGGAGATCTCAGCCCCCAAATCCGAGCCCCCTCCCTCAATTCGAGCCCCCAGACCCACTGAGCCCCTCCAAATCCAGAGGTTTCGAGAGTCTTCCCCCCCAAATCCGAGCCCCCTCCCAAATCCTGAGGATTTCCAGGTGATCTCAGCCCCTCAAATCCGAGCCCCCAGACCCAAATCCAGAGGGGTTCCGGGTGATCTGCTCCCCTCAATCGGAGCCCCCAGACCCAAATTGAGCCCCCAGACCCAATTGAGCCCCCTCCCCAAATCCAGAGGGGTTCCGGGAGCTCTCAGCCCCTCAAATCGAGCCCCCAGACCCAACGGAGCCCCCTCCCCAAATCCAGAGGATTTCCAGGTGATCTCAGCCCCTCAAATCCGAGCCCCCAGACCCAATCCGAGCCCCCAGACCTAATTCGAGCCCCCAGACCCAATTGAGCCCCCTCCCGAAATCCAGAGGGTTTCCGAGAGCTCTTTCCCCCCCAAATCCGAGCCCCCTCCCCAAATCCAGAGGGGTTCCGGGAGATCTCAGCCCCTCAAATCCGAGCCCCCAGACCAAATCCGAGCCCCCAGACCCACTTGAGCCCCCTCCCCAAATCCAGAGGGGTTCCGGGAGATCTGCCCCGCCGGGCCCGGCTATCATTACTCCGCCCAGGACCTTCGCATCAACACCCAGTTCCTGGGCCAGGACGGGCCTGGGGTCCCCCTGGGACCCCCCCGAGCCCCCCCGACCACCGGTGAGCCCCCCCCCCAAAAAACCCCCACGAGCAGCCCGACCCCCTCCTGAAAAAAACCCGAAATTCCTGATGGTTCTAAAGCCCCAAAATCCCTCAAAAATTCCCTTAATCCCCCCAAAATTTCCCCCAAATCCCCCCAAAATATCGTCAAAAAAGCACAAATATCCTGTAAACCCCCCAAATCCCCCCAAAACCATCCTAACCCCCCAAATCCCCTCCTAACCCCCTAAACCCCCCCAGAAACCCCCAAATCCCCTCCTAACGCCCAAATCCCCCTCTAACCCCCCCAAATCCCCTCCTAACCCTAAAATCCCCCCAAATTCCCCCCCAACCCCCTCAAATCCAGTCCTAACCCCCCAAATTCCCTCCTAACCCCCCCTAAACCCCCCCAAATCCCCCCAACCCCCCCAATCCCCTCCTAACCCCAGAATCCCCCCCCAAATCCCCATAAACCCCCCCAAGACCCCCAAAATCCCCCCCAAATCCCCCCCAAATCCCCCCAAGCCCCCCCAATTCCCCCCAAAGCCCCACAAAAATCCCCCCAAATCCCCTCCTAACCCCCTCAAATCCCCTCCTACCCCCCCAGATCCCCCCCAAACCCCCCAAGCCCCCCCAAAATCCCCCCAAATCCCCTCCTAACCCCAAAATCCCCCCCAAATTCCCCTCCTACCCCCCCCAACCCCCCCAAAATCCCCCCAAATCTCCTCCTACGCCCCCAGATCCCCCCAAAATCCCCCAAGCCCCCCCAAATCCCCTCCTAACGCCAAAATCCCCCCAAATCCCCTCCTAACCCTCCCAACCCCCCCCCAAATCTCCTCCTACGCCCCCAGATCCCCTCAAAATCCCCCAAGCCCCCCCAAATTCCCCCCAAATTCCCCTCCTAACCCCAAAATCCCCCCCAAATTCCCCTCCTAACCCCCCCAAACTCCCCCAAACCCCCCAAATTCCCCTCCTAACCCCCCCAAATTTCACCTCCCCCCCCCAGCCCCGGAGCCCCCCGAGTCCGGGACCCCCCGGCCGCCCCCGCCGCCCCCCCCCGGGCCCGAGGTGATCGTGGTACCCCGGCCCAGCCCCGATTTTGGGGGGGCTCTGCCCACCCTGCCCCCCCCGGAGCCAGGTGAGCGGGGGAGGGGGCGCGGGGGGGGGTTGGGGGGGATTTTGGGGGGGATTTGGGCGGGATTTGGGGAGGATCCCGATCCTAAATTCTGAATTCCCGACCGCATATCCCCCAAAATCCCAGAAATTCTCCCCAAAATCCCATAAATCCCCCCAAAAATCCCGTAGAATTCCCCCAAATCCCATAAAATTCCCAAATTCCCCAAACCCCGCAGTGTCCCCGTGCCTCCAGGACCCCAATCCCCATCCCCAAAATCCCAGAAATCCCCAAAATCCCGACCCCAAACCCCCTAAAATCCCCCGAAATCCCATCAAACACCCCCAAAAATCCCATAAAATTCCCAAGTCCCATAATCCCCCCAAAAATCCCATAAAATTCCCAAATTTCCCGCAGTGTCCCTGTGCCTCCGGGACCCCAATCCCCATCCTCCAACCCCCCAAAATCCCCCCAAACCCCCCCCCCAAAAATCCCATAAAATCCCATTAATCCCCCAAATCCCATAAAATTCCCCCAAATCCCACACAATTCCCAAATTCCCCGCAGTGTCCCTGTGCCTCCGGGACCCCAATCCCCAACCCCCCAACCCCCCCCCCAAAATCCCATCAAACCCTCCCCAAAAATCCCATAAAATTCCCAAATCCCATAAAATCCCCCAAATCCCATAAAATTCCCAAATTTCCCGCAGTGTCCCCGTGCCTCCGGACCCCAATCCCCACCCCCAAAATCCCAGAAATCCCCCAAATCCCGACCCCAAACGCCCCAAAATCCCCCCAAAATCCCATAAAATCCCATAAAATTCCCAAATCCATAAAATTCCTAAAAATCCCATAAATTCCCGCAGTGTCCCCGTGCCTCCAGGACCCCAATCCCCACCCCCAAAATCCCAGAAATCCCCCAATCCCGACCCCAAACGCCCCAAAATCCCCCAAAATCCCATAAAATCCCATAAAATTCCCAAATCCCATAAAATTCCTAAAAATCCCATAAAATTCCCGCAGTGTCCCCGTGCCTCCGGGACCCCTCCGTGTGCGGCCCCGGGCGCTGCGTGCCCCGGGGGGGAGGGGGCTACACCTGCCTCTGCCGGGGGGCTTCTGGCTGAGCCCCCAGGGCACGCACTGCGTGGGTGAGTGGGAATTTGGGGAGGGGCTCGGGGGGGTTTGGGGGATTTTTTGGGATTTTTTGGGGATTTTTCGGGATTTTTTGTGGATTTTTGGGGGATTTGTTTGGGATTTTTGGTGTTTGGGGGTTTTGGGGGTCCTTGGGGGCTTCTGGCTGAGCCCCCAGGGCACGCACTGCGTGGGTGAGTGGGAATTTGGGGAGGGGTCCCGGGGGGGTTGGGGGATTTTTTGGGATTTTTTGGGGATTTTTCGGGGATTTTTTTGGGATTTTTTGGGGGTTTTGGGGGGTTTTGGGGTCCTTGGGGGGCTCTGGCTGAGCCCCCAGGGCACGCACTGCGTGGGTGAGTGGGAATTTGGGAGGGGTCCCGGGGGTTTGGGGGATTTTTTGGGATTTTTTGGGATTTTTCGGGGATTTTTGTGGATTTTGGGGATTTTTTGGGATTTTTTGGTGGTTTTGGGGGGTTTTGGGTCCTTGGGGGCTTCTGGCTGAGCCCCCAGGGCACGCACTGCGTGGGTGAGTGGGAATTTGGGGAGGGGTCCCGGGGGTTTGGGGATTTTTTGGGATTTTTTGGGGATTTTTCGGGGATTTTTGTGGATTTTTGGGGATTTTTGGTGGTTTGGGGGGTTTTGGGGGTCCTTGGGGGGCTTCTGGCTGAGCCCGCAGGGTTCACCTGCGTAGGTAAATGGGGAGGGGCTTGGGGGATTTGGGGAGGGGTCCTGGAGGGGATTTGGGGGATTTTGGGGATTTTTTGGGATTTTTTGGGGGGATTTTTTTGGGATTTTTTGGTGGTTTTGGGGGGGTTTTGGGGGTCCTTGGGGGGCTTCTGGCTGAGCCCGCAGGGTTCACCTGCGTAGGTAAATGGGGAGGGGGCTTGGGGGGATTTGGGGAGGGGTCCTGGAGGGGATTTGGGGGATTTTGGGGGATTTTTTGGGATTTTTGGGGGATTTTTTGGGGATTTTTTGGTGGTTTTGGGGGTTTTGGGGGTCCTTGGGGGGCTTCTGGCTGAGCCCGCAGGGTTCACCTGCGTAGGTAAATGGGGAGGGGGCTTGGGGGGATTTGGGGAGGGGTCCTGGAGGGGATTTGGGGGATATTGGGGGATTTTTTGGGATTTTTGGGGGGATTTTTTGGGATTTTTGGGGGTTTTTGGGGTTTTGGGGGTCCTTGGGGGCTTCTGGCTGAGCCTGCAGGGTTCACCTGCGTGGGTAAATGGGGAGGGGGCTTGGGGGATTTGGGGAGGGGTCCTGGAGGGATTTGGGATATTGGGGAGTTTTTGGATTTTTGGGGGATTTTTTGGGATTTTTGTGTTTTGGGGGGTTTTGGGGGTCCTTGGGGCTTCTGGCTGAGCCTGCAGGGTTCACCTGCGTAGGTAAATGGGGAGGGGCTTGGGGGATTTGGGAGGGGTCCTGGGGGATTTAAAGGCGTTTTGGGGCGGTCCTGGGGGTTCACGTTCCACCTGCCCCTCACCTGTGCCCACCTGAGCTCACCTGTGCCCATCTGAGTTCACCTGTGCCAACCTGAGCTCACCTGTGCCCCCCTGAGCTCATCTGAACTCACCTGTGCTCACCTGAGCCCACCTGTGCTCACCTGTCCCCATTACCTGACCCACCTGAGCTCACCTGTCCCATTACCTGAGCCCACCTGAGCTCACCTGTGCCCATACCTGAGCTCACCTGTGCCCACCTGTGCCGCAGACATCGACGAGTGCCGCCAGTGCCCCCCCCTGCCCCCTGGGCGCTGCGAGAACTCCGTGGCTCCTTCCGGTGCCTCTGCGGGCCCGGCTACAGCGCCGAGCCCACGGGCACCGAGTGCCGCGGTGAGCGCACACCTGGGCACACCTGGGCACACCTGGGGACAAACTGGGGACAAACTGGGGACAACTGGGGTACACCTGGGGACACCTGGGCACACCTGGGCACACCTGGGGACAACTGGGGTACACCTGGGATACACCTGGGGACACCGGGGCACACCTGGGCACAGCTGGGGACAACTGGGAACACCTGGGATACACCTGGGCACAGCTGGGGACACCTGGAGACACCTGAGATACACCTGGGCACACCTGGGATACACCTGGGACACCTGGGACCTGGGCACAGCTGGGGACAACTGGGAACACCTGGGATACACCTGGGCACAGCTGGGGACACTGGGAACACCTGGGATACACCTGGGCACACCTGGCACACCTGGGGACACCTGGGCACACCTGGGAACACCTGGGAACACCCGGGACACCTAGGCACACCTCAAACCCCACCTGGGATACACCTGGGCACACCTGGGCATACATGGGTGCACCTGGGCACACCTGGGCACACCGGGGCACACCTGGGCACACCACAAACCCCACCTGGGAACACCTGGGCACACCTGGAAACACCTGGGATACACCTGGGTGCACCTGGGCACACCTGTGCCCACCTATCCCTCACCTGTCCCCACCTGTGCCACACCTGTGCCCAGACGTGGACGAGTGTGCCCAGCGCCCCCCAACCCTGCGGCCCACGGCGCTGCGAGAACCGGCCCTGGGGCTACGAGTGCGCTGCCCAGGGGGCTACCGGGGGACGCCGGGGGCGACCACCCTGCCAGGTGAGACTGGGGGATTGGGGGGTCTCTGTGCCCGGGGGCTACCGGGGGCGCCGGGGCGACCAGCCCTGCCAGGTGTGAGACTGGGGGATTGGGGGGTTCTCTGGCCCGGGGCTACCGGGGGCACCGGGGGCGACCAGCCCTGCCAGGGTGAGACTGGGGGATTGGGGGGTCTCTGTGCCCGGGGGGCTACCGGGGGGCGCCGGGGGCGACCAGCCCTGCCAGGGTGAGACTGGGGGATTGGGGGGGGGTCTCTGTGCCCGGGGGGCTACCGGGGGGCGCCGGGGGGCGACCAGCCCTGCCAGGGTGAGACTGGGGGGCTGGGGGGCACTGGGGGGCAATGGGGGGCACTGGGGGGAACTGGGGGGGATTGGGGGGCACTGGGAGGGGTCTCTGTGCCCGGGGGCTACCGGGGGGCGACCAGCCCTGCCAGGGTGAGACTGGGGGGATTGGGGGGGGGTCTCTGTGCCCGGGGGGCTACCGGGGGCACCGGGGGGCGACCAGCCCTGCCAGGGTGAGACTGGGGGATTGGGGGGGTCTCTGTGCCCGGGGGCTACCGGGGGGCACCGGGGGGCGACCAGCCCTGCCAGGGTGAGACTGGGGGGCACTGGGGGGGAATGGGGGCACTGGGAGGGGACAATGGGGAGGGGTCTCTGTGTTGTGGGGTCCCTGGGCTCCCTCTGTCAACTGGGGTCGCCCCCCTGACTCGGGGTCCCCCCCAATCCCCCCAATGCCCGCAGATATCGATGAGTGTCAGAACCACCTGGCGTGTCCCGGCCAGGAGTGCGTGAACACGGCGGGCTCCTTCCGCTGCCAGCCCTGCCCCGAGGGCTTCCACCTGCAACAGGGGCGCTGCACAGGTAACCCCGTCACCTGGGGCACCTGGGGCACCTCAGTGTCACCTGTGTCCCCCCCTTGTCCCCAAATCCCGGCTCCTTCCGCTGCCAGCCCTGCCCCGAGGGCTTCCACCTGAGCCAGGGGCGCTGCACAGGTAACCCCGTCACCTGGGCACCTGGGGCACCTCAGTGTCACCTGGGCACCTCAGTGTCACCTGTGTCCCCCCCTTGTCCCCAAATCCCGGCTCCTTCCGCTGCCAGCCCTGCCCCGAGGGCTTCCACCTGAGCCAGGGGCGCTGCACAGGTAACCCCGTCACCTGGGGCACCTCAGTGTCACCTGGGGCACCTCAGTGTCACCTGTGTCCCCCCCTTGTCCCCAAATCCCGGCTCCTTCCGCTGCCAGCCCTGCCCCGAGGGCTTCCACCTGAGCCAGGGGCGCTGCACAGGTAACCCCGTCACCTGGGGCACCTGGGACCTCAGTGTCACCTGGGGCACCTCAGTGTCACCTGTGTCCCCCCCTTGTCCCCAAATCCCGGCTCCTTCCGCTGCCAAGCCCTGCCCCGAGGGCTTCCACCTGAGCCAGGGGCGCTGCACAGGTAACCCCGTCACCTGGGGCACCTCAGTGTCACCTGGGGCACCTCAGTGTCACCTGTGTCCCCCCCTTGTCCCCAAATCCCGGCTCCTTCCGCTGCCAGCCCTCCCCCGAGGGCTTCCACCTGAGCCAGGGGCGCTGCACAGGTAACCCCGTCACCTGGGGCACCTCAGTGTCAGCTGTGTCCCCCCCTTGTCCCCAAATCCCGGCTCCTTCCGCTGCCAGCCCTGCCCCGAGGGCTTCCACCTGAGCCAGGGCGCTGCACAGGTAACCCCGTCACCTGGGCACCTCAGTGTCACCTGGGGCACCTCAGTGTCACCTGTGTCCCCCCCTTGTCCCCAAATCCCGGCTCCTTCCGCTGCCAGCCCTGCCCCGAGGGCTTCCACCTGAGCCAGGGCGCTGCACAGGTAACCCCGTCACCTGGGGCACCTGGGGCACCTCAGTGTCACCTGTGTCCCCCCCTTGTCCCCAAATCCCGGCTCCTTCCGCTGCCAGCCCTGCCCCGAGGGCTTCCACCTGAGCCAGGGGCGCTGCACAGGTAACCCCGTCACCTGGGGCACCTGGGGCACCTCAGTGTCACCTGTGTCCCCCCCTTGTCCCCAAATCCCGGCTCCTTCCGCTGCCAGCCCTGCCCCGAGGGCTTCCACCTGAGCCAGGGGCGCTGCACAGGTAACCCCGTCACCTGGGGCACCTGGGGCACCTCAGTGTCACCTGGGGCACCTCAGTGTCACCTGTGTCCCCCCCTTGTCCCCAAATCCCGGCTCCTTCCGCTGCCAGCCCTGCCCCGAGGGCTTCCACCTGAGCCAGGGGCGCTGCACAGGTAACCCCATCACCTGGGGCACCTCAGTGTCACCTGGGGCACCTCAGTGTCACCTGTGTCCCCCCCTTGTCCCCAAATCCCGGCTCCTTCCGCTGCCAGCCCTGCCCCGAGGGCTTCCACCTGAGCCAGGGGCGCTGCACAGGTAACCCCGTCACCTGGGGCACCTCAGTGTCACCTGGGGCACCTCAGTGTCACCTGTGTCCCCCCCTTGTCCCCAAATCCCGGCTCCTTCCGCTGCCAGCCCTGCCCCGAGGGCTTCCACCTGAGCCAGGGGCGCTGCACAGGTAACCCCGTCACCTGGGGCACCTCAGTGTCACCTGGGGCACCTCAGTGTCACCTGTGTCCCCCCCTTGTCCCCAAATCCCGGCTCCTTCCGCTGCCAGCCCTGCCCCGAGGGCTTCCACCTGAGCCAGGGGCGCTGCACAGGTAACCCCGTCACCTGGGGCACCTCAGTGTCACCTGTGTCCCCCCCTTGTCCCCAAATCCCGGCTCCTTCCGCTGCCAGCCCTGCCCCGAGGGCTTCCACCTGAGCCAGGGGCGCTGCACAGGTAACCCCATCACCTGGGGCACCTCAGTGTCACCTGGGGCACCTCAGTGTCACCTGTGTCCCCCCCCTTGTCCCCAAATCCCGGCTCCTTCCGCTGCCAGCCCTGCCCCGAGGGCTTCCACCTGAGCCAGGGGCGCTGCACAGGTAACCCCGTCACCTGGGCACCTGGGACCCCCTAGACCAGTGCTGGGGTCACCATAATTTGGGGTCACTCTGTCCTGGGGCCACCACACCTTGGTGGACCTGGAGACCCCATAACTCCTGTGGCCACCCCCCTGGTGACCCCCACATCACCCCTGGTGACCCCAGATATAGACAAGAACTTGGGGCCACCACACCACGAGGCCACCACACCTTGTGGTCACTCTGCCATGGGGCCACCATGGTTTGATGGACCTGGAGACCCCATAACTCCTGTGGCCACCCCCCAGGTGACCCCCACATCACCCCTGGTGACCCCAGATGTGGAGAAGAACTTGGGGTCACCATGACTTGGGGCTACCACACCTTGTGGTCACTCTGTCATGGGGCCACCACACCTTGGTGGACCTGGAGACCCCATAACTCCTGCGGCCACCACCCTTGGTGACCCCCACGCCCCCCCAGATGTGAACGAGAACTTGGGGTCATCATGATTTGGGGCCACCACACTTTGTGGTCGCTCTGCCATGGGGCCAGCACACCTTGGTGGACCTGGAGACCCCATAACTCCTGCGGCCACCACCCTTGGTGACCCCCACCCCCCCCCCAGTGACCCCCGTGCCCCCCAGACGTGGACAAGAACTTGGGGCCACCATGACTTGGTGTCACTCGGTTATGGGGTCACTCTGCCATGGGGCCACCATGGTTTGATGGACCTGGAGACCCCATAACTCCTGCGGCCACCACCCCTGGTGACCCCCACCCCCCCCCCGGTGACCCCCATGTCCCCCCCCAGACGTGGACGAGTGCTCGGGGGGCTCCCCCTGCGCCCCCCACGGCCGCTGCCTCAACACTGCCGGCTCCTTCCGCTGCGAGTGCCACCGCGGCTACCGCGCCAGCGCCGGGGCCACCGCCTGCCAGGGTGAGCGGGGGGACCCCCGGGCAGCCCCCCGAGGTCGCCCCCGGCCCGCCGTGACCCTCGGGTGGCCCCGCAGACGTCAACGAGTGCCTGGAGGGCGACTTCTGCTTCCCGCACGGCGAGTGCGTCAACAGCGCCGGCTCCTTCCGCTGCGTGTGCGCCGACGGCTACGCCGGGGACACGGAGTGCACAGGTGAGCACACCTGAGGGCACCTGGGGACACGGAGTGCACAGGGGAGCACACCTGGGGACACGGAGTGCACAGGGGAGCACACCTGGGGACACGGAGTGCACAGGGGAGCACACCTGGGGACACGGAGTGCACAGGGAGCACACCTGGGGACACGGAGTGCACAGGGGAGCACACCTGGGACACGGGCGCACAGTGAGCACACCTGGGACTAGGAGTGCACAGGGAGCACACCTGGGGACACGGAGTGCACAGGTGAGCGCACCTGGGGACACGGAGTGCACAGGGAGCACACCTGCGGACACCTGGGGACACCTGGGGGGACACCAGACGTGGACGAGTGCCAGCACGGGGCTGTCTGCGCCGGCAGCCACCACACCCACCCCATTCCCATACCCCATTCCCATATCCTGTATCCCATATCCCATACCCCAATCCCATAAATCCCACAAATCCCATATCCCAATCCCACAAATCCCCTACAGACGTGGACGAGTGCGAGTGCGGGGATGTCTGTGCCGGCTGGCGCTGCCTCACCCATATCCCATATCCCATTACCCCAAATCCCGCATCCCATATCCTGTATCCCATATCCCATACACCAAATCCCATACCCCATAACCCACATCCCATATCCCAAATCCCATAAATCCCATAAATCCTACAGACGTGGACGAGTGCGAGCGCGGCGATGTCTGTGCCGGCGGGCGCTGCCTCACCCATATCCCATATCCCATACCCCAAATCCCATATCCCAATCCCACCAATCCCATATCCTGTATCCCATATCCCATATCCTGTATCCCATATCCCAATCCCATAAATCCTGGACAGACGTGGACGAGTGCGAGCGCGGCGATGTCTGTGCCGGCGGGCGCTGCCTCACCCATATCCCATATCCCATACCCCACACCCCAAATCCCATATCCCAATCCCACCAATCCCATATCCTGTATCCCATATCCCATATCCCAATCCCATAAATCCTGGACAGACGTGGACGAGTGCGAGCGCGGCGATGTCTGTGCCGGCGGGCGCTGCCTCAACACCGCGGCTCCTTCCAGTGCCAGTGCCCGGCCCGGGTTCCGCAGCGAGCAGGGAGCGCGGCCCGTGTGCAGCGTGTCAGCAGCGCTGGAGAACCCCCGGGAATGGGGGATTTGGGGAGGGGACCCCCGGGAATTGGGGATTCGGGGAGGGGGACACCGGAATGGGGGATATTTGGGGAATCGGACAACCGAAACTGGGGGGATTTGGGAGGGGGGGAATGGGGATTTGGGGGGGGGACACCGGGAATGGGGGGTTTAGGGAGGGGGAATGGGGATTTGGGGAGGGGGACACCGGGAATGGGGGGATTTAGGGAGGGGGGAATGGGGATTTGGGGAGGGGGACACCGGGAATGGGGGGATTTGGGGAGGGGGGAATGGGGATTTGGGGAGGGGGACACCGGGAATGGGGGGATTTAGGGATGGGGGGGAATGGGGATTTGGGGAGGGAGACACCGGGAGTGGGGGGATTTAGGGAGGGGGGAATGGGGATTTGGAGAGGGGGACACCGGGAATGGGGGATTTGGGGAGGGGGACCCCGGGAATGGGGGGATTTGGGAGGGGGACCCGGGAATGGGGATTTGGGGAGGGGGAATGGGGATTCGGGGAGGGGACACGGGAATGGGGATTTGGAGAGGGGGACACCGGGAATGGGGGGATTTAGGGAGGGGGGAATGGGGATTGGGGAGGGGGACACCGGGAATGGGGGATTTGGGGAGGGGGGAATGGGGATTTGGGGAGGGGGACACCGGGAATGGGGGATTTGGGGAGGGGACCGGGAATGGGGGGATTTGGGGAGGGGGACCCCGGGAATGGGGATTTGGGGAGGGGGAATGGGGATTCGGGGAGGGGGACACCGGAATGGGATTTGGAGAGGGGGCACCGGGAATGGGGGGATTTAGGGAGGGGGAATGGGGATTTGGGGAGGGGGACCCCGGGAATGGGGGGATTTGGGGAGGGGGACCCCGGGAATGGGGATTTGGGGAGGGGGAATGGGGGATTCGGGGAGGGGGACACCGGGAATGGGGATTTGGAGAGGGGGACCCCTGGGAAGGGGATATCGGGGGGGAGGAGGGAATGGGGATTTGGGGAGGAGGACACCGGGTGAGTGGGGGGATTTAGGGAGGGGGGAATGGGATTGGGAGAGGGGGGACCCAGGGAATGGGGATTTGGGGAGGGGGACACTGGGAATGGGGATTCGGATGAGGGGGAACCGGGATGGGGGATTTCGGAGGGGGGACCAGGGAAGGGGGATTTGGGGAGGGGGGGATGGGATTTGGGGAGTGGGATCCAGGGAAGGGGATTTGGGGGAGTGGGGAATGGGGATTTGGGGAGTGGGATCCAGGAAGGGGGATTTGGGGAGGGGGGAATGGGGATTTGGGGAGGGGGACCCAGGGAATGGGGATTTGGGGAGGGGGGAATGGGGATTTGGGGAGTGGGACCCAGGGAAGGGGGATTTGGGGAGGGGGACCCCCGGGAATGGGGATTCGGGAGTGGGACGCAGGGAAGGGGGATTTGGGGAGGGGGGAATGGGGATTTGGGGAGGGGGAATTTGGGGAGTGGGATGGGAATTTGGGGGATGCGGGGGAATGGGGTGGGAATTTAGGGACGGGTTTGGGTGAGGTTCCCCCCGGGTATTGGGGGGTCCCGAGCCCCCCGGTTCGGGTCCGAGGGTTCGGCCGTGCCCAGTGTGGGGGTCTCCCCAGTATTGGGGTGGGATTGGGGGGTCCCGAGCCCCCCGGTTCGGGTCCGAGGGTTCGGCCGTGCCCGCAGACGTGGACGAGTGCCAGGAGTACGGGCCCGGGCTGTGCGGGGCGCAGCGCTGCGAGAACATCCCGGGCTCCTATCGCTGCCTGCCCCAGTGCCAGCCGGGCTACCGGCACGGGGACGGTGGCCACTGCATCGGTGAGGGGATTGGGAATGGGAATGGGATTGGGGATCGTGCCCCAGTGCCAGCCGGGCTACCGGCACGGGGACGGTGGCCACTGCATCGGTGAGGGGATTGGGAATGGGAATGGGATTGGGGATCGTGCCCCAGTGCCAGCTGGGCTACCGGCACGGGGACGGTGGCCACTGCATCGGTGAGGGGATTGGGAATGGGAATGGGATTGGGGATTGTGCCCCAGTGCCAGCCGGGCTACCGGCACAGGGACGGTGGCCACTGCATCGGTGAGGGGATTGGGAATGGGAATGGGATTGGGGATCGTGCCCCAGTGCCAGCCGGGCTACCGGCACGGGGACGGTGGCCACTGCATCGGTGAGGGGATGGGAGAGGGGAATTTGGATGGGTTTGGGGGATTTGAGGATTTGGGGCTGGGATTTGGGGATTTGGGGCTGGGATTTGGGGATTTGGGGCTGGGATTTGGGGATTTGGGGTTGTTCCTGAGTGCCAGCTGGGGATCTGGCCCAGGAATGGTGGGGAGTGCCTCAGTGAGGGACCGGGATATGGGGGATTTGATGGGAATGGGGCTGGGATTTGGGGAATAGGATATGGGGAATGGCATGGGGATGCGGGGACTGGGATGGAAATGGGGATATGGGGATATCAGGACTGGGATGGGGATTGGGGAGTGGGATGGGAATGGGGATATTGGGATGGGAATGGGGATCGGGGGCTGCTCCCGGCTGCAGCCGGGGGTTCCTGATGTGTCCCCATCCCAATGTCCCCATCCCTGTATCCCCATCCCTGTATCCCCATCCCAATGTCCCAATCCAAATATCCCCATCCCAATATCTCCATCCCAATATCCCCATCCCAATATCTCCATCCCAATGTCCCAATCCCAATATCCCCATCCCTGTATCCCCATCCCTTGTCCCAATCCCAATATCCCCATCCCAATGTCCCCATCCCAATATCCCAATATCCCAATCCCAATATCCCCATCCCAATATCCCTATCCCAATATCCCAATCCCAATATCCCCATCCCAATGTCACAATCCCAATATCCCCATCCCTTGTCCCAATCCCAATATCCCCATCCCAATTTCCCAATCCCAATATCCCCATCCCAATGTCCCCATCCCAATATCCCCATCCCAATATCCCAATATCCCCATCCCAATATCCCAATATCCCAATATCCCAATATCCCAATATCCCCATCCCAATTTTCCCCATCCCAATGTTCCCCATCCCCTGTTCCCGATCCCAGACGTGGACGAGTGCCAGGAGTACGGGCCCGGGCTGTGCGGGGCGCAGCGCTGCGAGAACATCCCGGGCTCCTATCGCTGCCTGCCCCAGTGCCAGCCGGGCTACCGGCACGGGGACGGTGGCCACTGCATCGGTGAGGGGATTGGGAATGGGAATGGGATTGGGGATCGTGCCCCAGTGCCAGCCGGGCTACCGGCACGGGGACGGTGGCCACTGCATCGGTGAGGGGATTGGGATTGGGAATGGGATTGGGGATCGTGCCCCAGTGCCAGCCGGGCTACCGGCACGGGGACGGTGGCCACTGCATCGGTGAGGGGATTGGGAATGGGAATGGGATTGGGGATCGTGCCCCAGTGCCAGCCGGGCTACCGGCACGGGGACGGTGGCCACTGCATCGGTGAGGGGATTGGGAGAGGGGATTGGGGGATTTGGGTTTGGGATGGGGACATGGGGATGGGTGGACAAAGGGACTGGGATGGGAATGGGAATATGGGGATGGACACGGGGCCATCGGGAGTGGGATGGACACAGGGACTGGGCTGGACACTGGGATGAGGACACAGGGACTGGGATGGACAGGGGACTGGGATATAGGGTCAGGGACTGGGGTATGGGGACACTGGGATGGACACTGGGATGGACACGGGGATGGACACAGGGATGGACACTGGGACACAGGGATGGACACAGGGACACAGGGATGGACACAGGGATGGACACGGGGATGGACACAGGGATGGACACAGGGATGGACACTGGGACACAGGGATGGACACAGGGACACAGGGATGGACACTGGGATGGACACAGGGATGGACACAGGCACACAGGGATGGACACTGGGACACAGGGATGGACACAGGGACACAGGGATGGACACTGGGATGGACACGGGGATGGACATGGGGATGGACACAGGGATGGACATGGGGACACGTGGATGGACACAGGGATGGACACTGGGATGGACACGGGGATGGACATGGGGATGGACACAGGGATGGACATGGGGACACGTGGATGGACATGAGGACACAGGGATGGACACAGGGATTGACACAGGGATGGATACAGGGATGGACACAGGGACGCAGGGATGGACACAGGGATGGACACTGGGATGGACACAGGGATGGACACTGGGATGGACACAGGGACACAGGGATGGACACTGGGATGGACACTGGGATGGACACAGGGATGGACACTGGGATGGACACAGGGACAGACCCAGGGCCTCAGGGGTCCAGGGCCAGCTCCAGGGTGTCCGGGACCCTCCGGACGCCCCCACGGCCCCGTCTGTGTC
Organism: Sitta carolinensis; assembly: GCA_032173965.1. Taxonomy (NCBI): domain Eukaryota; kingdom Metazoa; phylum Chordata; class Aves; order Passeriformes; family Sittidae; genus Sitta; species Sitta carolinensis. The sequence goes on from CM063311.1 coordinate 943,799, forward strand.
CCCAGACGTGGACGAGTGCTCCAACGGGACCCTGTGCGGCGCCCACGCCACCTGCCACAACCTGCCCGGCTCCTTCCAGTGGCCCTGCGACCCGGGCTACGAGACCGCCCGGCAGGGCCACCACTGCGTGGGTACGGCCACCAGCCCTGGGACATGGCCACCGGCCCAGGGACACCCAAATCCCAGTGTCCCAGTGTCCCAGTGTCCCCATCCCATCCCAGTGCGCCTGCGACCCGGGCTACGAGACCGCCCGGCAGGGCCACCACTGCGTGGGTACGGCCACCAGCCCTGGGACATGGCCACCAGAGCTTGGACACCCTGACCCTGTCCCTGTGTCCATCCCAGTGTCCCCATCCCAGTCCCTGCGACCCGGGCTACGAGACCGCCTGGCAGGGCCACCACTGCGTGGGTACGGCCACCAGAGCTGGGATATGGCCACCAGCCCTGGGACATGGCCACCGCCCTGGGACACCCAAATCCCAGTGTCCCAGTGTCCCAGTGTCCCCATCCCAGTCCCTGCGACCCGGGCTATGAGACCGCCCGGCAGGGCCACCACTGACCACCACCCCCAAATCCCCCGAATCCCCAAAACCCAAATCCCCCAAACCCCAAATCCCCCAAACCCCAAATCCCCCAAATTCCCAACCTCAAATCCCCAAAATCCAACACCCAAAACCCAAACCCCAAATCCCCCAAATCCCCAACCCCAAATCCCCAAACCCCAAATCCCCCAAATCCCCAACCCCAAATCCCCAAACCCCAAATCCCCCAATCCAAATCCCCAAACCCCAAATCCCCCAAATCCCCAACCCCAATCCCCAATCCCCCAAATCCCCCAAACCCCACAGACGTGGCGAGTGCCAGACCCTCCGCGGCGTTTGTGGGGCCGAGCGCCCACACCCAACCCCTGTCCCGCAATCCCCAAATCCCAAACCCAACCCAACCAAACGCCAAATCCCCAAATCCCCATCCCAAAAAACCCCAAACCCACCCCAAATCCCCCAAACCCCAAACCCCAACCCCCCAAATCCCAAACCCCAAACCTCCCCAAATCCCCAAACCCCAAAATCAAACCCAAATCCCAAATCCCAAATCCAAATCCCAACCCCACAGACGTGGACGAGTGCCAGACCCTCCGCGGGTTTGTGGGGCCGAGCGCTGCGAGAACGTCGAGGGCTCCTTCCTGTGCCTGTGCCCCGACCCCCGCCAGGAATTCGACCCCGTCACCGGACGCTGCGGGACCCCCCCGACCCCACAAATCCTCCCCCAAAACCCCCAAGACCCCCAAAACCCCCAGCCCCCCCAAATCCTCCCCCAAACCCCCCAAATCCTCCCCCAAACCCCACAAATTCTGCCCCAAACCCCACAAATTCTGCCCCAAAACCCACAAATTCTGCCCCAAAACCCCCAAATTTTGCCCCAAAACCCCCAAATTTCGCCCCAAATCCCCCCAGTTTTGCCCCAAATCCCCCAAATTTCTCCCCAAAGCCCCCCGGGGTCTCGCTGGCCCCCTGTTTCAGTAGGGTCTGTGGGGTGCTGGCCCCAAACGTGACCCGCGGGCAGTGCTGCTGCACCCTGGGGTGGGCGTGGGGGGCTCAGTGCCCCGGGCAGCCCTGCCCCACACCTGGCACAGGTGAGGGGAACCCCAAAAACCTCTGGGGGGGAGATTTGGGGGGATTTAGGAGGTTTGGGGGGATTTAGGGGGGACTTGGGGAGATTTAGGGGGGACTTTGGGCAATGGGGTGGGATTTAGGGGGGGGGTTGGGGGATTTGGGGGAATTTGGGGGGATTTGGGGGGGATTTCGGATGGGCGTGGGGGGCTCAGCCCTGCCCCACACCTGGCACAGGTGAGGGGAACCCCAAAAACCTCTGGGGGAGATTTCGGGGGGGTTTGGGAGTGGTTTGGGGGGATTTGGGGTGGAATTTAAGGAGGATTTGGGGGGAATTTGGGGGGATTTGGGTGGGCGTGGGGGGCTCAGCCCTGCCCCACACCTGGCACAGGTGAGGGGAACCCCAAAAACCTGGGGGGGGCGATTTGGGGTGGGATTTAGGGGGTTTGGAGGGAATTTAGGGGGGTTTGGGGGAATTTGGGGGAATTTGGGGGGAATTTGGGGTGGGTGTGGGGGGCTCAGCCCTGCCCCACACCTGGCACAGGTGAGGGGAACCCCAAAAACCTCTGGGGGGGCGATTTGGGGGGGATGGGTGGGATTTTGGGGTGGATTTGAGGGCGGATTTGGGTGGGATTTGAGGGGGATTTGGGGTGGGATTTGGGGGGGATTTGGGGTGGGATTTGAGGGGGGTTTGGGTGGAATTTGGGGGGCATTTAGGGGGATTTGAGGGGGATTTGGGTGGGATTTGGGTGGGATTTAAGGGTGGGATTGGGGGGGGATTTGGGGGGGGATTTGGGGTGGATTGGGGGGGGATTGAGGGGAGATTTGGGGTGGGATTTGGGTGGGATTTGGGGGGATTTGGATGGGATTTGAGGGGGATTTGGGGGTATTTGGGTGGGATTTGGGTGGCATTTAAGGGTGGGATTGGGGGGGATTTGGGGGGGGATTTGGGGGGGGATTGGGGGGAGATTTGGGGTGGGATTTGGGTGGGATTTGGGGGGATTTGGGTGTGATTTGAGGGGATTTGGGTGGGATTTGGGTGGGATTTGGGTGGGATTTAAGGGTGGGATTGGGGGGGATTTGGGGGGGGATTTGGGGGGGGATTGGGGGAGATTTGGGGTGGGATTTGGGTGGGATTTGGGGGATTTGGGTGTGATTTGAGGGGGATTTGGGGTTCATTTTTGGTGGATTTGGGGTCGATTTAGGGCGTAGGAAAGAGGAGGGCGATTGGCACGAGCAGAATTTGGGGGGGGTCTCGGGCAGAATTTGGGGGTCCCTGACCCCCCCCGTGCCCCTCCCCCCCCCAGAGGCTCACCTGTCCCTGTGTCCCCACGGGCCCGGCCGCGTGCCCGAGACCCCCCAGGGCCTCCCCACAGGTGAGACCCCCACCCAGGTGAGACCCCCCCCCCCAGGTGAGACCCCCGCCCATGAGGAGGGGTCCCTGAGCCTCTGACGTCATCGTGTGGGGGGATCCCTGGGGAGGGGTCCCTGTTATTTTGGGGGTGGAGTCTCTGTGATTTTGGGGGTCCCTGTGATTTTTGGGGGGTGGTCCCTGTAATTTTTGGGGGGGTCTCTCTGATTTTGGGCGGGGGTCTCTGTGATTTTGGGGGGGGGTCTCTCTGATTTTGGGTGTCCCTGTGATTTTTGTGTGGTCCCTGTGATTTTGGGGGGCCCTGTACTTTGGGGGTGCCTATAATTTTGAGGGGGGGGTCTCTGTGATTTGGGAAGGGTCTCTGTGATTTGGGGGGGGTCTCTGTGATTTGGGGGGGTCTCACGCCCCCTCCTCCCCCCAGACGTGGACGAGTGCGCGCTGCTTGCTCTGCCGGGGGAGTCCCCGCGATTTCGGGGTCCCTGTGATTTTGGGGGTGGTCTCTGTGATTTCGGGGTGGTCTCAGCGATTTGGGGGGGTCTCCGTGAATTGGGGGGGGGTCTCACGCCCCCTCCTCCCCCCAGACGTGGACGAGTTCGTGCTGCTCACTCTGCCGGGGAGTCCCCGCGATTTCGGGGTCCCTGTGATTTTGGGGTGTCTGTAATTTTTTTTGGGGGGTCCCTGTGATTTGGGGGGGGGTCTCTGTGAATTGGGCGGGGTCTCACGCCCCCTCCTCCCCCCAGACGTGGATGAGTGCTCGCTGTTCGCCCCCGCGCTCTGCCGGGGCGGGCTCTGCGTCAACGCCAACGCCGCCTTCAGCTGCTACTGCCCGAGCGGCTTCTACTTCGAGCGGGAGCACCTGCAGTGCGTGGGTGAGCACCTGCCGCACCTGCCGGGACCGTGTGCACCTGTGTGCACCTGCCAGGACCTGTGTGTGCCTGTCTGTACCTGCCAGGACCTGTCTGTACCTTCCTCTGTCTGTCTGTACCTGTGTGTACCTGTGTGCACCTGCCGCACCTGCCGGGGACTGTGTGCACCTGTGTGCACCTGCCAGGACCTGTGTGTACCTTCCTGTGTCTGTCTGTACCTGTGTGCACCTGGCTGCACCTGCCGCACCTGCCGGGGACCGTGTGCACCTGTGTGCACCTGCCAGGACCTGTCTGTACCTTCCTGTGTCTGTCTGTACCTGTGTGATACCTGTTGCACCTGCCGCACCTGCCGGGGACTGTGTGCACCTGTGTGCTGGCTGACCTGCCAGGACTTCTGTGTCGTCTGTCCTGTCTGTACTGCCAGGACCTGTGTGTACCTGTGTGACCTGTGTGTACCTGTGTGTACCTGTGTACCTGCCAGACCTGTGGTACCTGTGTGTACCTGTTGTACCTGTGTGTACCTGTGTGACCTGCCGGACCTGGTCACTGGTGTACCATGTGCACCTGTGTGCACCTGTCGTGTACCTGTGTGTCCTGTGTGTACCTGCCAGGACCTGTTGTACCTGTTGTTGTACCTGCAGGACCTGTGTGCACCTGTGTGGTACCTATGTGCACCTGTGTGCACCTGTGTGTACCTGTTGTACCCTGTGTTACCTGTGTGTACCTGTGTGTACCTATGTGCACCTGTGCACCTGTGTGTACCTGTGTGTACCTGTGTGTACCTGTGTGTACCTAGTGCACCGTGTGTACCTGTGTGACCTGCCAGGACCTGTGTGACCTGTTGTACCTGCCGGACCTTCCTGTCCTGGCTGTACCTGGCTGTACCTGCTGTGTCTGTCCGTACTGCAGACCTGTCCTGACCTCCCGCTCCCGAACCCCCTTTAACCCCCCAACCTCCCTGTAACCTCCCTAATCCCCCAAGTAACCCTTAAACCCCTGTTAACCCCCCCAACCCCCACCCCTTTAACCCCAAATCCCCTAATCCAATAACCCCCCAAACCCTTTAACCCCCAATCCTTTAACCCCCCAACCTCTTTACCCCACCGCATCCCCCCTTAACCCCCCAAATCCCCCAATCCCCCCCAAATCCCCCTTTAATCCCCCAAACCCCCTTTAACCCCCCCAAATCCCCCCAAAACCCCCCAAACCCCCTTTAACCCCCTTTAACCCCCCAAACCCCGTTTAACCCCCCCAAACCCCCTTTAACCCCCCCAAATCCCCCCAAAACCCCCCAAAAACCCCCCAAACCCCCTTTAAACCCCCCCAAATCCCCCTTTAACCCCCTTTAACCCCCCAAATCCCCCTTAATAAACCCCAACCCCCCCAAATCCCCCCAAATCCCCCCAAACCCCCTTTAACCCCCCCAAACCCCCGTTTAACCCCCCCAAATCCCCCCAAATCCCCCCCAAACCCCCTTTAAACCCCCCCAAACCCCTTTAACCCCCCCAAATCCCCCCAAACCCCCCAAACCCCCTTTAAACCCCCCCAAACCCCCTTTAACCCCCCCAAATCCCCCCAAATCCCCCCCAAATCCCCCTTTAACCCCCCAAACCCCCTTTAACCCCCAAAACCAAACCCCTTTAAACCCCCCTAAATCCCCCCAAATCCCCCCCAAATCCTCCTTTAACCCCCCAAACCCCCTTTAAACCCCCTTTAACCCCCCCCTGACCCCCCCAAATCCCCCTTTAACCCCCCAAACCCCCTTTAAACCCCCTTTAATCCCCCAAATCCCCCCAAATCCTCCTTTAACCCCCCCAAACCCCCTTAACCCCCTTTAACCCCTGACCCCCCCAAATCCCCCTTTAAACCCCCCAAACCCCTTTAACCCCCTTTAACCCAAACCCCCAATCCTCCTTTAAACCCCACCCCTTTAACCCCCCTCTGACCCCCCCAAATCCCCCTTTAACCCCCCCAAACCCCTTTAACCCCCTTTAACCCCCCTGAACCCCCCCCCAAAACCGCCCCCAAACCCCCCCCATTTTTTATTTTTTTTTTTTTTTCCTTTCCCCCCTCCCCAGACAACGACGAGTGCTCGGCGGCCGAGGCCGAGCCGTGCCTGGGGGGCTCTGTGTGAACACGGTGGCTCCTTCCGCTGCTCCTGCGCCCCCCCGCTCGTCCTCGACCCCTCCCAGCGCCGCTGCGTGGCCAACGACACCGACCCGGGTGGGTCTGGGGGCGTCCGGGGGGGCTGCAGAGAGGGGGAGGGGAGGGGAGAGGCCGGGAAGGGGGGGGGAGGGGGTTTGGGGGGTGAAAAGGGGGTTTGGGGGGGCTAGGAGGGTGAAAGGGGGTTTGGGGGCGGAGGGTGAAAGGGGGTTTGGGGGGGCTAGGAGGGGTGAAAAGGGGTTTGGGGGGGCTAGAGGGGTGAAAAGGGGGTTTTGGGGGGTGAAAGGGGAAAAAGGGGGTTGGGGGGGCTAGGAGGGGTAAAAGGGGGTTTGGGGGGCTAGGAGGGGTGAAAAGGGGGTTTGGGGGGCTAGATGGGGTTTGGGGTTAGAGGAGTTGAGTTCAAGAGCGATTTAGGGGATTAGGAGCGGTTTTGGGGGTTCAGGAGCGGTTTTGGGGGTTCAGAAGCGGGTTTTGGGGGTTACGGGTGGGTTTTGGGGTTCAGGAGCGGTTTAGGAGCGGTTTTAGGGGTTCAGGAGCGTTTTAAGGGGTTAAAGGAGCGGTTTTGGGGGTTCAGGAGCGGTTTTAGGAGCGGTTAGTTTTAGGGTTCAGGAGGGCGGTTGGGGTTCAGGAGCGGTTTAGGGTTCAGGAGCGGTTTTAGGAGCGGTTTGGGGTTCAGGAGCGGGTTTAGGGGGTTGGGGTTTAAGGAGCGGTTTTGGGGTTCAGGAGCGGTTTAGGAGGGTTTTAGGGGGTTCAGGAGCGGTTTTGGGGGTTCAGGAGCTTAGGAGCGGTTTTTGGGGTTCAGGAGCGGTTTAGATTAGGAGCGGTTTTAGGGGGTTCAGGAGCGGTTTTAGGGGTTCAGGAGCGGTTTTACGGTTAGGGGTTCGGGTGTTTTGGGGTTCAGGAGCGGTTTTAGGGGTGGTTCAGGAGGGCAGGTTTTAGGGGTTCGGGTGCGGTTTTGGGGTTCAGGAGCGGTTTTGGGGTTCAGGAGCGGTTTTAGGGGTTCAGGAGCGTTTTAGGAGCGGTTTTAGGGTTTCGGGTGCGGTTTTGGGGTTCAGGAGCGGTTTTAGGAGCGGTTTTAGGGGTTCGTGGCGGTTTTGGGGGTTCAGGAGCGGTTTTAGGAGCGGTTTTAGGGGTTCAGCGAGCGGTTTGAGTTAGGGGGTTCAGGAAGGGCGGTTTTGGGGTTCAGGAGCGGTTTAGGAGCGGTTTTAGGGGTTCAGGAGCGGTTTTGGGGTTCAGGAGCGGTTTTAAGTAGGGTTCAGGAGCGGTTTTTAGGATGGCGGTTTTAGGGGTTCAGGAGGCGTTTTGGGGTTCAGGAGCGGTTTTGGGGGTTCAGGAGCGGTTTTAGGAGCCGGTTTTAGGGGTTCAGGAGCGGTTTTTAGGGGGTTTCAGGAGCGGTTTATGGGGTTCAGGAGCGGTTTTGGGGTTCAGGAGCGGTTTTGGGGGTTCAGGAGCGGTTTTAGGAGCGGTTTTAGGGGTTCAGGAGCGTCTTTGGGGTTCAGACGTTTTCAGGAGCGGTTTTGGGCGGTTTAGGAGCGGTTTTGGGGTTCAGGAGCGTTTTAGGAGCGGTTTTAGGGGTTCAGGAGCGGTTTTGGGGTTCAGGAGCGGTTTTAGAGCGTTTTGGGTTCAGGAGCGGTTTTTGGGGTTCAGGAGCGGTTTTAGGGCGGTTTGGTTCAGGACGTTTAGGAGCGGTTTTAGGGGTTCAGGAGCGGTTTTGGGGGTTCAGGAGCGGTTTTTTGGGGGTTCAGGAGCGGTTTAGGAGCGGTTTTGGGGTTCAGGAGCGGTTTTGGGGTTCAGGAGCGGTTTTAGGGGTTCAGGAGCGGTTTTAGGAGCGGTTTTAAGGGGTTCAGGAGCGGTTTTGGGGGTTCAGGAGCGGTTTTAGGAGCGGTTTGGGGGTTCAGGAGCGGTTTTGGGGGTTCAGGAGCGGTTTTAAGGGGTTCAGGAGCGGTTTTAGGAGCGGTTTTAGGGGTTCAGGAGCGGTTTTGGGGTTCAGGAGCGGTTTTAGGGGTTCGGTGCGGTTTTGGGGGTTCAGGAGCGGTTTTAGGAGCGGTTTTAGGGGTTCAGGAGCGGTTTTGGGGGTTCAGGAGCGGTTTTGGGGGTTCAGGAGCGGTTTTAGGGGTTCAGGAGCGGTTTTTAGGAGCGGTTTTGGGGGTTCAGGAGCGGTTTTAGGGGTTCGGGTGCGGTTTTGGGGTTCAGGAGCGTTTTAGGAGCGGTTTTGGGGGTTCAGGAGCGGTTTTAGGGGTTCAGGAGCGGTTTTAGGAGCGGTTTTGGGGGTTCAGGAGCGGTTTTAGGAGCGGTTTTAGGAGCGGTTTTGGGCGAGGCTCAGGCCGGGTTTTGGGGTCACCTGTGCTCCCCATTATCGGGGATTTTTGGGTTTCCCATAACGGGGATCAATTTTGGGGTTCCACCCCCCCAATTAGGACCTCCCCCAAATTCTACCCCCCCAGAGGGCTCGGTGGGCGTGTCCTGGCCAAGGGGGCGTGGCCTCACCTGCGGATTTGGGCTCACCTGTGCTCCCCATTATCGCGGATTTTTGGGTTTCCCATAACGGGATCAATTTTGGGGGTCAGAGACCCCCCGATTAAGACCCCTCCCCAAATTCTGCCCCCCCCAGAGGGCTCGCTGGCCGTGTGCTGGCAGGAGGTGGGGCCGGACCTGGTGTGCGGGCGGCCCCGGCGGGCGGGGGCCGTGACCTACACCGAGTGCTGCTGCCTGTACGGGCAGGCGTGGGGCATGGACTGCGCGCTCTGCCCCGCCCCCCACTCCGGTGAGACCCCCGGGACCCCCGGGACCCCCCCCCCAATTCAACCCCGGCACCGGGAGGGGCGGGGAAAGCGCGGGGACTGCGAGCGGTTTGGAACTGGGAGCGCTGGGAGGGGATGGGAGGGGGCTCAGGGGTGTGGGACCCCCGGATGGGAGACCCGGACCCCCCTGCGGTGAGACCCCCCGGACCCCCCAAATCCAACCCCGAGACCCCCGGGACCCCCCCCAATTCAACCCCGGGACCCCCCAATCCAGCCCCGGGACTGGGACCAGTTTGGGAACTGGGAGCCTGGGAGGGGATGGGAGGGGGCTCAGGGGATGTGGGACCCCCGGGATGGGAGACCCGGACCCCCACTGCGGTGAGACCCCCCGGGACCCCCCAAATCCAACCCCGGGAGCCCTGGGACCCCCCCCAATTCAACCCCGGGACCCCCCAATCCAGCCCCGGGACTGGGACCAGTTTGGGAACTGGGAGCACTGGGAGGGGATGGGAGGGGGCTCAGGGGATGTGGGACCCCCGGACCCCCCCCATCCAAGTGAGACCCCGGACCCCAAAAACCCCGAACTCCCCCCCCCAATCAACCCGAACCCCCGAACCCCCCCAAATTCAAAGGGACCCCAATCCACCCGAACTAATTAACCAGAGCCTGGGAGGATGGAGGGCCCCAGGATTGACCCCAGACCACTCCCCAATTCCGTGAGACCCCCGACCCCCAAAAAAACCCCAAACCCCGCCCCCCCCAATAAACCCAAGACCCCGGACCCCCCAATCAACCCCGGACCCCCCAATCCACCCCGGACCTGGACCATTTGGGAATGGAGCACTCCAGGATGTGGGCTCAGGGATGTGGACCCCCACCCCAAATAGAGACCCGAAACCCCCAATAGACCCAAAATCCCCGACCCCCCCCAAATCAAACCCCGGACCCTCGACCCCCCCCAATTCAACCCCGACCCCCCAAATTCCAGCCCCCGACGACCAAAGATGGAACTGCGAAACGGAGGATGGGAGGGGCTCAGGGAATGGACCCCCGGACCACTCCCCATAATCAGAAATCCCCTCCCCCCAAAAAAACCCCCAAATACTCCCCCCCCCCAAAAAAAACCAAAATCCCCCCCAAAATCCCCCAAAAAATCCTCAAAAATCCCCAAAAAATCCCCCAAAAATTCCCCAACCCAATCCCCCCAAATATCCAAGACAACCCCAAAAAAACCGGCCCCAACCCACAAAAAAAAAAACCCAAATCCCCCCCCCCCCCCAAAAAACCCCAAAAAATCCGCAAAAAAATCACAAAAAATTCCCCAAAATCCCCCCAACCCCCTCCCCCCAATTTCCAAAAACATCCCCAAAATTCCGGCCCCACCCAAAAGAAAAACCCAAACCCCCCCAAAAGATCCCAAAAAATCCAAACACCCCCCCCAAAAAATCCCCAAAATCCCCCCCCCCCCAAATTTCCAAGACCCTCCCAAAATCGGGCTTCCCCCAAAAGAAAAATCCCCAAAATCCCCCAAAAAATCCCCAAAAAATCCCCCAAAAATCCCAATAAATCCCCAAAAAAATCCCAAATCCCCCAAAATTTCAAGACCCTCCCAAATTCCAGCTCCCTCCTCGCCCCAAAAAAAACCCAAATCCCCCACAAAATCCCCAAAAAATCCTCAAAAAAATCCCCCAAAAAATTCCCAAAAATCCCAACCCCCCAAAAAAATCCAAAAACCCAAAAAAATCCCCCAAAATCTCAAAAATATCCCCAAAAAAATCCCAATAAATCCCCCAACCCCCCAAAAAAACCCCAAAAAATCCTCAAAAAAATCCCCAAAATCCCCAAATATTCCCCAACCCCCCCATAAATCCCACAAAAAATTCCAATAAAATCCCCCCAACCCCCCCCAAAATCCCCAACAATCTCAAAAAAATCCCTCCAAAAAATCCCGATAAATCCCCCAACCCCCAAAAAATCCCAAAAAATCCCCAAAACCCCCAAAACCCCAAAAATCCCCAACCCCCCCCAAAATCCCAAAAATTCCCCAAAAATCCCCAAAACCCCCCAAAATCCCCAAAATCCTCAAAAAATCCCCCAAAAGTCTCCAAAATCCCAAAATCCCAATAAATCCCCCAAACCCCCCAAACCCCAAAAATTCCAAGATCCCCCAATCCCCCCAATTCCCACGACCCCTCCCAATTCCACCCCCTTTTAATTTTATTTAATTGTTTTTTGATTTTTATTTTATTTTTTTTTAATTTGTATTTTTATTATTTCCCCCCCGCCCCCACAGACGACTCGAGCTCCTCTGCAACGTCCTGAACCCCGCCTGGGCCCCCCCCACCGCCCCTTGCTCTACGACCCCTCCCCCATTTCCCCCTCCCCCCTCGCTCCCCTCCCCCCCGAATTCTCGCCCGTCCCCCCTACGGCCCCCCCTCTTCCTTTCGGGGGGGGGGGGGTTGGTTTGACGCCCCTCCCCCTCCGCCCTCCCCCCCCCGGGAGTGGGGGGGTTTTGGGGGGGGCACAGGGGAGGGGCCCCGCTGGAGCCGCCCGCCCCCCCCGGCCCCCCGTCCCCCTGGAGCTGCAGGAGTTGGGCCCCCAGGGGGGAGGGGCGGCGGAGTGAAATGGGGGGGGTTGGGGGGGATTTATTTTTATTTTGGGGGATTTTTTGGGGGGATTTTGGGGAATTTTGGGGGATTTTGGGGTTTTTTGGGGGATTTTGAGGGTTTTTTTTGGATTTTTTTGGGTTTTTTGGGGGGGTGGCTTTGGGGATTTTTGGGGGGTTTTTTTGGGATTTTTTTTAATTTTTGGGGGGATTTTTTGGGGATTTTTTGGGGTTTTTTTGGGTTTTTTTGGGTTTTTTGGGATTTTTTGGGATTTTTTAGGGGTTTTTTTGGGGTGATTTTCTTTTATTTTTTTTAGGGCAATTTTTGGGATTTTTTTTAATTTTAGGGGAATTTTTGGGGATTTTTGGGGGAAGTAGGATTTTTTAAGGAATTTTTTTGGGGGGGTTCGGATTTTTAGGGGATTTTTTGGGGAATTTTGGGGGCTTTTTGGGATATTTTTGGGATTTTTTGGAGGGGTTTTGGGATTTTTTTAAGGGATTTTTTTGGGGGGAGTTTTGGGATTTTTTGGGGGATTTTGGGCGGATATTTTTAGGGATGGATTTGGGATTTATTTGGGGAAGGGTCTGAAGCCCCCTCCCCATTTTAAACCCGCAGCAATCGCTGTTAAAAGGGAAAATCAGCGAATTTCGGGCTTGTTTTTCCTTTATTTTTTAAATTTTTTTTTTAAATTTCCGGGGGTTTTGGGGGAATTTTTTTTGGATTTTATTTTGGGGAGGGGTCTGAAGCCCCCTCCCCATTTTAGACCCGCAGGCGTCTCTGTAAGAGGGGAAGAACAGCAACTTTTGGGCTTGTTTTTCCTTTATTTTTTAAAATTTTTTTTAAAATTTTTCGGGGATTTTGGGTGGAATTTTTTTGGATTTTATTTTGGGGGGGGGTCTGAAGCCCCCTCCCCATTTTAGACCCGCAGGGGGAGGAAGAGAGCAGTGCGCGTGCTGACGGCTGCAGCCACGGCGCTGCGTGCGCCTGCGACGCCTCACCTGCGCCTGCGACCGCGGCTTCCAGCTGGACCCCCCCCCGCTGACGCGTGGTGAGACCCCTCCCCAAAATAGCCGGGACCCCTCCCCAAAATCCTGAAAATCCGCAGAAAAAAACCCGAGACTCGAGAGACACAAAAATCCGGAATAAAATCCAAAAAAAATCCCTGAAAAATCCCAAATTTGGAGCCCGCCCGACTCGATTGGGTGGGTGAGACCCCTCCCCAAAATACCCGGGACCCCTCCCCAAAATAGCCGAGACCCTCCCCAAAATCCCCGGACCCCTCCCCAAAATCCTGAAAATACGCAGAAAAAAACCCGAGACTCGAGAGACACAAAAATCCGGAATAAAATCCAAAAAAATCCCTGAAAAATCCCAAATTTGGAGCCCGCCCGACTCGATTGCGTGGGTGAGACCCCTCCCCAAAATCCCCGGGACCCCTCCCCAAAATCCCCGAGACCCCTCCCCAAAATCCTGAAAATCCAGAGAAAAAAATCCGAATTTAGAGGACCCAAAAATCCGGAATAAAATCCAAAAAAAACCCTGAAAAATCCCAAATTTGGAGCCCGCCCGACTCGATTCCCTGGGTGAGACCCCTCCCCAAAATACCCGGGACCCCTCCCCAAAATCCCCGGGAACCCCTCCCCAAAATAGCCGAGACCCCTCCCCAAAATCCTGAAAATCCGCAGAAAAAAAACCCGAGACTCGAGAGACACAAAAATCCGGAATAAAATCCAAAAAAAATCCCTGAAAAATCCCAAATTTGGAGCCCGCCCGACTCGATTGGGTGGGTGAGACCCCTCCCCAAAATCCCCGGGACCCCTCCCCAAAATCCTGAAATTCCAGAGAAAAAAACCCCCAAAATTTCCCCTTTTAACCCCGTTTTCCCCCCTTTTTAACCCCATTTTTTCCCAATTTCCCCCTTTTTAACCCCAATTTTTCCCCCCCAGACGTGGACGAGTGCCAGGCTCTGCCCCCCCCAGACCCAAAATTTCCCCATTTTTTCCCCTTTTAACCCCAGATTTCCCCATTTTTTCCCCTTTTAACCCCAAATTTTCCCAATTTTTCCCATTTTAAACCCCAAATTTCCCCGTTTTTTTCCCATTTTTTCCCAATTTCCCCCTTTTTAACCCCAATTTTTCCCCCCCAGACGTGGACGAGTGCCAGGCTCTGCCCCCCCCAGACCCAAATTTCCCCCATTTTTTCCCATTTTTTCCCCTTTTAACCCCAAACTTTCCCCAGTTTTTTCCCCTTTTAACCCCATTTTTTCCCGAATTCCCGCTTTTTAAACCCCAAATTTCCCCCGTTTATTTCCAATTTTCCCTTTTTAAAAACCCCATTTTTTCCCAATTTCCCCCATTTTAACCCCAATTTTCCCCCCCAGACGTGGACGAGTGCCAGGCCGTGCCCCCCCCCAGACCCAAAATTTCCCCATTTTTTCCCCGTTTAACCCCATTTTTTCCCCCTTTTAACCCCGTTTTTCCCATTTTTCCCCTTTTAACCCAAATTTCCCCCGTTTTTTCCCATTTTTTCCCCTTTTAACCCCAAATTTTCCCAATTTTTCCCCTTTTAACCCCAAATTTTTCCCATTTTCCCCCCCAGACGTGGACGAGTGCCAGGCTCTGCCCCCCCCAGACCCAAAATTTCCCCATTTTTCCCACCTTTTTTCCCATTTTTTTCCCCTTTAACCCTGTTTTTTCCCATTTTTTCCCCTTTTAACCCCGTTTTTTCCCAATTTTTCCCCTTTTAACCCCAAATTTTCCCAATTTTTTCCCCCCCAGACAGTGGACGATGCCAGGCTCTGCCCCCCCCAGACCCAAATTTCCCCCATTTTAACCCCAATTTTCTCCATTTTTTCCCCTTTTAACCCCGTTTTTTCCCATTTTTTCCCCCTTTTAACCCCAAATTTTCCCAATTTTTCCCCTTTTAACCCCAAATTTTTCCCATTTTCCCCCCCAGACGTGGACGAGTGCCAGGCTCTGCCCCCCCCAGACCCAAAATTTCCCCCATTTTTTCCCATTTTTTCCCCTTTTAACCCCAAATTCCCCTTTTCCCATTTTTTCCCCTTTTAACCCCAAATTTTCCCAATTTTTCCCCTTTTAACCCCAAATTTTCCCATTTTTTCCCCCCCAGACGTGGACGAGTGCCAGGCTCTGCCCCCCCCAGACCCAAATTTCCCCATTTAACCCCAATTTTCTCCATTTTTTCCCCTTTTAACCCCGTTTTTTCCCAATTTTTTCCCCCTTTTAACCCCAAATTTTCCCAATTTTTCCCCTTTTAACCCCAAATTTTTTCCCATTTTCCCCCCCAGACGTGGACGAGTGCCAGGCTCTGCCCCCCCCAAAACCCAAATTTCCCCCATTTTTTCCCATTTTTTCCCCTTTTAACCCCAATTTTCCCCCGTTTTTTTCCCAATTTTTCCCCTTTTAACCCCAAATTTTTCCCATTTTCCCCCCCAGACTGGACGAGTGCCAGGCTCTGCCCCCCCCAGACCCAAAATTTCCCCATTTTTTCCCCGTTTAACCCCATTTTTTCCCCCTTTTAACCCCGTTTTTTTCCCATTTTTTCCCCTTTTAACCCCAAATTTTCCCAATTTTTCCCCTTTTAACCCCAATTTTCCCCCCCCAACGTGGACGAGTGCCTGGCCGTGCCCCCCCCGTGCCGCCCCGGCCGCTGCCTGAACGCCCCCGGCTCCTTCCGCTGCCTCCTGCCCCCCGGGACCCCCCCGCCCGCGACCCCCCCCGCTGCCCCCCCCGCGCCTGACGCCCCCTCCCCATATTTATTGCGTTTTCCTTCCCATCTATAACAAAAAAAACCCCAAAAAAAATTATAAAAAAATATTAAAATATAAAGGAATTATTTTATATATCATTTAGGGGAGGGGGTTTTATGTCCACCCCTCCCCCGCGTTGCCTCAAGGGGCGCGACCCCTCCTCAATTTAAAAATTAATTTTTTTTTTATTGGGGAGGGGGTTGTTTGTGGTTTTATTGAATAAAGGTTTTCTAGGAAATGAATATTTTAAAATAAGTGTTTTTTTTTTTTTTATTTGGTGGGGGGGTTTCTCTTGTAGTTTTATTTTGGGGAGGGGTGTGGGGAAAGCCCCCTCCTCATAAGGAATTGGGATTTTTTCCCCCCCCTCTCATCCAGGGAATTGGGATGATCCCGAATTGGACACCCCCCCCTAAAAAAAATAAAATAAAATAAAAATATAATGGGACCCCCACCCCAAAATTGGATCCCCCAGAAAATGGGACCCACCCACCCCAAAATTGGGATCCCCCCAGAAAATTGGACCCCCACCCCAAAATTGGGATCCCCCCCCAAAACTGGGACCCCCCAAAACTGGGACCCCACCCCAAAATTGCGGACGCCACAACCAAAACACCAAAATTGGGACCCACCCGCCCCTAAAATTTGGACCCTCCCCAAAAATTGGGACCCCCAAAATTGGGACCCCCCACTCCTAAAACTGGGACCCCCCCCCCAAAATTGGGAAAATCCCCCAGAAAATTGGGACCCCCGCCCCCAAAATTGGGACCAACCCACCCATGGAATTGGGACCCCCAAATGGGACTCCACTCCCAAAATTGGGACCCCCAACCCCAAAAATTGGGACCCCTAAAATTAGGACCCCCACCCCACAAATTGGGACCCCCCCCCAGAAAATTGGGACCCCCACCCCAAAATTGGGACCCCCACCCCCAAAATTGGGAAATCACCCAGAAATTGGACCAACCCCACCCCAAAAATGGGACCCCCACCCCCAAAATTGGGCCCCCCCCCAAAAAAGGGACCCCCCCCCCCCCAAAATTGGGGACCCCAACCCCCCCCAATACGGGCCCCCAAAAGCGCCCCCCCCCCCGTTCCCAAAGGCAACCCCCAGCCCCCCCACGGCCCGCCACCTTAACCCCGGGGCCAACCTCTTCCCCCCCCAAACCATTTCCGCCCACCCCCAAAAATCAAAAACCTCACCGCCTTCCTCACGTGACCCCCCGAACCGAACGGGGAAGTGCCTCCCTGGGGGACGCTACCGGACCCCGGTGACACCTCCGGGACCTCAGCAGCATTTCGACACCCCCCGGGGAAAGTTTTGGGGGGCCCACCCCCGAGCATGCTAGCACCTGGAACCCCCCCCGTTTAAACCCTGAAACCACCACGAACCCCCGCGACCCCCCATCTTAACCTCTTCCCCCCACCCTCCCTTAACTCCCGGGGATAACCTTTCCCCCCATCAACCAAACACCAAAAAACCCCCGGACACCCCCACTGACCCCCCCCGGTAGCCGAAAACCCGGGAATTTCCGCCGCCGCCATGGGCCCGGGGGCCCCCCCTGAGTTTTTGAAATTCCATGAGGGAATTTTCGGGTTTCCCACCCCCCCTCAAATTCACCTTTTCCCCTCCGTTTTTAAACCCCAAACGCCGCGGGCCCGCCCGTTTGGGGCCCATCCGCGGCCCCCTCTTCGAGGAAAAAAGCGCTCCCGGGGGCTCGGCGGGCCCCGGGGTTTGGGGGGCCGCCGCCCTTTGCTCGGCCGCCCCCCCTCCTCCTCCTCCCCCACCCCCTCCCCCCTCGGGGGGGCGCCGTTCGGGGGCCCCCCGGGGGTTCCCTTTCCGAAACCCTGACTCGCTGGCGGGGGCCTCGGGAGCAGCTGGGGCCCCGCATGTTGGGGGGGAATGAGTGCGGGAAAAAGGGGGGAAAAAGGGGAAAAAAAGGGGGGGAAAAAAGGGGAAAAAAGGGGGGAAAAAAAATAGAAAAGGGGGGAAAAAAATGGGGGAAAAGGGGGGAAAAAAGGGGGATAATGGGGGGGAAAAAAAGGGTAAAAATGGGGGAAAAAAGGGGGGGAAAAAGGGGGGGAAAAAAAGGGGGAATAATGGGGGGAAAAGGGGGAAATTGGGGGAAAAAAAAGGGGGGAAAAAAGGGGAAAAAGGGGGAAAATTGGGGGGAAAAAGGGGGAAAAATGGGGGAAAAAAAAGGGGGGGGAAAAAAGGTTTAAAAAAAATGGGGAAAAAAAAATGGGGGGAAAAAATTGGGTGAGGGTTTAAAGGGGAAAAAAAGGGGGAATAATGGTGGGAAAAAAGGTGGGGAAAATGGGGGAAAAAAAAGGGGAATAATGGGAAAAATGGGGAATAATGGGGGGAAAAAAGGGGGGAAAAGGGGGGGTAAAAAGGGGAATAAAAGGGGAAAAAAGGGGGAAAAGGGAAAAAAATGGGGAAAAAAAAATGGGGGGGAAAAAAAAGGGGGGGAAAAAAAAAAAGGGGGGGGGAAAAAAAAGGGGAAAAAAAATGGGGAAAAAAATGGGGAAAAAAAAAGGGAAAAAAAATGGGGAAAAAAAAAGGGGGAAAAATGGGGGAAAAAGGGGGAAAAGGGGGGAAAAAAGGGGGGGAAAATTTTGGGGAAAAAAATTTGGGGGGGGGGGAAAGGGGGGGGAAAAAGGGGGAAAAAAAAGGGAAAAAATGGGGAAAGGGGGGAAAAAAAGGGGGGGAAAAAGGGGGAAAAAAGGGGGGAAAACCCGGGGCCCCGGGGGTTTCCGGGGGGGGGTTTCCCCAAGGGCGGAAAACCCTTAAAAAACCGGTTTGGGGGTGGGGAAAAAAAAAACCCGGGGGTTCCCCGGGGGGTTTTCCCCACGGGGGAACCCCCGGGTTTTTTTTGGGGGAAACCCCCGGGGGGGTTTTCCTTCCTTTAAAAACCCCCCGGGGTTTCCCGGGGGGCCCGGGTTTAAAGGGGCCAGGGGGGTTTTTCCAAGGGGTTTTAAAACCCGGGCCCCCCTGGGGGGTTTTTTCCCCAACGGTTTCCCCTTTTTACCCCAGGGGGAAACCCCCCTTTTTAAACCGGGGTTCCCGGGTTTTTCCCCTTCAGGGGCGGGAAAAACCCGGGTTCCGGCGGGAAAAACCCGTTCAGGGCGGGTTTTCCCCGGTTAAAGGGGCCCCTTAACCCGGTTTTCCGGAACCTTTTGGGGGGTTTTAAAACCCGGGGTTTAGGCGGGTTTTAACCCCGGGTTTAAGGGCGGAATTTAAACCCTTTTAGGGGGGGTTTAAAAACCCGGGGTTTGGGCCGGGTTTAACCCCGGGTTTTTCCCGGGGTTTTTTCGTGTTTTCCGGCAGGGGGTTTAACCGGGGTTCAAAGGGGGGGTTTTAAAAAAACCCGGGTTTTAAAGGGCGGGGTTTTTAACCCGGGTTCCGGGGGGGGGGTTAAAAACCCAACCGGTTTTTGGGGGGTTTAAAATTTTAAACCGGTTTAAGGGGGGGTTTTTAAAAACCCCCTTTGGGCTGGGTTTTAAAAAAACCCGGGTTTGGCCGGGTTTAAAAACCCGGGGATGGGGGGGTTAAAAAACCGGTTTTAACCAAGGTTTCCGGGGTTTTAAAACCCCCTTTTGGGTGGGTTAAAACCCGGGGTTTGGGGTTTAACCGGTTCCCGGGGCGGATAAACCAAAAAACCCGGGGGTTTCCGGGGGGGCGGGATTAAAAAAAACCCGGTTTAAGGGGTCCCCGGTTTTTAAACCGGGTTTCGGGCCCCGGGGTTTCCGTGTTTCCCCTGGCCCCGGGTTTTAAAAAACCTTTTGGGGGAATTAAAAAAGGGGGGTTTTAAAAAACCGGGGGGGGCCAAGGGGGCGGGGTTTTAAAACCGGGGGGGCGGTTTAAAAACCGGGTTAGGGGGGGTTTAAAAACCCCCGGGTTCCGGTTTGGGGTGGTTTAAAAACCCCCTTTTCCCCCGGGGCCCGGGGTTTTAAACCCGGGGTTTTGGGCGGTTTTAAAAAAACCAGGGTTGGGCCCCGGGGTTTAAAACCGGGTTTTGGGCCGGGTTTTAAAACCCGGGGTTTGGGGGGTTTTTTAACCCGGGGAAAACCGTTTTAAAAAAAAACCCGGTTTCGGGGTTCCGGGGTTGAACCCGGGGTTTTGGGGGGGGGTTTAAATAACCGGGTTTTGGGGGGTTTACCCGGGGTTTGGGGGGGGTTTTTTAAAAAAAAAACCCGGGGGGGCCGGTTTAACCGGGAAGGGGGGTTTAAACCGGGGTTTGGGCGGGTTTTTAACCGGGTTTGGGGGGCCGGTTTTTTTAAAAAACCCTTTGGGGGCCGGTTTAACCGGGGGGGTTCCCCGGGGGGGGTTAAAAACCTTAAAAAGGAGGGCCCGGGTTTAAAAACCTTTTGGGGGTTCCCGTTTTGGGGGGTTTAAAAACCGGGGGTTTTTGGGGGGGTTTTAAAACCGGTTTCCCCGGGGGCGGGTTAAAATTAAAAACCCGGGGGGTTTGGGCCTGGGGGTTTAAAAACCGGTTAGGCCCGGGTTTTTCCGGGGGTTTTGGGGGGTTTTTAAAAAACCCCCCTTTGGGCCCGGGGGATTGGGGGCACTGGGGGGGGATTGGGGGGATTGGGGGGCACTGGGAGGGCATTGGGGGGCACTGGGGGGGTTGGGAGGGAGTGGGGGGATTGGGGGGGATTGGGGGGCACTGGGAGGACGGGGGGGACAGGGGGGACTGGGGGGGACTGCGAGGGATTGGGGGGGATTGGGGGATGGGAGGGATTGGGGGGGCTGGGATGGGATTGGGGGGGAGTGGGAGGGGATTGGGGGGCACTGGGGGGGACTGGGGGTATTGGGAGGGAGGAGGGGATTGGGGGGACTGGGGTGGATTGGGGGGACTGGGAGGGGGGATGGGAGAGGATTGGGGGGACTGGGATGGACTGGGAGGGGATTGGGGGGCACTGGGACTGGAGTGGGATGGACTGGGATGGACTGGGAGGGGATTGGGGGGCACTGGGGGGGGGTTGGGGGCACTGGGATGGACTGGGAGGGGATTGGGGGCACTGGGGGGGGGGATTGGGGGGCACTGGGATGGGACTGGGATGGACTGGGATGGACTGGGAGGACTGGGAGTGGACTGGGAGGGACTGGAGGGGTTTTGGAGGGACTGGGAGCACTGGGGGGACTGGGGAGGGTTTTGGGGTTATTTTTGAGCTGTTATTTTTGGGCTGTTTTGGGGCTGGTTTTGGGCTATTGTTTTTGGCTACTTTGAGCCATTTTTGGCTGTGATTTTGGGTCATTTTGGGGCTGTTTTTGGGTCATTTTTGGGTTTTTTTGGTGCCCAGGACTGGCAGGTTCGTTACCACAGGACGCCCCCGTCGCTCCCCCCCCGCTTCGATGTCAACGCCCCCGACCTTTACATCCCGGGTAGGGCCCCCCAAAATCCACCTGGGGACCCCAAAAACCACCTGGGGACCCCAAAAATCCAACTCAGGACACTCAAAATCCACCTGGGGACCCCCAAAAAATCACCTGGGGATCCCAAAACTTCGCCTGGGGATCCCAAAAATCCAACTCAGGACACTCAAAATCCACCTGGGGACCCCAAAATTCACCTGGGGATCCCAAAAATTCACCTGGGGAACCTCAGAATCCACCTGGGGACCCCAAAATCCACCTGGGGATCCCACAATCCTCCTGGGGACCACCAAAATTCACCTGGGGACCCCAAAATTCATCTCAGGATCCCCAAAATCCACCTGGGGACCTTAAAATTCACCTGGGGACCCCAAAATCCCAACTCAGGAACCCAAAAATCCACCTGGGACCCCCAAAACTTCACCTGGGATCCCAAAAATCCAACTCAGGACACTCAAAATCCACCTGGGGACCCCAAAAAATCACCTGGGGACCCCAGAATCCACCTGGGGACCCCAAAAATTTACCTGGGGATCCCAAAAATCCAACTCAGGACACTCAAAATCCACCTGGGGACCCCAAAATTCACCTGGGGACCCCACAAATTCACCTGGGGAACCTCAGAATCCACCTGGGGACCCCAAAAATTCATTTTGGGACCCCAAAATCCAACTCAGGAACCCAAAAATTCATCTTGGGACCCCAAAATTCACCTGGGGAACCTCAGAATTCACCTGGGGACCCCAAAATTCATCTCAGGATCCCCCAAGACCCCCCAGAATTCTCAAAAAAATCCCCCAAATTCTCAAAAAAACTCCTCAAATCTCCCGTAAATCCCCTGAAAATTCCCCTAAAATTCCCCCAAATCCTTTATAAACCCCCCCAAATCCCCCAATTCCCTTAAAATTCCCAAAATTTCCTTAGAATTCCCAAAATTTCCTGAAATTTCCCCCCAGCCATGGCTTTCCTCACCTACATCCTCCTGGCTGGCCTCGCCCTGGGCACCCAGAACAGGTAAAAAACCCCAAAATCCTCCAAAATAACCCAAAATCCCCCCCAAATCAACCCAAAAATCCCCCCAAATCTTCCCAAATCCCCAAATTCTTCCGGAATTCCCCCCCAAATCCCCCTGTACCCCCCCAAAATCCCCCAATTCCCCCCTAAACCCCCAGATTCTCCCAGAATCCCCCTCCAAAATCCCCCAAAATCCCTCTGTAACCCCCCAAACCCCCTAAAATCCCCCCAAATCCCCCAATCCCCCCCAAATTACCCTCCAAACCCCCAAATCCCCCTGTAACCCCCCCAAACCCCCTCAAACCCCCAAATTCCCTGAATTTCCCCTCCAATCCCCTTTTTTCCCCCCCAGGTTCTCCCCGGACTCGCTGGGGCTCATGGCCAGCTCAGCCCTGGCCTGGCTCCCCAAATCCCCCCCAAACCCCCCCAAATCCCCCTGTAACCCCCCCAAACCCCCCCAAACCCCCCCAAATCCCCCTGTAACCCCCCCAAACCCCCCCAAATCCCCCCAAATCCCCCTGTAACCCCCCCAAACCCCCCCAAATCCCCCTGTAACTCCCCCAATCCCCCCAAATCCCCCCAAACCCCTCAAAATCCCCCCAAATCCCCCTGTAACCCCCCCAATCCCCCCCAAATCCCCCCCAATCCCCCAAATTCCCCCAAATCCCCCTGTAACCCCCCCAAACCCCCCTCAAATCCCTAAATTCCCCCCCCAATCCCCTTTTTTCCCCCCAATCCCCCCCAAATCCCCCCCCAATCCCCCCCAATCCCCTTTTTCCCCCCAATCCCCCCCAAATCCCCCCCAATCCCCTTTTTCCCCCCAATCCCCCCCAATTTCTCCCCCCAATCCCCTTTTTCCCCCAAATCCCCCCCAATCCCCTTTTTTTCCCCCCCAATCCCCTTTTTTCCCCCCCAGGTTCTCCCCGGACTCGCTGGGGCTCGTGGCCAGCTCAGCCCTGGCCTGGCTCCCCAAATCCCCCCCAAACCCCCCCAAATCCCCCCAAATCCCCCTGTAACCCCCCCAAATCCCCCCAAATCCCCCTGTAACCCCCCCAATCCCCCCCAAATCCCCCCCAATCCCCCCAAATTCCCCCAAATCCCCCTGTAACCCCCCCAAACCCCCCCAAATCCCCCAAATTCCCCCAAATCCCCCTGTAACCCCCCCAAACCCCCCCAAATCCCTAAATTCCCCCCCAATCCCCTTTTTTCCCCCCAATCCCCTCCAAATCCCCCCCAATCCCCTTTTTTCCCCCCAATCCCCTCCAAATCCCCCCCAATCCCCTTTTTCCCCCCAATCCCCCCCAATTTCTCCCCCCAATCCCCTTTTTTCCCCCCAATCCCCCCCAAATCCCCCCCCAATCCCCTTTTTTTCCCCCCCAATCCCCTTTTTTTGCCCCCCAGGTTCTCCCCGGACTCGCTGGGGCTCGTGGCCAGCTCAGCCCTGGCCTGGCTCCCCAAATCCCCCCCAAACCCCCCAAATCCCCCCAAATCCCCCTGTAACCCCCCCAAATCCCCCCCAAATCCCCCCAAATCCCCCTGTAACCCCCCCAAACCCCCCCAAATCCCCCCAAATCCCCCTGTAACCCCCCCAAACCCCCCAAATCCCCCCCAATCCCCCCAAATCCCCCCAAATCCCCCTGTAACCCCCCCAAACCCCCCCAGATCCCCCTGTAACCCCCCCAATCCCCCCCAAATCCCCCCAATCCCCTTTTTCCCCCCCAATCCCCCCCAATTCTCCCCCCAAATCCCTCCCAATCCCCCCCAAATCCCCCCCAATCCCCTTTTCTCCCCCCAGGTTCTCCCCAGACTCGCTGGGCTCGTGGCCAGCTCGCCCTGCCTGGCTACTGCTCGAGTGCTGGGGTGCTGCTGGGCTCTACCTGCTGGCCCTGGGCTCCGACCTGAGCGCCGGCGACCTGCTCGCCTTCGCCGGCTACAAATTACGTGGGGTGAGCCACAGGCACAAGTTTGAACCCCCAAAATTTGGGGAGAGGTTGGGGATTTTTGAGGATTTTTTTCCTTTTTTTTTTTTCTGATTTTTTTTCTGATTTTTCTCTGATTTTTTGGGGGGATTTTTTCCGATTTTTTTCGATTTTTCCCCGATTTTTTAGGATTTTTTTCCATTTTTTCCTGATTTTTTAGGATTTTTTTCCATTTTTTCCTGATTTTTTAGGATTTTTTTTCCATTTTTTTCCTGATTTTTTAGGATTTTTTCCTGGGTTTTTTAGGATTTTTTTTTCCGATTTTTTTTCTGATTTTTCCCCGATTTTTTAGGATTTTTTTTTCCATTTTTTCCTGATTTTTTAGGATTTTTTTCCTATTTTTGTCCTGATTATTTTCCTATTTTTTCCTGATTTTTTAGGATTTTTTTTCCTATTTTTTCCTGATTTTTTCCTATTATTCCTGGGTTTTTTAGGATTTTTTTACCGATTTTTTTCTGATTTTTCCCTGATTTTTTAGGATTTTTTTCCATTTTTTCCTGATTTTTTAGGATTTTTTTCCTATTTTTGTCCTGATTATTTTCCTATTTTTTCCTGATTTTTTAGGATTTTTTTTCCTATTTTTTCCTGATTTTTTCCTATTATTCCTGGGTTTTTTAAGGATTTTTTTCCGATTTTTTTCTGATTTTTCCTGGGTTTTTTGGGATTTTTTTCCGATTTTTTCCTGATTTTTAGGGGATTTTTTTCCTATTTTTTCCTGATTTTTTTCCGACTTTTCCTGGTGTTTTTAGGATTTTTTTTCGTGATTTTTTTAGGATTTCTTTTCCAATTTTCCCTGATTTTTTAGGATTTTATTCCTATTTTTCCCTGATTTTTCCCCCTATTTTTCTCTGATTTTTTAGGATTTTATTCCTATTTTTCCCTGATTTTTCCCCCTATTTTTCTCTGATTTTTTAGGATTTTTTCCCCTATTTTTCCCTGATTTTTTCCCTCTATTTTTCTCTGATTTTTTAGGATTTTTTTCCTTATTTTCAGGATTATTTTCCTTTATTTTCAGGATTATTTTATCCTTATTTTCAGGATTATTTTTTCCTTATTTTCAGGATTTGTTTTCCTTATTTTCAGGATTTTTTTACCGATTTTTTTGGGGTTTTTTTTTTAATATTTTCAGGGGTTTTTATATTTTTACATTTTTGGGGTGAGGATTTTTGATTTTTCCCTTTTTTTCCCCCAGGATGATCGTGGGGCTCGTGGCTGGGCTCGTGTTGGGCAGAGTTGGCTACTATGTGACCTTGGGCTGGTGCTGCCTCAGCATTTTTGTGTTCATGGTGAGTCAGGGATTGGGGGAATTTTTTGGGATATTTTTGGGATTTTTTGGGATTTTTTTGGGATTTTTTTGAGGATTTTTTCGAGATTTTTTTAGGATTTTTTGGGGATTTTTTAGGACTTTTTTGAGGATTTTTTGGGGATTTTTTAAGGATTTTTTTGTTATTTTTTTAGGATTTTTGGGGATTTTTTGAGGATTTTTTTGAGAATTTTTTAAGGATTTTTTTTAAATTTTGGGGGATTTTTAGGGGATTTTTTGGGGATTTTTTAAAATTTTTTGAGGATTTTTTGGGGATTTTTTGGGATTTTTTTGAGATATTTTGGGGACTTTTTTGGGATTTTTTAAGGATTTTTTAAAAATTTTTTTAGGATTTTTTGAGGATTTTTTGGGGATTTTTTGAGAATTTTTAAAGGATTTTTTAAAAATTTTTGGGGGATTTTTTGGCGATTTTTTAAAATTTTTGGGGATTTTTTTGGGGATTTTTTGAGAATTTTTTAAGGATTTTTGAGGATTTTTTGAGGATTTTTTGGGGATTTTTTGGGGATTTTTTTGAGATATTTTGGGGATTTTTGGGGGGATTTTTTGAGATATTTTGAGGATTTTTTGAGGAGTTTTTGGGGATTTTTTTGGGTATTTTTGAGAATTTTTAAAGGATTATTTTTGGATTTTTTGAGGATTATGGGGGATTTTTTGGGGGGATTTTTTGAGGATTTTTTTTTTTGAGGGTTTTTTTTATTTTTTTTAATTTTTTTACAGAATTTTAAAGGATTATTGGGGGGGGGGGGGGACATTTTCCTTTTATGGAGTTTCAATAACCCGAGGTGTTTTTCCCAAATTCCCAAATTTTCCCAAATTTTCCCAGATCCGGACGCTGAGGCTGAAGCTGCTCTGGGACCTCAACCAAGGGGATTTTGGGTCCTATTTGGGGTCAATTTAATGGGATTTTTGATGGGAATTTCGGGATTTTTGGGGGATTTCTGAGCCTGAGGAGTTGATCCCAATATCCCAAATTCCCAAATTTTCCCAAATTTTCCCAATTTTCCCCAGATTTTCCCAGATCCAGATGCTGAGGTTGAAGCTGCTGTCGGAGGCGGCGGCCGAGGGGATTTTGGGTCCTATTTTGGGTCATTTTAATGGGATTTTGATGGGAATTTTGGGATTCTTTTGGCATTTAGGGACCCGAGGAGTTGATCCCAATATCCCAAATTCCCAAATTTTCCCAAATTTTCCCAGATCCGGACGCTGAGGCTGAAGCTGCTGTCGGAGGCGGCGGCCGAGGGGATTTTGGGTCCTATTTTGGGTCACTTTAATGGGATTTTGATGGGAATTTCGCTATTTTTTGGGGATTGAGGGACCCGAGGAGTTGATCCCAATATCCCAAATTCCCCGATTTTCCCAATTTTTCCCAGATTTTCCCAGATCCGGACGCTGAGGCTGAAGCTGCTGTCGGAGGCGGCGGCCGAGGGGATTTTGGGTCCTATTTTGGGTCATTTTAATGGGATTTTGATGGGAATTTCGGGATTCTTTTGGGGATTTAGGGACCCGAGGAGTTGATCCCAATATCCCAAATTCCCCAATTTTCCCAATTTTTCCCAGATTTTCCCAGATCCGGACGCTGAGGCTGAAGCTGCTGTCGGAGGCGGCGGCCGTGGGGATTTTGGGTCCTATTTTGGGTCACTTTAATGGGATTTTGATGGGAATTTCGCTATTTTTTGGGGATTGAGGGACCCGAGGAGTTGATCCCAATATCCCAAATTCCCAGATTTCCCCGTTTTCCCCCAGATCCGGACGCTGAGGCTGAAGCTGCTGTCGGAGGCGGCGGCCGAGGGGATTTTGGATCCTATTTGGGGTCAATTTAATGGGATTTTGATGGAATTTCGCTATTTTTTGGGGATTTAGGGACCCGAGGAGTTGATCCCAATATCCCAAATTCCCAGATTTCCCCGTTTTCCCCCAGATCCGGACGCTGAGGCTGAAGCTGCTGTCGGAGGCGGCGGCCGAGGGCGTGCCGGTGCGCGGGGCCAAGAACCAGGTGCGCATGTACCTGACCATGGCCATCGCCGCCGCCCAGCCCCTGCTCATGTACGGCCTCACCTCCCACCTGCTCAGGTGAGCACCCACCCTGCAACACCTCTGCAATGTCCGGGAAAAGCCCCGGGATTCCCAGGAAAAATCCCGGAATTCTGGCGGCTTCCTGAAAAAATTCTCGTCGTTTTTTGTCGCGGCAATAAACGGAATTTGAGGAGGTTTTGGTGTCCTTGGGTTGAGTTTTTGGGGAATTTTTGGCATTTATCCCAAATTTTTGGGGTTTGGATTCTGGGGAGGCCCCAAATTCCCAGGAAGAATCCTGGAATTCCCAGGAAAAATCCTGGAATTCTGGCGGCTTCCCGAAAAGAATCCCGTCGTTTTTTTGTCGCGGCAATAAATGCAATTTGAGGAGGTTTTGTGTGGATTTTTTTGGGGTTTTATCCTAAATTTTGGGGGGTTAGATGTTGTGGAGGCCCCAAATTCCCAGGAAAAGTCCTGGAATTCCCAGGAAAAAATCCCGGGATTCCGGTGTTTTCGCCAAAAAAATTCTCGTCGGTTTTTGTCGCGGCAATAAACGGAATTTGAAAGAGTTTTGGGTGGATTTGTGTGGATTTTTTGGGGTTTTATCCTAAATTTTTGGGGGGTTTGGATTTTGGGGCCCCCAAATTCCCAGGAAAAGTCCTGGAATTCCCAGGAAAAATCCTGGAATTCCGGCGTCTTCCCAAAAGAAATCCTGTCGGTTTTTGTAGCGGCAATAAACGGAATTTGAGGAGGTTTTGGGGTCCTGGAGTTGAGTTTTTGGGGAATTTTTGGGGTTTTATCCCAAATTTTTTGGGGGATGGATATTTGGGAGATGCCCCTGAATTCCCAGATCCTGGAAAAATCCTGGAATTCACAGGAAAAACCCTGAAATTCCAGCATTTTTTCCCCAAAAAAACTCCTGTTTTTTGTAAATGAAATTTGAGGTTTTGGGGATCCTTAAGTTGATTTTTTTGGGAATTTCGGGAGGAATTTGGGGTTTATCCTCAATTTTGGGGGGGGTTAAATGTTAGGAAGACCCCCTGAACACCCCGAGACCTCAAATTCTCAGGGAAAATCCCAAAATTCCAGAGAATTCCCAAACTAAAATCCCACTTTTGGCGCTGCCAGGGGAGGGTCTGGGGTCTGCGCTCCCGAATTTTAGGGAATTTTGGGGAATTTTCAGGGATTTTGGGAGCCTCACACCGATTTTGGGTCACAAAATTCCACCTGGGGGGGCCTAAAATTCCATTGGAGCTGCGGGAAAATCCGGGAATGTTCCATCTGTGGAGCCAAGGGAAATTATAATCCACATTTTCCCCATTTTTTCCCCAATCTTCCCCCCATTTTTCCCTCATTTTCCCCTTTTTTCCCCAATTTCCCCCGTTTATTCCCCATTTATTCCATTTTCCCACCATTTATTCCCCAATTTTCCCCCATTTATTCCTCAATTATTCCCATTTTCCCCCATTTATTCCCCATTTATCCCCCACTTTATTCCCCATTTTCCCCATTTATTCCAAATTTATCCCCATTTATTCCAAATTTATTCCCATTTTCCCCCCATTTATTCCACATTTTCCCCCATTTATTCCTCATTTTTTCCATTTATTCTCCATTTTTCCCCATTTATTCACATTTATTCCCATTTCCCCCCATTTTTCCCATTTATTATTCCAAATTTATTCCCATTTTTTCCCCATTTTCCCCCCATTTATTTCCATTTCCCCCCATTTATTCCCTGATTTTCCCCATTTCCCCCCCATTTATTCCAAATTTATTCCCATTTCCCCCCATTTCCCCCCATTTATTCCCTGATTTTCCCATTTCCCCCCATTTATTCCAAATTTATTCCCATTTCCCCCCATTTATTCCCATTTATTCCCCGATTTTTCCCATTTTCCCCCCATTTATTCCCATTTATTCCCCGATTTTTCCCATTTTCCCCCCATTTATTCCTCATTTATTCCATTTCCCCCATTTATTCCCATTTATTCCCCGATTTTTCCCATTTTTCCCCATTTCCCCCCCATTTATTCTTCATTTATTCCAAATTTATTCCCCATTTTCCCATTTATTCCCATTTATTCCAAATTTATTCCCATTTATTCCCCATTTCCCCCCATTTATTTCAAATTTATTCCCCATTTTTCCCATTTATTCCCACATTTATTCCTCATTTATTCCCACATTTATTCCTCATTTATTCCCCATTTATTCCAAATTTATTCCCATTTTTCCCCATTTTCCCACATTTATTCCTCATTTATTCCCATTTATTCCAAATTTATTCCCATTTCCCCCCATTTATTCCCATTTATTCCCATTTTTTCCCCATTTATTCCCATTTTTCCATTTTTTTCCCATTTATCCCCAAAATTCCCAAATAAATCCACTCAGAATTGCGAAATTAAGAATTTTTATAACAAATCCTCGGAGTGATGAAGAATTCCAGCTTTTTTTTGGTTTTTTAATTTTTTTTTTTTAGGGAATCCTAAAATCCCAGGATCCTGAGAGAATTCCCAGCTGGATCTGAAAAAAAAAAAATTCCAGGATTTTTCTTCTCTTTTTTTAAATTATTTTTTTTTTTGTTATTTTTGTCTTTTTTTACCAAAAAAAGTCTCGGATCCAACGGTGGAAAAAGGAAAAAAAAAAAAAACCAAAAATTTTCTGGAAAAATCAAAAATAAAAATTGAAAAAATCCCAAAAATTCTCCCCCCAAAAATTCCCAAAATTCCTCCGGAAAAATGGAAAATAAAATTTTTCTCCCCCCCAAAAAAAATTCCTATAAATTAATTAATAAATGATAAATCAATAAATTAAGAGATGAATAAATCAATAAATTAAGAGAAAAATAAATTAATAGATAAATAAATTAATAGAAAATAATAAAGTTTAATTATTAATAATAATAAATAAATAATAAATTAATTAAAATTTATAAAAATAAATGGAAAAATAAATAGATAAATAAACATAAAAATAAATTTTTATAAAATAAAAATAAATTTAAAATTAATTAAAAAAATATTCTGGGAAAATCTCCTAAAAAATCCCAGGGAAAATAAGAAATACAAAATTAAAATAATAATAAAAATGACATAAAAATTAAAATTAAAATTTAAAAAAATAAATAAAATAAATAAAAATATAATTAAAATGAAATAAAGTAAAGCAAATAGAAATAAAACCAAAATGAATTAAAATAAAATAAAAATATAATAAAGTAAAATAAATAAGAAATAAAATAAACCGAAATAAAATAAAAAGTAATTAAAATAAATTTAAAATAAAATAAAATAAAAATACAATAAATAAAAATATAATAAAAAAATAAAATTTTCAAAAATAAAATAAATTAAAATAATAATAAAATAAAATTAAAATAAAATTAAATTAAAACCAAAGTAAAATAAAATAAAAATAAGACCAAATAAAAATAAAATAAAATAAAATAAGATAAAATAAAATAATAAAATAAAATAAAACCCAAAGTAAAATAAAATAAAAATAAAATAAGATAAAATAAAAATTAAATAAAAATAAAATAAAAATAAAAATAAAATAAAATAAAAATAAAATAAGAATAAAAATAAAAATAAAATAAAAATAAAAATAAAATAAAAATAAAATAAAATAAGAATAAAAATAAAATAAAAATAAAATAAAATAAAAATAAAATAAAATAAGAATAAAATAAGAATAAAAATAAAATAAAATAAAAATAAAAATAAAATAAATTTTTCAAAATCCCCCTTTGGGATTGGAGGCTCGGGGGGGGGGGGGGGGGGAGGATCCGAAATTCCCAAAGACAAAAAAATTCCCACCCGGGCGTCCGTGGAGTCTAAAAAAATAACTCTGAGCTAAAAATAGAGAGGGGACGGAAGGTTCTGGAAGGTTGGGATGGAGCCAGAGGGTCTGGAGAACTCTGGATGGTCCTGGAGAAATTCCAGAGGGTCCTGGAGAAATTCCAGAGGAGCTGGAGAACTCTGGATGGTCCTGGAGAAATTCCAGAGAGTCCTGGAGAAATTCCAGAGGGTCCTGGAGAAATTCCAGAGGAGCTGGAGAAATTCCAGAGGTTCTGGAGAAATTCCAGAGGTCCTGGATGGTCCTGGAGAAGTTCCAGAGGTCCTGGAGAAGTTCCAGAGGTTCTGGAAGGTTCTGGAGAAGTTCCAGAGGGTCCTGGAGAAATTCCAGAGGTCCTGGCGAAGTTCCAGAGGAGCTGGAGAAATTCCAGAGGGTCCTGGAGAAATTCCAGAGGTCCTGGAAGGTTCTGGAGACGTTCCAGAGGTCCTGGAGAAGTTTCAGAGGTCCTGGAGAAGTTCCAGAGGTCCTGGAAGGTTCTGGAGAAGTTCCAGAGGTCCTGGAGAAGTTCCGGAGGAGCTGGAGAAGTTCCAGAGGTTCTGAAGATGTTCCAGATGTTCTGGAAGGTTCTGGAGAAGTTTCAGAGGTTCTGAAGAAGTTCCAGAGGGTCCTGGAGAAATTCCAGAGGTCCTGGAGAAGTTCCAGAGGAGCTGGAGAAATTCCAGAGGTCCTGGAAGGTTCTGGAGACGTTCCAGAGGTTCTGGATGGTTCTGGAGATCCTGGAGAAGTTCTGGAGAAGTTCCAGAGGTTCTGAATAAGTTCCAGAGGTCCTGGAGAAATTCCGGAGGTCCTGGATGATCCTGCAGAAGTTCCGGAGGAGCTGGAGAAGTTCCAGAGGTCCTGCAGGTCCTGAAGAAGTTCCAGAGGTTCTGAAGAAGTTCCAGAGGTTCTGGAAGGTTCTGGAGAAGTTCCAGAGGTTCTGGAGAAGTTCCAGAGGTTCTGAAGATCCTGGAGAAGTCTCAGAGGTTCTACATGTTCTGGAGGTCCTGGAGAAGTTCCAGAGAAGTTCCGGAAGTTCTGAAGAAGTTCCAGAGGTCTTGGAGGAGTTCCAGAAGTTCTGGAGGTCCTGGAGAAGTTCCAGAGGTTCTGAAGAAGTTCCAGAAGTTCTCGAAGGTTCTAGAGGTCCTGGAGAAGTTCCGGAGGAGCTGGAGAAGTTCCAGAGGTCCTGGATGGTCCTGGAAAAGTTCCAGAGGTTCTGGAGAAGTTCTGGAGGAGCTGGAAGGTTCTAGAGAAGTTCCAGAGGTCCTGGAGGAGTTCCAAGGGTTCTGGAGATCCTGGAGAAGTTCCAGAGGAGCTGGAAAAGTTCCAGAAGGGTTTGGATGGATCCAGAAGGGTCCTTGGAGAACTCTGGAGGTCCTGGAAGGTTCTGAAGAAGTTCCAGAGGAGCTGGAGACGTTCTGGAGAAGTTCCAGAGGTGCTGGGGAAGTTCCAGAGGTTCTGGAAGGTTCTGGAGGGGTTGGGATGGATCCAGAGGTGTCCTTGGATTGGTTCTGGATCTCCTGGAGCGATTCTGGAACCTCTAGGGCAGTTCTGGATCTCCTGGAGTGGTTCTGGAGGTCCTGGGTCAATCCTGGAGCTTCTGGATGGATCCCAGCTGGTCCAGAGGTGACCTGGGGGCCAATCTGGAGATCTTGGAGAGGTTCTGGAGCACCTGGAGAGGTTCTGGAGCTCCTGGAGTGGTTCTGGAGCTCCTGGAGTGGTTCTGGATCTCCTGGAACGATTCTGGATCTTCTGGAGGTCCTGGATAAATCCCAGAGCTTTTGGATCGATCCCAGCCATTCCAGAGGGGTTTTTTGGAGCATTTCTGGATCTCCTGGAGCGATTCTGGAGATCTTGGAGCCGTTCTGGACCCCCTGGAGCGATTCTGGAACCCCTGGAGCGATTCAGGAACCCCTAGAGCAGTTCTGGATATCTTGGAGCTCCTCTGGAACTCCTGCAGCAGTTCTGGAGCAATCCTGGAGATCTTGGAGCGATTCTGGATCTCCTGGAGCGATTCTGGATCTCCTGGAGCGATTCTGGAGCTCCTGGAGCGATTCTGGATCTCCTGGAGCGATTCTGGAGATCTTGGAGCCATTCTGGATCTCCTGGAGCGATTCTGGAGCACCTGGAGCGATTCTGGAGCACCTGGATCAATTCTGGACCTCCTGACCCAACTCCAGCAGCTCCATCACGACCCCACCTCCATCCCTTCCCCTTTCTCCCCCTCCCACTCCCCATCCCCCGCCCTTTCCCGCCGGCACATTCCAGCTGCTGCCAGCTGCCGGCCCGCTTGGAGGGGTTCTGGAGCTCCTGGAGAGACCCTGGAGCTTCTGCATGGATCCTGGAGCTCCTGGATGGATCCTGGAGCTCCTGGACGGATCCTGGAGCTCCTGGATTGATCCTGGAGCTCCTGGATGGATCCTGGAGCTCCTGGGTGGATCCTGGAGCTTCTGCATGGATCCTGGAGCTCCTGGACGGATCCTGGAGCTCCTGGGTGGATCCTGGAGCTTCTGTATGGATCCTGGAGCTTCTGGGTGGATCCTGGAGCTTCTGCATGGATCCTGGAGCTTCTGGGTGGATCCTGGAGCTTCTGTATGGATTCTGGAGCTCCCGGATGGATCCTGGAGCTCCTGGATGGATCCTGGAGCTTCTGGGTGGATCCTGGAGCTTCTGTATGGATTCTGGAGCTCCTGGACGGATCCTGGAGCTCCTGGGTGGATCCTGGAGCTTCTGTATGGATCCTGGAGCTTCTGGGTGCATCCTGGAGCTTCTGTATGGATCCTGGAGCTCCCGGATGGATCCTGGAGCTCCTGGATGGATCCTGGAGCTTCTGGGTGGATCCTGGAGCTTCTGGGTGGATCCTGGAGCTTCTGGATGGATCCTGGAGCTTCTGGGTGGATCCTGGAGCTTCTGGGTGGATCCTGGAGCTTCTGTATGGATTCTGGAGCTCCCGGATGGATCCTGGAGCTCCTGGATGGATCCTGGAGCTTCTGGATGGATTCTGGAGCTTCTGGGTGGATCCTGGAGCTTCTGGATGGATCCTGGAGCTCCTGGATGGATCCTGGAGCTTCTGGGTGGATCCTGGAGCTTCTGTATGGATTCTGGAGCTCCCGGATGGATCCTGGAGCTCCTGGATGGATCCTGGAGCTTCTGGATGGATTCTGGAGCTTCTGGGTGGATCCTGGAGCTTCTGGATGGATCCTGGAGCTTCTGTGTGGATCATGGAGCTTCTGGATGGATCCCAGCCAGTCCGGAAGTGTCCTGGGAGCCATTCTGGAGATCTTGGAGAGTTTCTGGAGCACCTGGAGAGGTTCTGGAGCACCTGGAGTGGTTCTGGATCTCCTGGGGCCATTCTGGAGCTCCTGGAACAATTCTGGATCTCCTGGAGCGGTTCTGGATCTTCTGGAGGTCCTGGGTCAACCCCAGAGCTTCTGGATGGATCCCAGCCATTCCAGAGATGTTTTTGGAGCCGTTCTGGATCTCCTGGAGCGATTCTGGAGATCTTGGAGCTGTTCTGGATCTCCTGGAACAAATCTGGATCTCCTGCAGCAGTTCTGGATCTCCTGGAGTGATTCTGGAGATCTTGGAGCCGTTCTGGAGCTCCTGGAGCGATTCTGGACCCCCTGGAGCGATTCTGGACCCCCTGGAGCCGTTCTGAACCCCCTGGATCACGACCCCACCTCCATCCCTTCCCCTTTCTCCCCCTCCCACTCCCCCGTCCCCCTCCCTTTCCCGCCGGCACATTCCAGCTGCTGCCAGCTGCCGGCCAGCTTGGAGCTGGAGCCGCCCTGCGAGCCGTTGGCCTGCGAGCCGTTGGTCTGCGAGCCGGCCGTGGCTTTGCCCTTGGCCTTGGGCTGGGCGCCGTGCAGCTTGTACTTCATGAGGAGCAGGAAGATGAAGACGAGCACGGAGGCGACGATGATGCCGCCGATGACGATGATCATGGTGCCGCCCAGGAACTGCGGCTGCAGCGAGCGGCAGGGCCCGGCCGGCGGGCGCGTGGAGAAGCGCGAGCAGCCCAGGGCGCGCGTGGCCGGCAGCGAGCTGCGCGCGTCCGCGAACACGGCCAGCACGCAGAGCTCGTAGTCGCGCCCGGGCGCCAGGTCCGACAGGGAGAACGACGAGCTGGGCGCTGGGATCATCCTGCAAGGCAAAGAGGATAATTTGGGGAGGGTTTTCCCATTTTTCTGAGATTTTTTTTCCCGTTTTTTTCTGGAATTTTTCCCATTTTTTCCCATTTTTGTCTGAAATTTTTCCCGTTTTTTCCTGATTTTTTCCCATTTTTTCTGAATTTTTTCCCATTTTTTTCTGAAGTTTTTACCATTTTTTCCCCATTTTTTTCTGATTTTTTTTCCCATTATTTTCTGATTTTTTTCCCATTTTTTCGGATTTTTTTCCCATTTTTTTCTGAAATTTTTTCCTATTTTGGGCTTTTTTTCCCCATTTTTTCCCCATTTTTTCTGAATTTTTTCCCATTTTTTCGAATTTTTTCCCATTTTTTTTCTGAATTTTTTTCCTGTTTTTTTCTGAATTTTTTACCATTTTTTCTGAATTTTTCCCATTTTTTCCCCATTTTTTCTGATTTTTTTCCCTTTTTTTCTGAATTTTTTCCCATTTTCTTTTCTGATTTTTTCCCATTATTTTCTGATTTTTTTTCCCATTTTTTCGGATTTTTTTCCCATTTTTTTCTGAAATTTTTTCCTATTTTGGGCTTTTTTTCCACATTTTTTCCCCATTTTTTCTGAATTTTTTCCCATTTTTTCGGATTTTTTCCCATTTTTTTCTGAATTTTTTTCCTGTTTTTTTTCTGAATTTTTTACCATTTTTTCTGAATTTTTCCCATTTTTTCCCCATTTTTTCTGATTTTTTCCCCATTTTTTTCTGAATTTTTTCCCATTTTCTTTTCTGATTTTTTTCCCATTATTTTCTGATTTTTTTTCCCATTTTTTCGGATTTTTTTCCCATTTTTTTCTGAAATTTTTTCCTATTTTGGGCTTTTTTTCCACATTTTTTCCCCATTTTTTCTGAATTTTTTCCCATTTTTTCGGATTTTTTCCCATTTTTTTCTGAATTTTTTTCCCGTTTTTTCTGAATTTTTTACCATTTTTTTCTGAATTTTTCCCATTTTTTCCCCATTTTTCTGATTTTTTCCCCATTCTTTTCTGAATTTCTCCCATTTTCTTTTCTGATTTTTTCCCATTATTTTCTGATTTTTTTCCCATTTTTTCGGATTTTTTTCCCATTTTTTTCTGAAATTTTTTCCTATTTTGGGGCTTTTTTTCCCCATTTTTTCCCCATTTTTTTCTGAATTTTTTACCATTATTTTCTGATTTTTTTTCCCATTTTTTCAGATTTTTTCCCATTTTTTTCTGAAATTTTTTCATATTTTTGGGCTTCTTTTCCCAATTTTTTCCCAATTTTTTCCAATTTTTTCCCTATTTTTTTCTGATTTTATTCCCATTTTTTTCTGATTTTTTTTTCCATTTTTTCTGATTTTTTCCATTTTTCCTGATTTTTTTTCCCATTTTTTTTCTGAATTTTTTCCCATTTTTTCCCACTTTTTTTCCCAATTTTCCTCCATTTTTCCCTTATTTATTTTACCATTTTCCCCATTTTTCCCTATTTTTTCCCCCATTATTCCCCCCATTATCCCCCATTATCCCCCCATTATCCCCCCATTATTCCCCCATTATCCCCCATTATCCCCCCATTATCCCCCATTATCCCCCATTATCCCCCCATTACTCCCCCATTATTCCCCCATTATTCCCCCCATTATTCCCCCATTATTCCCCTCTCTCCCCCCATTATCCCCCATTATCCCCCCATTCTCCCCCATTATTCCCCCATTATTCCCCCATTATCCATTATTCCCATTATTCCCCCATTATCCCCCATTTTCCCCATTATCCCCCCATTATCCCCCCATTATCCCCCCCATTATCCCCCCCATTTTTCCCCCCCACTCAAATCACCGATAAACCAAGATCTCATCTCCCGAGCTGTTGTACTGCAGCTGGTACATCCTCAACCCCTCCAGCTCCTCCTCCTGCGGCGGCCACCTCACCAACGCCGACGTCGCCGTCACCTCGGCCACCACCACCCCGCCACCACCCCTCCCTCCCTTCTCCAGCCTCGAATCGTTGCCAAAACTCTTGGCCGAAATCAAAATATCCGACGGCTCCGGCCGCGCCGTCGCCGATTTCTTCCTCTCCTCCTCCTCCTCGCACTCGGTGCCGTTTCCCTCCACCCTCAACTCCACCGGCGCCGTCGACTCGCCGGCGGCGTTGGAGGCGATGCACGTGAACGTCCCTTGGTCGCCAGCGGCCACCTCCAAAATATCCAAAGTGCCGTTCCGGTAAGAAACCGTCCTCGACGTGTTGGCCACCAACTTGCCGTCGGGGGCGATCCACCGGACGTAAGGTTCGGGATCGCCCACGGCTTTGCATTTCAACGAGGCGCTCTGTCCCGCCGGCGCCGCCAAGTTGGGAGTCCGGTGGGTGATCATGGGCGGCTCGCAGACGAATTCCTCCTCGCGGATGCTCCAGAAATATTTGCCCATCAGCTCCGGCGGCGAGGCGCAGGTTTCCAGGTCGTCCTCCCCGGGTTAAACGTCGGAGCCAAACCAACTCGCAGTTGCAGTGGAGAGGGTTCCCCCCGAAACTCAACACCAAAGAGGTCAGCGGGGAACCTTTGGATTTGGCGTAAACGGGGATGCGGGAGAAGAGCGGATCCGGCGGGATCTTCTTGAGCTTGTTGGACGTCATGTCCAACCTGGCCAGCTTGTGCAAGTTGGAAAAAATCCCCTCGGGCACAAACTCGATGAGGTTGTGATCCAAACTCACCGTGTTGACGTTGCTCAGCTTCCCCACGGTCGCCCAGGGAACATCCACCAGATTATTATAAGACAAATCCAAATCCTCGATGGTCTCCAAGAAATCATCCAGGGAGTCGGGCGAGATGAAGCTGAGCTGGTTGTTGCTGAGGATTAAGTGGCGCAAATTAACCAAACCCTTGAAGTGCTCGGCGGTGATGGCCGTGAGGCGGTTGCTGTCCAGGTGGAGGGCGTGGAGACCCTTGAGGTCGGAGAAGGCGTAAGGCATGATCTGGCTGATGGTGTTGCGGGAGAGCGTGAGGTGGATGAGCTGGGTCATGTTGGCGAAGTCGCGCTTGCGCAGCACGGTGATGAAGTTGTCCATGAGGCGCAGCTCGGCCGTGCGCCGGTCGATGCCGGCCGGCACGAAGAGGAGCCCGTCTTGGTGCACAGGATGGTGAAGGAGGGAGACAGGTTCTGGCACGAGCAGCGCTTGGGCAGGGCGGCGACGTCGAGGTGGGCGCGGTGAAGAAGAGGAGCAGAGGCAGCAGGAGCTTGGCCATCGTCGGGGGGAACGGGGAGCTGGGAGGGGAAATGGAAAAATTAGCAAAAAAAATGGTGGAGTTTGGAAGAAAATGGTGGAATTTGGGTGGATCGGTTGAGTTTTGGGGTTCAAACCATGTTGAGGGTCAAGATCCCAGCCCAAGATATGGAGGAGATTCAGTTGAGTGGGAAATCCCAAACCTGAGAAGGAAACATGGGAATCTG
Organism: Sitta carolinensis; assembly: GCA_032173965.1. Lineage (NCBI taxonomy): Eukaryota > Metazoa > Chordata > Aves > Passeriformes > Sittidae > Sitta > Sitta carolinensis. The sequence goes on from CM063311.1 coordinate 982,052, forward strand.
GGAGGGGAAAATGGCAAAATTAGGAAGAAAATGGTGGAATTAGGAAGAAAATGATGGAAGTTGCAAGAAAATGGTGGAATTTGGGTGCATTGGTTGAGTTTTGGGGTTCAAAGTTGAGGGTCAAGATCCCAGCCCAAGAATTCGGTTGCGTGAGAAATCCCAAACCTAAGAAAGAAAAATTGGTGAAAATGCGGCGGCAATCGGGAGAAAACCGGGAGAAATCCTTGGAATGGGGGTGGGATTGAGAGGCAAACGGGAGCAATCCCTGGGAATGGGGGTGGATGCCCAGGGACACGAAGAGGAGCCCGGTCTTGGTGCACAGGATGGTGAAGGAGGGAGACAGGTTCTGGCACGAGCAGCGCTTGGGGCAGGGCGGCGACGTCGAGGTGGGCGCGGTGAAGAAGAGGAGCAGAGGCAGCAGGAGCTTGGCCATCGTCGGGGGAACGGGGAGCTGGGAAAGGGAACGGTAAAATTAGCGAGGGAATGGAAAAATCGGCAAGGGAGTGGCAAAATCGGCAAGGGAATGGCAAAATTGGCAAAAAAAAACGGAGGAATTTGGGTGGATCGGTTGAGTTTTGGGGTTCAAAACCCAGTGAGGGTCAAGATTCAACCCAAGATATGGAGGAGATTGAGTTGAGTGGGAAATCCCAAACCTGAGAAGGAAAATGGGAATCTGGAGGGAAAAATGGTAGAATTGGAAAAAAAAAGTGGAATTGGAAGAAAATGGTGGAATTTGGGTGGATCGGTTGAGTTTTGGGGTTCAAACCAGGGTTCAAGCCCAGACCAAGAATTCGGTTAAGTGGGAAACTCCCAAACCTGGAAGGAAAAATGGGAATCTAGGAGGAAAAATGGTAATTGAAAAAAAAAGGTGGAATTAGGAAGAAAATGGTGGAATTTGGGTGGATCGGTTGAGTTTTGGGGTTCAAACCCAGTGAGGGTCAAGATTCAACCCAAGATATGGAGGAGATTGAGTTGAGTGGGAAATCCCAAACCTGAGAAGGAAACATGGGAATCTGGGAGGGAAAAATGGTAAAATTAGGAAGAAAAACAGTGGAATTTGGAAGAAAATGGTGGAATTTGGGTGGATCGGTTGAGTTTTGGGGTTCAAACCACGTTGAGGGTCAAGATCCCAGCCCAAGAATTCGGTTGAGTGGGAAACTCCAAACCTGTGAAGGAAAAATGGGAATCTAGGAGGAAAAAATGGTGGAATTGGCAAAAAAAAAGGTGGAATTAGGAAGAAAATGGTGGAATTTGGGTGGATCTGTTGAGTTTTGGGGTTCAAACCGAGTTGAGGGTCAAGATTCCAACCCCAGAATTCGGTTGAGTGGGAAATTCCAAACCTGAGAAGGAAAAATGGGAATCTAGGAGGGAAAAATGGCAAAATTAGGAAGAAAATGGTGGAATTGGCAAAAAAACATGGAGGAATTAGGAAGAAAATGGTGGAATTTGGGTGGATCGGTTGAGTTTCAGGGTTCAAACCGAGTTTTAATTCCGAGAGGTTGAGGAGATTGAGCTGAGAGGGAAATCCCAAACCTGAGAAGGAAAAACGGGAAAAATTGGTGAAAATTGGGAAAAAAAAATGGGATAAATCCCTGGAAAATCGGTGAAAATGTGATGGAAATTGGGAGAAAAATGGGAGAAATCCTTGGGAATGGGGGTGGAATTGAGAGGAAAACAGGAGAATTGGCAAAAAACCTGGTGGAATTAGGAAGAAAATTGTGAAATTAGGAAGAAAATGGTGGAATTGGCAAAAAAACATGGAGGAATTTGGAAGAAAATGATGGAATTTGGGTGGATCGGTTGAGTTTTGGGGTTCAAACCCAGTTGAGGGTCAAGATCCCAGCCCAAGAATTCGGTTGAGTGAGAAATTCCAAGCCTGAGAAGGAAAAATGGGAAAAATCGGTGAAAATTTGGATAAAATTGGGAATAAAATGGGATAAATCCTTGGAAATGTGGATTAATTTGGGGAAAAATTGGGGAAAATTAAGGGAAAATGTGGATTAAATAAAGAAGTATGGGGAGAAATCTTTGAGAATGTGGATAAATTTGGGAAAAATGGGGAGAAATCCTTGGAAATGTGGATTAATTTGGGAAAAATGGGAGAAATTTGGGGAAAATATGGATTAAATAAAGAAATATGGGAAAAGTTCAGGAAAATGTGGATTAATTAGGGAAGAAATGGGAGAAATCCTTGGAAATGTGGATTAATTTGGGGAAAATTGTGGAAAAATATGGATTAAATAAAGAAATATGGGAAAAGTCCAGGAAAATGTGGATTAATTTGGGAAGAAATGGGAGAAATCCTTGGAAATGTGGATTAATTTGGGAAAATGGGGAGAAATCCTTGGAAATGTGGATTAATTTGGGAAGAAATGGGAGAAATCCTTGGAAATGTGGATTAATTTGGGGAAAATTGTGGAAAAATATGGATTAAATAAAGAAATATGGGGAAAAGTCCAGGAAAATGTGGATTAATTAGGGAAGAAATGGGAGAAATCCTTGGAAATGTGGATTAATTTGGGAAAAAATGGGAGAATTCCAAGAAAAAATGTGAATTAATTTGGGGAAAACACGGATTAAATAGGGAAATATGGGGAGCAATCCTTGGAAATGTGTGTTAATTAAGGAAAAAATGGGAGAATTCCACGTAAAATTCCTCAAATCCTCAGTAATTCCCATTATTTCCCCTCCATTACCCCTGGAATTTTTCCAAGCTGGTTCCCATCATCCTGAATTTTCCTCAAAATCTGGGCCACGGCCAAGAAACCTCCAAAAAAAAAAAGGGAAAAAAGCAGAAAAACCCCTCGGAATTTTTCCAAATCTGAATTATTTTTGAAATTCCAGCCAGGAAGGGGAAATCCCCTCGAATTCCAGAGAAATTCAAGATAAAAAAGGAAATTTATAAATCAAAATATTCCATGTTAATGACAGGGAATATAATGAGTTTTAAATTTAAAAAGAATGGAATTCAAAGAGTTAATTAAAAAAAATTAATTAAAAATTAATGGCAACTTAAAATTCAAAAGAAATCAAAAATAATAATGGAAAAATAATGGAATTAAAATAATAGCGATGGGAATTAAGGAATTAAAATAAAGTTTTGGGAATTAAAGTATTTTAAAAAAATCAGAAAAAAAAATAATAGGAATAAAATGTTCAAAATATTTATTAATTAAAAAAATATTTTAAAAATATTAAAAATATTAAAAAATATTAAAAAGTAAAAATAATTAAAAGAAAATATTGAAACCGAAATATCACAACTTAATAAAAGAAAAATCATTAGGATTGAAATAATAAAAGTTAAAATATTGAAAATTAAAATATTGAAAATTAAAATAACAAATAATAGAAATAAAAGAATGGATTTAAAGTTGGCATGGATTGAGTCAGAGAAGAATGGATTAAAATAATAATTAAAAACTGAATTGATAAGAAATTAATCAGAATAAATGAAGAATTATAATTGATTTTAAAATAATTGTAAAGATAAATAACAATAAATTGATTGATAGATTTATTATTTTAATTAATAACAATAATAAAGAGAACAACAAACCGGATAATAATTCAAAATAATAAAAGATTAAAATAAGAGGAATTAAAATGATTTATGATTAAAACAAATTAAACCGATTATTTGATAAATCCTATTAATTCAGATACATAAAATATTAATTAATAAAAACTAATTAAACTTAATCCTATTAACGAATTAAAAAAAAAATTAAATTAATCCCAAATTCCCCCGGACTCAATTCCGGGGAATAAAATTGGGAATATTTGGGAATATTTCCAAAAAAAATCCGCCAGCTTTGAGGGAAATTGGGATTTTCCTGATTTTTCCAAGAGAATTCCAAGGAAAAAAGTTGGGATTTGGGAAAAAAAAGCATCAAAATTCCAAGATTTTTGTGGAAAAAAAAGAGGATTTGGGGTGGGCTGAGCTCAAAATTCCAAGATTTCTGAGGGAAAAGTTTGGAAAAGGGAAATGCCAACCCCAAAATTCCAAGGTTTATGTGGGAAAAAAAGTGGGATTTGGGAAGTAAAGACACAAAATTCCAAGATTTTTTGGGAATAAAGGAGGATTTGGGGTAGGATGAGCTCAGAATTCCAAGATTTCTGAGGGAAAAGTTTGGAAAAGGGAAATGCAAACCCAAAATTCCAAGGTTTTTGGAGGGAAAAAAGTGGGATTTGGGAAAAAAAAGCATCAAAATTCCAAGATTTTTGTGGGAATAAAGGAGGATTTGGGGTAGGTCGAGCTCAAAATTCCAAGATTTCTGAGGGAAAAGTTTGGAAAAGGGAAATGCCAACCCCAAAATTCCAATTTTTAGAAAGAAAAAGGAGAATTCGGAATAAACCAGGCCCAAAATTCCAAGATTTTTGTGGAAAAAATAAGGAAGTGCCAACCCCCAAATCCCCAAAATTCCCATTAAAATCATTAATTCCAAGAAAAACCTTGGGAATGTGGAATTTTCCCAGTTCCAAACCAATACAATTCTTTTCCCTTCCCCAAAAAAATCCCAATTTTTCCTCCCCCAGGGAATGGATTCCCCCCTTCCAAGTCCTTTTTCCCACCCAAAATTCCCAAAATTCCATACATTCCCTAAATCCAATAAATTCCAGGCCTAAATCCAAACCACCAGGGATTTTAGGATCATTCCCACCTGGGGAAAAAAAAAAAAAAGGATTTTTCCCAATTTTTTCCCCATTTTTTCCCATTTTCCATTTTTCCCCCATTTTTTCCCCAAATTTTTCCCATTTTCCCCCCCCATTTTTTCCCCATTTTCCCCCATTTTTCCCCCCCATTTTTCCCCCATTTTTCCCAATTTTTTCCCACTTTTCCAATCCTCAATGCACATTCCCAAATCCAGGTGTGGCCCAAGGCCTGAGGAGAAAAAAAAAATAAAAATAAAATCCCTTTGGAATTAGAAAAATCCAGGTTTTTTTTATTTAAAAAAATTGGATTTTTTCCCACTTGGAAAAATCATTCCCAGGGTTAAAAAAATGTGGAATTCCGGCCTAAATTATATAAAATTAAAAATAAAGGGGGGTGAGGGGGGGAAATCTCAACCAAGTGCCGGAAATTCCCGATTTTCCAGGAAAAAAAAAATGGAGAATTCCTGGAATTCTTTATTTTAAAGAAAAACCCCTCCAAAAATCCCTTTTTATTCCTTAAAAAACCAGGATTTTCCTCGGGAAAAAATAATAAAAAAAGGGATTTATTTTTCCCCCCCAGGCTCCGGGGATTTTCCCCCTCGGGATTGCAGAATTCCCAGGAAAAAAAAAAATAAAAATGGAATTTTGGAGTGAAAAATCTTTATTTTTTAATTATTTTTAGGGGGGGGGGAAAATGCATTTTCATCCCGGTTTTCCTGGGGAAGAAATTCCCGGTGGGAATTGTAAACTGAGGGTGGGAAATGCTGGGAAAAAATGGGATTTTTGGGGGTTTTTAAAGGATTTTAAATGGAATTTTAATGGGTTTTTAATGAGAATTCCGACGCCGCCGCAACGCGGGAAGGACGCGCCCTGCTCGGAGCTCGGGGAAAAAAAAAATCAGGAATTGCAGGTAAAAAAAACCGGGAAAAACCGAGAAAAAACCGGGAAACACCCAAAAAAAAAAAAAAATCCCCTAATGGCGATTTTAATTTTATTTATTTTTTAATTTTTTTAAATGATAAAAATATATTTTTTTTAAAGGGATAAAAAATGCAGGGAGATGAGAACACACCTGGTAAAAAAAATAAATAAAAAATTCCACACCTGGAAAAAGCCACACCTGGATGACACGGCGGATTTATGGGATGGTGGGAGAGGCTCCAAAAAAATCCCAAAAAATTCCCCCAAAAAAATCCCAAAAAAAATCCCAATCGCCGCTTTTCCCACTGAAGAGTTAAAAAAAAAAAAAAAATCTGGGAAAAAAAAAAAAAAAATCAGGGAGGGGTCGCGGTTGGAAAAATTGAGGTGGGGGGTGCGGTTTATCCCGATTTTTAATGGGGTTTTTTTGGGGATTTTTTTTGGGAATTTTGGGGGTTTTTTTGGGGGATTTTTCCCGATTTTGCCCCAAACTCACCTTTCCCGCCGCGGTTTCAGGGGGGCGGCGACCCCCGCCCCCCCCGGGGGTCCCGAGCCTTCCATGGCCCGGAGCGATCCCGGGAAGGAGGAGGAAAGAAGGGAAAAAAAAAAAAAATGGGGAAAAAAAAAAAAAAAAAAAGGATAAATAAAAACAAAAAGGAATAAAGAAATTAAATAAAATTATATATATAAAAAAAAAAAAAAAAGCAGGAAAAGCAGGAAAAGGAGGAGGAGGAGGAGGAAGAGGAGGAAGAGGAGGAGGAGGAGGAGCCCCCGCCCCTCCCCCCCCTTCTGCGGCCGCGGGGGAGGGGCGGGGAAAGGGGGAGGGGCGAGGGGGGAGGGCGAGGGGGGAGGGGCGAGGGGGGAGGGGGGAGGGGAGGGGGAGGGGGGGGGGAGGGGCTCCGATTCTTTTTTTCTTTTTTTTTTTTTTATTTTTTTTGGCGGGAATTGAGGATTTTTTGGGGGGGGGGGGGATTTTTGGAGTTTGGGATCGCTTGGGGGTTTCTAAAAATTCGGGAAAACTCTGAGTTGCCGAATTCCCGGATTTTTGCCCCCATTCCCTGAGTTTCGGAGTTCCCAAATTCCCGGGGTTTTTTTTTTTGTTTTTTTTTTCCCATTCCCTGAGTTCCTTGAGTTCCCGAATTCCTGGATTTTTGTCCCCATTCCCTGAATTCCTGGATGTTTGAGCTCCCAAAATCCCGGATTTTTGTCCCATTCCCTGAGTTTCGGAGTTCCTTAAATTCGGGGTTTTTTCCCATTCCCTGAGTTCCCTGAGTTCCCAAATTCCCAGTTTGTTTTCCTCATTCCCTGAGTTCCTGAGTTCCCAAATTCCCGGATTTTTGCCCCCATTCCCTGAGTTTCGGAGTTCCTTAAATTCGGGTTTTTTTCCCATTCCCTGCGTTCCCTGAGTTCCCAAATTCCCGGATTTTTGCCCCATTCCCTGAATTCCAGCCCCTAAATCCCGGAATTTCATCCCCCCCTCCCTGCCCCCCAATCCCAGCCCTCCCTGAATCCCTGAATTTCTGGATCCCCAAATCCCTGAACCCCCAAATCCCTGAATTTCCAAATCCCTGAACCCCAAATATCCCAAAATGTCCCCAAAATATCCCAAAATATCCCAAAATATCCCAAAATATCCCAAAATATCCCCAAAATGTCCCCAAAATATCCCAAAATGTCCCAAAATGTCCCCAAAATGTCCCCAAAGGATCCCAAAATGTCCCCAAAATGTCCTCAAGGATCCTCAAGTGTCTGAAGATGAAGATGATGAGGATGAGGATGAAGATGATGATGATGAAGATGATGATGAAGATGAAGATGAAGATGATGAAGATGAAGATGAAGATGATGATGATGAAGATGAAGATGAAGATGATGAAGATGAAGATGAAGATGATGAAGATGATGAAGATGATGACCACGATGATGAAGATGAAGATGAAGATGAAGATGAAGATGATGATGATGATGAAGATGATTACCAAGATGATGAAGATGATGACGATGACCACGATGATGAAGACGATGGCGATGACAACGACGACGATGAAGATGACGATGACAACGAAGACAACAACGCCGTGATGATGAAGACGATGATGAAGATGACGGAGATGATTACAAAGATGGTGATGATGATGAAGATGATGAAGATGACCACGAAGACGCCGCTGACCATGAAGACCACAATGCCCTGATGATGATGACGATGATGATGAAGATGACGATGACCACGATGACAAAGATGATTACAAAGATGATGAAGACGATGACGATGTCATGATGATGACGATGACCATGATGATGATGATGATGACAATGATGAAGATGACCACGAAGACCACAACGCCATGATGATGATGATAACCACGATGATTACAAAGATGATGAAGATGATGACGATGACGATGACAATGATGATGACGATGACAAT
>CM063311.1:990156-1122170 GCA_032173965.1 Sitta carolinensis
CCCAAAATCACCCAGAAATCACCCAGAAATCACCCAAATGAGCCCAAAATATCACCCAGAATCACCCAAAATGAGCCCAAAATATCACCCAGAAATCACCCAAAATATCACCCAGGAATCACCCAAAATGAACCCAAAATGGACCCAAAAACAGCCCAGAAATCACCCAAATAAACCAAAACCAGACCAGAAATCACCCAAAAATCACCCAAAATGAACCCAAAAATCACCCAAAATATCACCCAGGAATCACCCAAATCAGCCCCAGAAACACCAAAAAATCACCCAAAATCAGCCCCAAAATTCCCCCCCAAAATATCCCAAAATCCCCCAAAACATCCCAAATTCCCCCCCAAACCCCAAATTCTCCCCAAAAATCCCAAAATTTTCCCCAAAAAAATCCCAAAATTTCCACAAATTTTCCCCAAAATCCCAAATTTTCCCAAAATTCCCAAATTCCCCCCAAAAAATCCCAAAAAATCCCAATTTCCCCCAAAATCCCCAAATTTTCCCTTCAAAATCCCCAAATTTCCCCAAATTCCCCCCAAAAATCCCCAAAATTCCCAATTCCCCCCAAAATCCCCAAAATTCCCAATTTCCCCCAAAAAATCACAAATTCCCCCAAAATTCCCAAATTCCCCAAATTTCCCCCAAAATTCCCTATTTTTTCCCAAATTCCCCCAAAAAATCCCAAATTTCCCCCAAAAAATCCCAAATTTTCCCCAAAAATCCTCAAATCCCCCAAAATTCCCAATTTCCCCCCCAAAAAATCCCAAATTTTCCCCAAATTTTCCCCAAAAATCCCACATTTCCCCAAAAATCCCCTCCAAAAAAATCCCAAATTTTCCCCAAATTTTCCCAAAAAATTCCCAAAATTCCCCAAATCTCCCATCCCCTCCCCCCGTGCTCACCTGGGATTTGCGGTCCGCCCCTCCCCCCCCGGGCCCCGCCCCCCTCGGGCCCCTCCCCCCCGGGCCCCTCCCCCCCCGGGCTCGGGTGGGGGAGGGGCCGGGCGGCTTCGGCTCCTTGGGGCTGCGCTTGACCTGGGGGGGGAGGGGCAAAATGGGGGGAGGGGCAGAGGGGGAGGGGGGGGAGGGGTCTCACTTTGACCCCTCCCCCCAAAATTAAAAAAAAAAAAAAAAAAAAAATCCCGATTTTTTTCCGCTTTAAAAAAACCCAAATTTTGCCCGAAAAATGAAAAATTCCACGAAAAAAATTTGAATTTTTTTAACCAGAATTAATCGAAATTTTCACCAAAAAAAATTCACAAAAAAATCCCAAAATCTTCCCAACCTCTCCCTCCAAAATCCCCAAATTTTCCCCCAAATTTTTCCCCAAGACCCTCAAAATTTCTCCCCAAAATCCCATTTTTTTCCCCGGTTTTTCCCCCAAATTTCCCCCAATTTTCCCCAATTTTTTCCCCCCAAAACCCCAAATTTTTCCCCCAAAAAATTCCCAATTTTCCCCCCCAAAATCCCAATTTTCCCCCCAATTCTCCCCCCAATTTTCCCCCCCAAAATCCCAATTTTTCCCTCAATTTTCTCCAAATTCCCCCAATTTTTCCCATTTTCCCCTCAATTTCCCCCCAAAATTCCCAATTTTTCCCCAATTTCCCCTCAATTTTCCCCCAAAAATCCAATTTCTTCCCCAATTTTCCCCCGAATTTCCCCCCATTTTTTCCCAAAATATCCCATTTTTTTCCCCATTTTTCCCCCAAATTTTCCCCCAATAAATCCCAAATTTTCCCTCCAATTTTCCCCCCAATTCTCCCCCAAATTTTCCCAATTTTCCCCCCAAATTTCCCCCCAATTTCCCCCCAATTCTCCCCCAAAATTCCCCAAAAAAATCCCCAATTTTTCCCCAAATCCCCCCAATTTTCCCCCAATTTTTTCCAATTTTTCCCCCAATTTTTCCCATTTTTTCCCCCCAATTTTTCCCCCAATTTTTTCCCAAAAAAACCCCAATTTTTCTCCAATTTTTTTTCCATTTTTCCCCCAAATTCCCCCCAATTTTTCCCCCCAATTCCCCCATATTTTCCCCCCAAAATCCCAATTTTTCTCAGTTTTTCCCCCAATTTTTCCCTAATTTTCCCCCAATTTTTCCCCCAAATTTTCCCCCAAAATTCCCAATTTTTCCCAAAAAAATCCCAATTTCCCCCCCCTAAAAATCTCAATTTTTCCCTCAATTTTCCCCATTTTTTCCCCCATTTTCCCCCCAAATTTTCCCAAAAAAATTCCCAATTTTTCCCCCCAAAACATCCCAAATTTTCCCCAATTTTCCCCCGATTTTTCCCATTTTTCTCCCCAAAATCCCAAATTTTCCCCCATTTTCCCCCATTTTCCCCCCGATTTTTCCCATTTTTTCCCCAATTTTCCCCAATTTTCCCCCATTTTCCCCCCGATTTTTCCCATTTTTTCCCCAATTTTCCCCAATTTTCCCCCATTTTCCCCCCGATTTTTCCCATTTTTTCCCCAATTTTCCCCAATTTTCCCCATTTTCCCTCCGATTTTTCCCATTTTTTCCCCAATTTTCCCCCAATTTTCCCCCATTTTCCCCCGATTTTTCCCATTTTTTTCCCCATTTTTTCCCCAATTTTCCCCAATTTTCCCCCATTTCCCCCCGATTTTTCCCATTTTTTCCCCAATTTTCCCCCAACTTTCCCCCATTTTCCCCCGATTTTTCCCATTTTTTCCCCAATTTTCCCCAATTTTCCCCCATTTTCCCCGATTTTTTCCCATTTTTTCCCCAATTTTCCCCAATTTTCCCCCATTTCCCCCCCATTTTCCCCCCGATTTTTCCCCAATTTTCCCCCCATTTTCCCCCAATTTTCCCCCATTTTCCCCTGATTTTTCCCATTTTTTCCCCAATTTTCCCCCAATTTTCCCCCGATTTTTCCCATTTTTTCCCAATTTTCCCCCATTTTCCCCCATTTTCCCCCCGATTTTTCCCATTTTTTCCCCAATTTCCCCCAATTTTCCCCCAATTTCCCCCCCATTTCCCCCCGATTTTTCCCATTTTTTTTCCCCAATTTTTTCCCCAATTTCCCCTCCCCCCTCCCCTCCCCCGGTCTCCCCTCCCCCACTCACGGCTCCGCCCGGGGGGGGGTCCCGGGCCCGCCCCTCCCCCCTCCGGGGGGGTCTCGCTGTCACCGCCCCCCCCGCGCGCTCCGCCCGCCGCCGATCCTCCTCGATCTCCTGCCAGGGACGGGAAATTCGGGAATTCCGGGAATTCCGGGAAAATTCGGGAAAATTCGGGGAAAATTTGGGGAAAATTTGGGGAAAAATTGAGGAAAACTGGGGGAATTTTGGGGGGTTTAGGGGGAAATTTGGAGATTTTTGGGGGAATTTTGGGGATAATTTAGGATTTTGGGGAAATTTGGGAAAATTTGGGGGTTTTGGGGAAAAATTTGGGGAAAATTTGGGGAAAAATTGAGGAAAATTGGGGGAATTTTGGGGGTGTTAGGGGGAAATTAGGGGGGAAATTGGGGATTTTTGGGGATAATTTGGGATTTTTGGGGGATTTTGGTGTGAAATTTGGGGGTTTTTTGGGGAAAATTTGGGATTTTTAGGAGGAAATTTGGAGGTTTTGGGGAAAAATTTGGGGGAAAATTGAGGAAAACTGGGGGAATTTTGGGGGGTGTAGGGGGGAATTTGGAGATTTTTGGGGGAAAATTGGGGATTTTTTGGGGAAAAAATTTGAGAATTTTGGGAAAAAATTTGGGGGTTTTAGGGAAAAATTTGGGGGAAAATTGAGGAAAATTGGGGGAATTTTTTACCAATTTTTAACCAATTTTTTTAACCTATTTTTAACCAATTTTTTACCAATCTTTACAATTTTTTACCAATTTTAACCAATTTTTTACCAATTTTTAGCCAGTTTTTAGCCAATTTTTGCCAATTTTTTTTTGCCAATTTTTTGCCAATTTTTACCAATTTTTTACCAATTTTTAAACCAATTTTTATAACCAATTTTTATAACCAATTTTTATAACCAATTTTTAACCAATTTTTTACCAATTTTTTAACCAATTTTAACCAATTTTTTTACCAATTTTTAACCAATTTTTTACCAATTTTTCGCCGATTTTTTTTGCGATTTTTCGCCAATTTTTTTGTGGATTTTTTCGCCGATTTTTTTGCGATTTTTTTGCGATTTTTTTGCCGATTTTTTCGCCGATTTTTTCGCCGATTTTTTGCGATTTTTTGCGATTTTTTGCGATTTTTTGCGATTTTTTTGCCGATTTTTTGCCGCATTTTTTGCGATTTTTTTGCGATTTTTTTGCGATTTTTTGCGATTTTTTTGCGATTTTTCGCTGTTTTTCGCCGATTTTTTTACGATTTTTTTGCGATTTTTTTACGATTTTTTGCGATTTTTCGCCGATTTTTTTACGATTTTTTTGCGATTTTTTTCGATTTTTTTAGCGATTTTTCGCCGATTTTTTTACGATTTTTTTGCGATTTTTTTACGATTTTTTTGCGATTTTTCGCCGATTTTTTTGCTGATTTTTCCCGGATTTTTCTTTACGATTTTTTTGCGATTTTCGCCGATTTTTTTGCTGATTTTTCCCGGATTTTTTTACGATTTTTTGGCGCTTTTCTGGCATTTTTTGGTGTTTTTTGCCCCTGGTAGCGCCGCACGAGCGCCTCGTTCTTCCTGCGCAGCGCGGCGATGCGGCCGGTCCAGCTCCGCGTCCTTGGCCAGCGCCGCCGCCTCCCCTCGCCCGGGGGGCTCCTGCCACGGGAGACCCCACCATAGCCAGAGACCCCCAAAAAAGCCGAAAAATCCCCGCGAAAATCCCCCGGAAAAGCCCAGAAAATACCAAAAAAATCCCCGCGAAAATCCCCCAAAAAATCTCAGAAAATACCAAAAAAATCGTTGCGAAAATTCCCCAAAAAAATCCCAGAAAATCCCCCGAAAAAATCCCAGAAAATACAAAAAAAAATCCCCCCCCAAAATCCCAGAAAATACCAAAAAAATCCCCGCGAAAATTCCCAAAAAAATCCCCGCGAAAATCCCCCCAAAAATCCCAGAAAATACAAAAAAAATCCCCCCCCAAAATCCCAGAAAATACCAAAAAAATCCCCGCGAAAATCCCCAAAAAAATCGTCGCGAAAATTCCCCAAAAAAATCCCAGAAAATCCCCCGAAAAAATCCCAGAAAATACAAAAAAAATCCCCCCCCAAAATCCCAGAAAATACCAAAAAAATCCCGCGAAAATCCCCAAAAAAATCCCAGAAAATACCAAAAAAATCGTCGCAAAAATTCCCCAAAAAAATCCCCGCGAAAATCCCCCGCAAAAATCCCAGAAAATACAAAAAAAATCCCCCCCCAAAATCCCAGAAAATACCAAAAAAATCCCGCGAAAATTCCAAAAAAATCCCCGCGAAATCCCCCCAAAAATCCCAGAAAATACAAAAAAAATCCCCCCCAAAATCCCAGAAAATACCAAAAAAATCCCGCGAAAATTCCCAAAAAAATCCCCGCGAAAATCCCCCCAAAAATCCCAGAAATACAAAAAAATCCCCCCCAAAATCCCAGAAAATACCAAAAAAATCGTCTCGAAAATCCCTCGAAAATCCCAAAAAATCCCTTAAAAACCCAAAAATCCCCTCGAAAATCCCCCCAAAAATCTCAGAAAATCCCAAAAAAATCGTCTCGAAAATCCAAAAAAAAATCCCAAAAAATCCCCTCGAAAATCCCCCCAAAAATCCCAGAAAATAAAAAAAAATCGTCTCAAAAATTTCCCAAAAAAATAAAAAAAATCCCAAAAAATACCCTCAAAAATCCCCAAAAATCCCTCGAAAATCCCCCACAAAAATCCCAAAAATCCCAAAAAATCGTCTTGAAAATTCCCAAAAATCCCCTCGAAAATCCCTCAAAAATCCCAAAAAAATCCCCTTGAAAATCCCCAAAAATCCCTCGAAAATCCCGCTCAAAAAAACCCCCAGAAAAATCAAAGTATCCCAAATAAATCCCCCAAAAACCTCCAAAAATCCCCAAAAATCCTCAATAAATCCCCCAAAAACCTAAAAAAATCCCCAAAAATCCCCCCAAAAATCCTCCTAAAACCCCCAAAAACCCCTCAAAAAAACCCTAAAAAATCCCAAAAATCACCCCAAAAAACCCTAAAAAATCCCAAAAATCACCCCAAAAAAACCCTAAAAAATCCCAAAAATCACCCCAAAAAAACCCTAAAAATCCCCCAAAAATCCTCCTAAAAAAACCCAAAAATTCCCCCGAAAAACCCCAAAAATCCCTCGGGACCCCTCCCCAAAATAACCCCAAAAAATTCATCAGGACCCCTCCCAAAAAACCCCCCAGACCCTTCTGGGACCCCCCAGGGACCCCAGATCCCCCCAGGACCCCAGACCCCCCAGACCCTCCCGGGACCCCCAAACCCCTCAGGACCCCCCAAATCCCCCCAGGACCCCCAAACCCCCCCAGGACCCCCCAAATCCCCTCAGGACCCCCAAATCCCCCCCAGGACCCCAAACCCCCTCAGGACCCCCAAATCCCCCCCAGGACCCCCAAACCCCCTCAGGACCCCCCCAAACCCCTCAGGACCCCCCAAATCCCCCCCAGGACCCCCAAACCCCCTCAGGACCCCCCAAATCCCCCCCAGGACCCCCCCAAACCCCTCAGGACCCCCCAAATCCCCCCAGGACCCCCAAATCCCCTCAGGACCACCCAAACCCCCTCAGGACCCCCCAAATCCCACCCAAACCCCCCCAAAGCCCCTCAGGACCCCCCCAAATCCCACCCAGCCCCCCCCCAAACCCTTCCAAGACTCCCCAGGACCCCCACAATCCCCCTGAGGACCCACTCAGGACCCCCCCGAATCCCCCTAAACCCCCTCAGGACCCCCCAAGCCCCCCCAAATCCCCCCAGGACTCCCCAGGACCCCCCCCTAAGCCCCCCAAACCCTTCCAGGATCCCCTCGAACCCCCCAAATCCCTCTCCGAACCCCCCCAAGCCCCCTCAGGACCCCCCCAAACCCTCCCAGGACCACCCAAATCCCCCCAAATCCCCCCTAAGCCCCCCAAACCGTTCCAAGACCCTCAGGACCACCCAGGACCCCCCAAATCCCCACAAATCCCCCCAGGACCCCCCCAAATCCCCCCAGGACCCCCCAAACCCTTCCAAGACCCCCCAAATCCCCCCCAGGACCCCCCCAAACCCTTCCAGGACCCCCTCAGGACCCTCCAAACCCCCTCAGAACCCCCAAATTCTTCCTCCGGACCCCCTCAGAACCCCCTCAGGACACCCCCAAACCCTTCCAAGACCCCCCAGGACCCCCCAAGCCCCCCAGGCTCGCCTCAGGACCCCCCCAAACCCCCCAAGGCCCCCCAGGACCCCCCTAAACCCCCTCAAGACCCCCCAAGCCCCTCAGGACCACCCAGGACCCCCCCAAATCCCCCCTAAGCCCCCCCCAACCCTTCCAAGACCCCCCAGGACCCCCCCAAACCCTTCCAAGACCCCCAAATCCCCCTCAGGACCCCCCCAAATCCCCTCAGGACCCCCCCAAATCCCCCCGCCCCCCCCGCCCCCAGACCCACCATGGCGGCCCCGGCGCCGGCTCTTTTTGGCCCCGCCCACGCGTGCGGCGTCACTTCCGCTTCCGGCGCGGCCGAGGCGGCGCTTAAAGGGGCGATGGATTGGGGGTGGGGTCCGCAGCGGGGGGGATTAAAAGGGCAACGGCGAGAGAGGGGGTGGCACCTGTGGCACCTGCAGGGCACCTGTGGCACCTCACCTGGGGATGGTGGCACCTGCGGGGCACCTCACCTGGGGCTGGTGGCACCTGCAGGGCACCTGTGGCACCTCACCTGGGGATGGTGGCACCTGCAGGGCACCTCACCTGGGGCTGGTGGCACCTGCAGGGCACCTGTGGCACCTCACCTGGGGATGGTGGCACCTGCGGGGCACCTCACCTGGGGCTGGTGGCACCTGCAGGGCACCTGTGGCACCTCACCTGGGGATGGTGGCACCTGCAGGGCACCTGTGGCACCTCACCTGGGGATGGTGGCACCTGCAGGGCACCTGTGGCACCTCACCTGGGGATGGTGGCACCTGCAGGGCACCTGTGGCACCTCACCTGGGGATGGTGGCACCTGCAGGGCACCTGTGGCACCTCACCTGGGGATGGTGGCACCTGCAGGGCACCTGTGGCACCTCACCTGGGGATGGTGGCACCTGCGGGGCACCTCACCTGGGGCTGGTGGCACCTCCAGGGCACCTGTGGCACCTCACCTGGGGATGGTGGCACCTGCAGGGCACCTGTGGCACCTCACCTGGGGCTGGTGGCACCTGGGACACCTCCAGGGCACCCCCTGGTCACACCTGGCGGTGTCACCTGGGGCTGATGGCACCTCCTGGGCACCTCACCCGGGGCTGGTGGCACCTGCGGGGCACCTGTGGCACCTCACCTGGGGATGGTGGCACCTGCGGGGCACCTCACCTGGGATGGTGGCACCTGTGGCACCCCCTGGACACCTCCTGGGCATCTCACCCGTGCCACCTCACCTCGGCACACCTGGCGGTGTCACCTGGGGCTGATGGCACCTGTGCCACCTCACCTGGGCACACCTGGCCGTGTCACCCGGTGGCCCCGCTGTCCCCGTGTCCCCCCCGCTCCCTCGGGGTCCCCTCCACGTCCCGCTGTCCGTGCCGGGTCCCTCTGTCCCCCAATGTCTCTTGTCCCCCTGTCCCTCCTCTGTCCCTCTGTCCCCCCAATGTCTCTCTGTCCCCCTGTCCCCTGTCCTCTGTCCCTCTGTCCCCTCCTCTGTCCCCCTGTCCCCCTGTCCCTCTGTCCCTCTGTCCCCCCAATGTCCCCCTGTCCCTCTGTCCCTCTGTCCCCTCCTCTGTCCCCCTGTCCCTCTGTCCCTCTGTCCCCCCAATGTCCCCTGTCCCTCTGTCCCTCTGTCCCCCCAATGTCCCTCTGTCCCTCTGTCCCTCTGTCCCCCCAATGTCCCCCTGTCCCCTGTCCCTCTGTCCCCCCAATGTCCCCCTGTCCCTCTGTCCCTCTGTCCCCTCCTCTGTCCCTCTGTCCCTCTGTCCCCCAATTCCCCCCTGTCCCTCTGTCCCTCTGTCCCCTCCTCTGTCCCCCTGTCCCTCTGTCCCCTTGTCCCTCTGTCCCCCAATTCCCCCTGTCCCCTCCTCTGTCCCCCTGTCCCTCTGTCCCCCCAATTCCCCCCCTGTCCCTCTGTCCCTCTGTCCCCTCCTCTGTCCCCCTGTCCCTCTGTCCCCCCAATTCCCCCCTGTCCCCTCCTCTGTCCCCCTGTCCCTCTGTCCCCCCAATTCCCCCCTGTCCCTCTGTCCCCCCAATTCCCCCTGTCCCTCTGTCCCCCAATTCCCCCCTGTCCCTCTGTCCCCCAATTCCCCCCTGTCCCTCTGTCCCCCAATTCCCCCCCTGTCCCTCTGTCCCCCTGTCCCTCTGTCCCCCCAATTCCCCCCTGTCCCCTCCTCTGTCCCCCTGTCCCTCTGTCCCCCCAATTCCCCCCTGTCCCCTCCTCTGTCCCCCCAATTCCCCCCTGTCCCCTCCTCTGTCCCCCCGTCCCCCCCTCCCCACGGTGGGCGTGGCTATCTATATCCCCGCCCCTTATGGGCGTGTTCCCGGCCAGGCCATGGGCGTGTCCCACGCTGGCCCCGCCCCCCGGCTGTCTCCATGGCAGCTGCGGCTCTGACCGCGGCCGCGGCCGCTGATTGGCTGAGCCGGGGCGCGCGCGGCGCAGGGGGCGGGGCCAGGCGGGGCTGGGGGGGGCGGGGGGGGGAATGGGGGGGAAACTGGGGGGGAACTGGGGGAAACTGGGGGGAAACTGGGGGGATCTATAGGGGATCTATAGGGGAAACTGGGGGATCTATAGGGGAAACTGGGGGGAAAAACTGGGGGAAATGGGGATCTATAGGGGATATGGGGGAACTGGGGGAATGGGGATCTATAGGGGGGAAACTGGGAATGGGGGAAATGGGGGAAACTGGGGGATCTATAGGGGATCTATAGGGGGAAACTGGGGGGAAACTGGGGGGATCTATAGGGGATCTATAGGGGATCTATAGGGGGAACTGGGGGGAAACTGGGGGGATCTATAGGGGATCTATAGGGGGAACTGGGGGGAAACTGGGGGGATCTATAGGGGAAACTGGGGGGGAAACTGAGGGGAAACTGGGGGGATCTATAGGGGATCTATAGGGGGAACTGGGGGGAAACTGGGGGGATCTATAGGGGATCTATAGGGGGAACTGGGGGAAACTGGGGGGAAACTGGGGGGAAACTGGGGGGATCTATAGGGGATCTATAGGGGAAACTGGGGGGGGACTGGGGGGAACTGGGGCTACCTGTCCAGGTACCTATGGCCACAGTCACACCTGTCCAGGTCCCTCGAGTGGCACCTATGGCTGGGACCTATGGGTGCACCTGTACCTGTCCTGACACCTGGACTGACACCTGTACCTGTCCTGACACCTGGACTGACACCTGTACCTGGACTGACACCTGGACTGACACCTGTACCTGTCCTGACACCTGGACTGACACCTGGACTGACACCTGGACTGACACCTGTACCTGGACTGACACCTGGACTGACACCTGGACTGACACCTGTACCTGGACTGACACCTGGACTGACACCTGTATTGACACCTGGACTGACACCTGGACTGACACCTGTACCTGTGTCTGTACCTGTACTGACACCTGTACCTGTATTTCTATTGACACCTGTACTGACACCTGTACCTGGACTGACACCTGTACCTGTATTTTTATTGACACCTGTACCTGTATTTTATTGATGCCTGTACCTGCACTGACACCTGTCCTGAGACCTGCACCTGTATTTTATTGACACCTGTACCTGTGTTTTTATTGACACCTGTACCTGTACTGACACCTGTAGTTGGCACCTGTGCGTGCTGCCCACACCTGGGACCGGCAGCTGTACCTGTGGCCCTACCTGAGCCCGGGCCACACCTGTACCTGTCCCTATAGCTGGTACCTGTGCCCACCTGTCCCTAGAAGTTGTACCTGTCCCAGAGCTCTCCCTGTCCCAGCAGATGTTTCTGCCGCCTCACCTGTCCTCTCTCACCTGTCCCTGCTCTCACCTGTCCCCTATCCCCTCACCTGTCCTCTCTCACCTGTCCTTGCCCTCACCTGTCCCTGCTCTCACCTGTCCCTGCTCTCACCTGTCCCCTCACCTGTCTCCCCCATCTCACCTGTCTCACCTGTCCCCCCCTCTCTCACCTGTCCCCCCCATATCTCTCCCCTGTCCCCAATCTCTCCCCTGTCCCCATATCTGACCTGTCCCATCTCACCTGTCCCCCCTCTCCCTTCACCTGTCCCATATCTCACCTGTCCCCCTCTCACTTGTCCCCCCCCATATCTCACCTGTCCCCCTCTCTCCCCTCACCTGTCCCATCTCACCTGTCCCCTGTCTCTCACCTGTCCCCCCGTCTCTCACCTATCCCCCTCTCTCCCCTCACCTGTCCCCTCTCTCACCTGTCCCCCCCCTCCCCTCACCTGTCCCCTCTCTCTCACCTGTCCCATCTCACCTGTCCCCTCTCTCACCTGTCCCCCCAATCTCTCACCTGTCCCCCTCTCCCCTCACCTGCCCCCCGTCTCTCACCTGTCCCCTCTCTCACCTGTCCCCCCTCTCCCTCACCTGTCCCCTCTCTCTCACCTGTCCCCTCTCTCACCTGTCCCCCCCATATCTCACCTGTCCCCCCTCTCCCCTCACCTGCCCCCGTCTCTCACCTGTCCCTGTCTCACCTGTCCCCCCTCTCCCCTCACCTGTCCCCTCTCTCACCTGCGCCCCCGTCTCTCACCTGTCCCCTCTCTCTCACCTGTCCCCCGTCTCTCACCTGTCCCCTCTCTCTCCACTGTCCCCCCCTCTCCCCTCACCTGTCCCCTCTCTCTCACCTGTCCCCCCCATATCTCACCTGTCCCCCCCCTCTCCCCTCACCTGCCCCCCGTCTCTCACCTGTCCCCTGTCTCACCTGTCCCCCCTCTCCCCTCACCTGTCCCCTCTCTCACCTGCGCCCCCGTCTCTCACCTGTCCCCTCTCTCTCACCTGTCCCCTCTCCCCTCACCTGTCCCCTCTCTCTCACCTGTCCCCCCTCTCCCCTCACCTGCCCCCCCGTCTCTCACCTGTCCCCCCCTCTCCCCTCACCTGTCCCCTCTCTCTCACCTGTCCCCCCCTCTCCCCTCACCTGCCCCCCCCCCTTTTTCCCGCGCTCTCTTCCCGCGCTCCGCTGGAGACAGCCGCCGCCGCGCTCTCCCATTGGCTGCCGCCCCTCCCGCCCCAGCCAATCACCGCTCGGCGCGGCGGCGCGCGGGCCCGAGGGGGCGGAGCCAACTCTGGGGGTTGGGAGCGGGGGGGGGGGGGCGAGGTCAAAGGTCACGGGGCGCCCCCCGACCCATTTGATTTCGTTTAATTTAACTTTATTTTTTTTTTTTAATATAAATGTTTACGTTCGATTTGGTGAGGGGCAGGGGCGGGGGGGAGTCCCGGGGGTCGCGGGCGGGGTCTCGGAGCCGCCGCCGCTTCCTGGTTGGCCCCGGCCGCTGTTACCGGGGCGGCTTCGCCTGGCAACGGGGGCGGGGGGGGCGCTGAGTGGCTGAGACCACCCCGGGACCCCCCCCCAGCAACAGCGGCCACCGGCCCAACCCCCCCAGCCCCCCCAACCCCCCCCGGCCACAACAACGGCGAGACCAGCCCCCTCCCCAAATCCGGGACCCCCCCCCCCAAAACACGGGACACCCCGATCCGGGACCCCTAAACATGGGACACCCCGAATCGGGACCCCCCCAAAACAGGACCCCCAATTGGACCCCCCCTAAACATGGGACACCCCCCGAATCCGGGACCCCCCCCTAAAACAGGGGACACCCCCAGAAATTGGGACCCCCCCCCTACTAAAACAGGGGACACCCCCCGAAATCCGGGACCCCCCCCTAAAACATGGGACACCCCCAGAAATTCGGGACCCCCCCCCCACTAAAACAGGGGACACCCCCCGAAATCCGGGACCCCCCCCTAAAACACGGGACACCCCCGAATCCGGGACCCCCCCCCTAAAACACGGGAACCCCCCAAATCCAGGGACCCCCCATCCGACCCCCCCGAAAAAACGGGACCCCCCCCTAAAACGCGGGACCCCCCCGAAATCCAGGACCCCCCCCTAAACTCTGGGACCCCCCCTAAATCCGGGACCCCCCCTCCGAAATCCAGGACCCCCCCCAAAACACGGGATCCCCCCAAACTCTGGGACCCCCCCCAAATCCGGGACCACCCCAAACTCCAGGACCCCCCCAAATTCGGTACCCCCCCCCAAAACTCTGGGACCCCCCCAAATCCAGGATCCCCCTTCCCAAATTCAGGACCCCCCAAACTCCAGGACCCCCCCCAAAACTCCGGACCCCCCAAACCATCCCAACCCCCTCCTAACTTCAGGACCCCCCCCCAACAATCCCAGCCGCCCCCCGAACTCCAGGACCCGCCCCTAAATCCGGGACCCCCCCAAATCCAGGACCCCCCCAAATCCAGGACCCCCCCAAAGTGAGGGGGGGGGGAGAAAGTGGAAACCCGCGTGGGGGGAGGGAAAGGGGGGGGGGACCCACGTGGAGCCCCCTGGAATTGGGGAGGGGGCGGGAGGAGAAGTTTTAAGGGGGGGGGGGGCGAAGTTTGGGGAGGGGGATTTCGGGGTGGGGGTCGCACTTTTGGGGGGGGGGTTTAAAGCGCCGAGAATTTGAGGGGGGGGGGGTTGGGGGGGGGGTCTCACTATTTTTTTTTTTTTTTTTTTAAACCAATTTTCGGAGTTTTTTTTAAATTTGGGGGGGTCTCTTCATTCTTAAATTCCTAAATTCAGGAATTTTGGGTTTTTTTTTCGGGGGGGGGGGTCACGTAAAAAAAAAAAAAATTAATTTTTTTATATATTAATTTTTTCATATATTAATTTTTTAATTTATTAATTTTCTCATTTATTAATTATTTCAAATTCGCATTTCAGATTGAAATTGAGGAGGGGGGATTAGAAGGGGGGGGGTGGTGGGATTTTTTTTAAACCCCCCCCCCCCCCCCAAAAAAAAAAAATCGAACAAGCCCGAACTTGTCCGGGGCGGGGGCGTGGCCGGTGACGTCACGCGGGGCGGTGACGTCACGGGTGGGCGTGGCCCAGCCCCGAGCCGGTGCCGCCGGTGCCGAACGCGCTCGGTTCATGCCGTGAGTGGGGAGGGGGCGCCGGGGGGGGGGGGGGCTTGGGGGGTTTGGGGAGGGGGGTTGGGGTTGGGGGATGGGGGGGGGAAGGGAAGGAGGGGGGGGTTAACCCCCCCCGCGCCCCTCCCCCCCCCCTTTTTTGGATTGAGGGGGGGGGAAAAGGGGTTGGGGAATTTGGGGAGGGGGCTTGGGGGGGGTTAAGGGGGGGTGGGGGGAGAAGGGGGGGGTTGGACCCCCCACGCTGTAGTGGGGGAGGGGGGGGGGGTTTGGGGGATTTGGGGAGGGGGCGCGCACGGGGCTGGGGTGGGGGGGGTTGGGGGCAGAGAGAAAAGGGGGGGGGGTCCCCCAAAATTTGGGGTGGGGGGGCGAAGTGAGAGGAGCGGAGTTTTGGGGAGGGGGGGGTTGGGGAGTGAGGGGAGGGGGGGGTGAGACCCCCCCCCCAAAACGGGGTGAGGAGGGGGGGGAAACAGGTATGAGGGGGGGTGGGCACAGATACGCGTCGAAATTTTGGGGAGGGGGCTTCGGACAGATTTTTTGAGGGGGGGGTTACAAATATTTGAGGAGGGGGGCGCGCGGGACCTCAAATCGGAGATGGAAATTATTTTTTTTGGGAGGGAGGAGGGGGCGATTTTAAATTTTTAATCCCGTTAATTTTTAATTTGGGGAGGGGGTCGCACCTGAACCTTCCCCCCCCCCCTCCCCACGCCCCCCCCCCCCCACCCACTCGGGATAATAAAGTCGGGGTGATGAGGATGATGAGGAGGAGGAGTTAGGAGGGAGAGGGGGGGTTTGGATGAGTTGGGGGTGTGAGACCCTCCCCCCCCCCCATTTGAATCGTGGAATTTGGGGCGGGGGTCCCCGCGCGTGGCCGGGGGTCGCAGCCCGGTTTGTTTACAAACAGCGCCCGCCCGCCCAGCGCCCCCTGGCGGGATTTGATTTTGGGGAGGGGGCGGCAACGAAGCGCAGACCACCCCCCCCCCCTTCCTCTCCTCCTCTCCCCCCTCCCCAAATTTCTACCGGACGGGTTTGAAGCCCCCTCCTCACATTTCAGAGCCCCCCGGCATCGATGGCCAGACCGCTGCGGGAAGGGACCCTCGGGGAGCCCCCAGCCCCCCTCCCCTCCCCCCCTGCCTGCGGGGGGGGCGGGGGGGGGACGACCCCCCCCCAAGTAGGGAGGGGGAGGGGGGAGCCCCTCCCCCCACCCCCGCGGTTCAGCTGCCGGGACCCCCCCGGGACCCCTCCCCCCGATTTGGGGGTTTATGGTGAGTGAGGGGGGGAGGGGGGGTTCGGTTTATGGGGGGGGGGGCTAGGTTGGGGGGGGGGGTCCTCAATTTATGGGGGGGGGGCCCTGAATTTATGGGGGGATCCCCAATTCCTGGGGGGTCCCCAATTTATGGGGAGGGGTCTCAAATTATGGGGAGGGTCCTCAATTTATGGGGGGGTGTCCCCAATTTATGGGAGGGGTCTCCAATCCCGTCAGGGGTCTCAAGTTTATGGGGAGGGGTCCCAATTCCTGGGGGGGGTCCCCAATTTATGGGAGGGGTCTCAAATTATGGGTAGGGGTCCCAATTCCTGGGGGGTCCCCAATTCCTGGGGGGGTCCCCAATTTATGGGAGGGGTCCCCAATTTATGTGAGGGGTCCCAAATTATGGGTAGGGGTCCCAATTCCTGGGGGGGTCCCCAATTTATGGGAGGGGTCTCCAATCCCGTCAGGGGTCTCAAGTTTTTGGGGAGGGGTCCCAATTCCTGGGGGGGTCCCCAATTTATGGGAGGGGTCTCAAGTTTATGGGGAGGGTCCTCAAATTATGGGGAGGGGTCTCAGTTGATGGGGGGGTCCCCAATTTATGGGAGGGGTCTCCAATCCCATCAGGGGTCTCAAGTTTATGGGGAGGGGTCCCAATCTTGGGGGGGTCCCCAATTTATAGGGGGGTTCCCTAATTCTTGGGGGGGGTCCCCAATTTATGGGGAGGGGTCCCAATTCCTGGGGAGGGGTCCCAATTCCTCGGGGGGTCCCCAATTTATGGGGAGGGGTCCCCAACCCCTTCAATATCCCAAATCCTTTCTTTTTTTTTTTTTGGGGGGGGGGGTCCCAATCCCATTTGGGGGGTTCCCCACCCCCCATTCCTGGAGAAGCCCCCTCCCCACATTTCCACTCCCCTCGACCCCACCCCCTTTTGGGGGGGGGCGTGGCCTGACCGGACCCCCCCCCCCTTTTTTTTTTTGCCCCCCCCTCCCCCCCAGGTGATTTCCCCCCCACGGAACCCCAAGGCAGGACCCCCCAAATTGAGGGGGGGGCTTTGGCCAACGGGCACCTGGCGGGACCCCCGCCCCCCCCGGGCCCCCCCGGGCCCGAGCAGATTTTGGGGGCGCGGCTGAGGGTCCTGGGGGACGCCTTCCAGCAGAGCTACGAGCGCCAGGTGAGGGGGGACCCCCCAATTTGGGGAGGGGGCGAGCCCCGAAATGGGGTGGGGGGGCGCGAAAATTGGGGTGGGAATGGGGGAAATTGGGGTGGGGGGCTAGGAAATTGGGGTGGGGGCGCGAAAATTGGGGTGGGAACCCCGAAAATTGGGGTGGGGGGCGAGGAAATTGGGGTGGGGGTCGCGAAATTTGGGTGGGAACCCGAAAATTGGGGTGGGGGGCGAGGAAATTGGGGTGGGGGTCGCGAAAATTGGGGTGGGGGGCGAGGAAATTGGGGTGGGGGCGCGAAAATTGGGGTGGGGGCGCGAAAATTGGGGCGAAATGGAGAAATTTGGGGAGGGGGCGCCCCAAAATTTTCTCCCTCCGCTTCATTTTTTTGGGGTTTTCGGGCCCTTGTTGGGGCGACCACCCCCGAATTTGAGGAGGGGGCGACCCCAAAATTGGGGTCTAAACCGGGAGGGGCAGCCGGGAATTTGGGGTGGGGGTCGCAAAATTGACAGAACCCCCAAAATTTGGCGGGAAACGCCCGAAATTTGGCGGGAACGCCCCCCAAATAACTTTTTTTTTTGGGATATTTTTCCCAAATTTCCTTTTTTTTTCCCCCATCCCAGCAACTCCCGCTGCCAGGGATGGAATTTTGGGGAGTGGGCGAGGCTGGAATTGGAGGAAAAACCCCCAAAATTTTTGGGAGCCCCCAAAAATTTAGAAGAGACCCCCAAAATTCCTCATTTTTCCCCCCCAACTCCTCCTCCCCGAGCTGGATTTTGGGGTGGTGGGACAGGCTGGAATTAACGAGAAACCCTCAAAATTCAACGGGAACCCCCCCAAAACTTATCGACCCCCCAAAAAAAAATAATTTATGAACCCCAAAACTGAAAACCCCCCCAAAAATTTAAAGACCCCTCCCCAAATTTCACCGAGAACCCCCAAAAATGCGGCTTTTTTTTAAGGCGGAATTCCCCCAAATTCTCCATTTTTTCACCTCGCGCTGGCGGGGTTGGGTTTGGGCGGGGTGGGAGGGGTGGAGAGGCGGGGCTTGCGTTAATGAGAGGCGTTAATTAGCGGCGGTAATTAATGGGGAATTAATTAATCCCGCAGCGCCGAGGGCTCTTCTGGGCGCCGCTCTTCCGCTGGGTGGCGCCCTGGCTGGGGGCGGCGCCCGCAGCGCCCTTGGCGGCCAGAGGGGGGAACTGAGGAACCGACCCCGTCCACACCTGGGAAAAACACCTGGAAAAACACTGGAGAACACCTGGGAAACACCTGGGAACATCTGGGGACAGCTGGGAACAGCTGGGAGCGCTCACAGGGACAGCAGGGATGGGGGAGAACCCCACAAAGCACAAGCTTCCCCCCCATTTCGGGTTGGTTGCGCCCGATTTTTTTAAAATTATTTATTTGGGTTTATTTATTTATTTGGGGGGGGTTAAAAAAATTTGGGGGGGGGGGTGTAAAGTTGGGGGGGGTGTAGGAGTTGAGGGGGGGGTCTGGAATTGGGGTGGGGTCTCCCAAAAAAAATTTGGGAGGGATTCCCCCCCCCAAAGGAAGGGGGTGTGAATGTTGTAAATTTGGGGAGGGGGTCAAAATTTGGGGTGCTTTTGGGGGGCAAAATAAAGGGGGACCCCCCAAAATGGTGCTGGGAGAGTCAGGACACACCCCCAAATTACCCTGGACTGGGGATCCCCAAAATCCCTCCCAAGGGGATGTAGGGACCCCCAAAACCCCCACCCCACCCCAAAAAAACCGGGGCTGTAAATGCTGTAAATTTGGGGAGGGGTTCAAAATTTGGGGTGCTTTTGGGGGGCAAAATAAAGGGGGACACCCCCAAAATGGTGCTGGGGAGGTTCAGGACCACCCCCAAATTACCCCGGGGGTTAACACCCAAAATCTCCCCCTAAGGGGATTTAGGGACCCCAAAACCCCACCCCACCCAAAAAAATCCTGTAAATGCTGTAAATTTGGGGAGGGGGTGAAAGTTTGGGGGTTTTTTGGGGGACAAAATAAAGGGGGACCCCCCAAAATGGTGCTGGGGGGAGTCAGGACCACCCCCCAAATTACCCCCTGGGGGTAACACCCCAAAATCTCCCCCCTAAGGGGATTTAGGGACCCCAAAACACCCACCCCACCCCAAAAAAAATCCTGTAAATGCTGTAAATTTGGGGAGGGGGTCAAAATTTGGGGTGCTTTTGGGGGGAATAAATGGGGGACCCCCAAAATGGTGCTGGAGGGGTCACGACCACCCCCCAAATTACCCCCGGGGGGTAACACCCCAAAATCCCTCCCCAGGGGGATTTAGGGACCCCCAAAACCCCCACCCACCCCAAAAAAATCCTGTAAATGCTGTAAATTTGGGGAGGGGGTGAAAGTTTGTGGGGTTTTTTGGGGGGCAAAATAAAGGGGGACCCCCCCAAAATGGTGCTGGGGGGAGTCAGGACCACCCCCAAATTACCCCCTGGGGGTAACACCCCAAAATTCTCCCCCTAAGGGGATTTAGGGACCCCCAAAACACCCACCCCACCCCAAAAAAAAATCCTGTAAATGCTGTAAATTTGGGGAGGGGGTCAAAATTTGGGGTGCTTTTGGGGGGGAATAAATGGGGGACCCCCCCAAAATGGTGCTGGAGGGGGTCACGACCACCCCCCAAATTACCCCCGGGGGGTAACACCCCAAAATCCCCTCCCCAGGGGGATTTAGGGACCCCAAAACCCCCACCCCAAAAACAATCCTTGTAAATGCTGTACATGGGCTGTAAATTTTGGGGGTTTTTATTTTGGGGAGGGGGATTTTTTGGGGACCCCCACCCCAAAACGGTGCTGGGGGGTGGGGGGAAGAGAAAGACCCCCAAAAAACCCCAAATCCCCCCTGCCCAGGGCTGTACATGCTGTATATGGGCTGTACATTGTACATAGGGTGTTTATAGGGTCAATGTATATTTTGGGGAGGGGGCTGTACATTTTTTTGGGGGGGCTGTACAGGAATTTGGGGAGGGGGCTGTAAAATTTTTGGGGTCTGTACATTTAATTTTTTGGGGTCTGTACATTTAATTTTTTTGGGGGCTGTACAGGAATTTGGGGAGGGGGCTGTACATTTAATTTTTTGGGGGTCTGTACATTTAATTTTTTTGGGGTCTGTACAGGAATTTGGGGAGGGGGCTGTAAAATTTTTTTGGGGGGCTGTACAGGAATTTGGGGAGGGGGCTGTAAAATTTTTTTGGGGGGTCTGTACATTTTTTTTTTTTTTTTTGGGGGAGGGGGTCCCACGCGTTTTTTGTACTTTTGTTTGCAATAAAATCGATTTATCAGAGGATTTGGGGGATTTATGGGATTTCTGGGATTTGGGGAGGGGTCTCTGGGATTGATGGGATTTGGGATTTCTGGGATTTGGGGAGGGGTCTCTGGGATTTATAGGATTGATGGGATTTGGGGAGGGGTCTCTGGGATTGATGGGATTTGGGATTTATGGGATTTGGGGAGGGGTCTCTGGGATTTATAGGATTTATGGGATTTGGGGAGGGGTCTCTGGGATTGATGGGATTTGGGACTTATGGGATTTGGGGAGGGGTCTTTGGGATTTATGGGACTTGGGGAAGGGTCTCTGGGATTGATGGGATTTAGGATTTATGGGATTTGGGGAGGGGTCTCTGGGATTTATAGAATTTGGGGAGGGGTCTCTGGGATTTCTGGGATTTGGGATTTCTGGGATTTGGGGAGGGGTCTCTGGGATTTATGGGATTTGGGGAGGGGTCCCTGGGATTTATGGGATTTGGGGAGGGGTCTCTGGGATTTCTGGGATTTGGGGAGGGGTCTCTGGGATTTCTGGGATTTGGGATTTCTGGGATTTGGGGAGGGGTCTCCATCATTTCCCCCCCTCCCATTCCCCAAAATCAACCACGGGATTTTTTTTTTTTTAGGAAAATCTTTATTAACCCCAAACCCCCTCCCCAAATTGGGGGTCACGACCCCCAAATCCCCTCCCCAAAAGGGTCGGGCACCCCCAAACCCCCTCCCCAAAAGGTTCCATGCACCCCAAGCCCCCTCCCAATTGGGGGTCTCTCAGAGGAGGTCCCAGGCACCCCAAGCCCCCTCCCCAATTGGGGGGTCTCTCAGAGGGGTGGTCCCAGGCACCCAAGCCCCCTCCCCAATTGGGGGTCTCTCAGAGGGGGGTCAGGACCCCCCAAGCCCCCTCCCCAAATTGGGGGTCCCTCAGAGGGGGGGGTCAGGACCCCAAGCCCCCTCTCTGAGGGTTCAGACCCCCAAGCCCCCCCAATTGGGGGTCCCTCAGAGGGGGGGTCCCAGGCACCCCAAGCCCCCTCCCCAATTGGGGGGTCTCCTCAAGTAGGGGGGTCCTCAGGTCAGGACCCCCACCCTCCCAAATCGGGTCCCTCAGAGGGGGGGGTCAGACCCCAAGCCCTCTTGAGGGGTCAGGACCCCAAGCCCCTCCATGGGGTCCTCAGAGGGGGGGTCCCAGGCACCCCAAGCCCCCTCCCCAATTGGGGGTCTCTCAGAGGGGGGGTCCAACAGGGGGTTCTAGGGGGGGGTCCAGCACCAAGCCCCTCCCCAAGGGCTCTGAGGGGGACGGACCCCAAGAATGGGGGTCCTCAGAGGGGGGGGTCCCTAGGGAGACCCAAGCCCTCCCATGGGCCCGAGGGGGGGCCAGCCCCTGGGGTTTAGAGGGGTCCCCCCCAAGATTGGCCCCCGGAACTCCCCGCCGTCGAAGAGAAGAAATTGTTGTGGGGGGTCCCGCTGGGAGAGCGCCATGGGGGAGGGGGGGACCACGCGGGGGGTCCAGGGGGGCGGGGACCCCCAAATCCCCCTGAATCCCCCGAATCCACCCCCAATATCCCCCGAATCCACCCCCAAATCCCCCCGAATCCCCCGAATCCACCCCCAAATCCCCTGAATCCCCCCGAATCCACCCCCAATCCCCATCCCCGAATCCCCCCCAATCCCTGAATCCCCCCGAATCCCAACCCCCAAATCCCAATCCCCCCAAATCCCCCCCGAATCCACCCCAAATCCCCCTGAATCCCCCGAATCCACCCCCAAATCCCCCTGAATCCCCCCGAATCCACCCAAATCCCCCTGAATCCCCCCGAATCCACCCCAAATCCCCGAATCCCCCCGAATCCACCCCAAATCCCCCGAATCCCCCGAATCCACCCCCAATCCCTGAATCCCCAATCCCCAATCCCCAATCCCCCAATCCCCCAAATCCCCGAATCCCCCAATCCCAATCCCCCCAATCCTGATCCCCCAATTCCCCAATCCCCTCCAATCCCCTGAATCCCCCCAATCCCAATGCCCCAATCCCCCCCTGTTCCCCAATCCCCCAAATCCCCCCAATCCCAATGCCCCCAATCCCCCCAATCCCAATGCCCCCAATCCCCCCAATCTCCCTAATCCCAATCCCCCCAATCCCAATCCCAAATCCCAATCCCCCCAATCCCAATCCCCCCCATTCCCCCCATCCCAATCCCAATCCCAATCCACACCTTCACCACCTCCTGGCCCAGCACCCCCCGACCACGGCGCACACCGGGATCATCTCGGACACGCAGGAGCTGGGGACGGGAAAATGGGAATTAAAAATGGGAATTAATAATGGGAAAGGGGATTAAAAATGGGGATTAATAATGGGGAAAATGGGAATTAAAAATGGGAACACCTGTCCCAGGTGTGCCCTCACCTGTGGAAGGTGTCCCCCCATCCCAGGTGTCCCCTCACCTGTCCCAGGTGTGCGCTCACCTGTGGAAGGTGTCCGGCAGGAGCTGTGGCCCCGCCCCTATCCCAGGTGTACCTGTACCTGTCCCAGGTGTTCCCCTATCCCAGGTGTACCTGTACCTGCCCAGGTGTGTGCTCACCTGTGGAAGGTGTCCGGCAGGAGCTGTGGCCCCGCCCCTATCCCAGGTGTACCTGTACCTGTCCCAGGTGTTCCCCATCCCAGGTGTACCTGTACCTGTCCCAGGTGTGCGCTCACCTGTGGAAGGTGTCCGGCAGGAGCTGTGGCCCCGCCCCTATCCCAGGTGTACCCGTACCTGTCCCAGTGTTCCCCATCCCAGGTGTACCTGTACTGCCCAGGTGTGTGCTCACCTGTGGAAGGTCCGGCAGAGCTGTGGCCCGCCCTATCCAGGTGTACCTGTACCTGTCCAGGTGTCGCTACTGTGGAAGGTGTCCGGCAGGAGCTGTGGACCCGCCCTATCCCAGGTGTACCTGTACCTGTCCAGGTGTTCCCATCCAGGTGTACCTGTACCTGTCCAGGTGTGTGCTCACTGTGGAAGGTGTCCGGCAGGAGCTGTGGCCCCGCCCCAGCCCCTCCAGCACCTCCCGGCGCAGCCGCAGGAGCGCTGGGAATCCTCGGGGCCGGCGGGATCGCGGGCCGAGTCGGAGCGGAACTGCAGCAGCACTGTCGGGACAGAGAGGGGCTGTCACGATAGGGGGACACTGTCACTGTGTCACTGTCGGGACAGAGAGGGGCTGTCACGATAGGGGGACACTGTCACTGTGTCACTGTCGGGACAGAGAGGGGCTGTCACGATAGGGGGACACTGTCACTGTGTCACTGTCGGGACAGAGAGGGGCTGTCACGATAGGGGGACACTGTCACTGTCACTGTGTCACTGTCGGGACAGAGAGGGGCTGTCACGATAGGGGGACACTGTCACTGTCACTGTGTCACTGTCGGGACAGAGAGGGGCTGTCACGATAGGGGGACACTGTCACTGTCACTGTGTCACTGTCGGGACAGAGAGGGGCTGTCACGATAGGGGGACACTGTCACTGTCACTGTGTCACTGTCGGGACAGAGAGGGGCTGTCACGATAGGGGGACACTGTCACTGTCACTGTGTCACTGTCGGGACAGAGAGGGGCTGTCACGATAGGGGGCACTGTCACTGTCACTGTGTCACTGTCGGGACAGAGAGGGGCTGTCACGATGGGGGGCACTGTCACGATATGGGGGGCACTGTCACTGTTGGGACAGAGAGGGGCTGTCACGATAGGGGGGCACTGTCACGATATGGGGACACTGTCACTGTGTCACTGTCACGATATAAGGTCACTGTCACTGTCACGATATAGGAGCACTGTCACTGTCACTGTCACTGTGTCACTGTCGGGACAGAGAGGGGCTGTCACGATATGGGGCACTGTCACTGTCACTGTGTCACTGCGTCACTGTCGGGATAGAGAGGGGCTGTCACGATAGGGGGCACTGGCACGATATGGGGACACTGTCACTGTGTCACTGTCACGATATAAGGTCACTGTCACTGTCACGATATAGGAGCACTGTCACTGTCACTGTCACTGTGTCACTGTCACTGTCACGACATGGGGACTCTGTCACTGTCACTGTCTCGGTGCTGCTGTTGTTTTTTTTCCCCAGAAATCTCCTTTTTTTTTCCCCCCGATTTTTTTTTTCCCCTCCAAATTTGAATTTTTCCCCACTTTTCACTCCCCCACTCTGAATTCCCCCCCTTTTCCATTCTCCCCGTGTAATTCCTGCCCGATTCCCGCTCTCCCTCACCGTGCAGCAGGAAGTAGTCGGGGCCGGCGCGGCGCAGCAGCGCAGAGTCCGGAGCCAGCGCCTCGCGCAGGGCGCAGAACTGCACGCGCTGCGGCCGAACGGGAAAATGGGGAAAAAATGGAATTTTGGGGTCTATCCCGAAGTTTTGGGGTCTCTCCAGGAGTTTTTAGGGTTTTTAACCCCCAAAATTTCACAATTGCCCTTTCTGACCAGGGTGGTCTCCAGCCGGACCCCTTTGGGATTTTTAGGATCTGCCCCAAATTTTTAGGATCTATCCCAAACTTTTGGGGTCTATCCCAAAGTTGGGGAAAATATGGGGTCTATCCCAGATTTTTGGGGTCTCTCCAGGGTTTTTTAGGGTTTTTTACCCCCCAAAATTTCACAACTGCCCTTTCTGACCAGGGTGGTCTCCAGCCGACCCCTTTGGGATTTTTAGGATCTGCCCCAAATTTTTGGGGTCTATCCCAAATTTATGGGGTCTATCCCAAATTTATGGGGTCTATCCCAAAGTTTTGGGGTCTCTCCAGAGGTTTTTAGGGTCGTTTCCCCCCAAATCCCCCAAACTTTCCCCATTGCCCTTTCTGACCAGGGTGGTCTCCAGCCGGACCCCTTTGGGATTTTTAGGATCTGCCCCAAATTTTTAGGATCTATCCCAAATTTTGGGGTCTTATCCCAAATTTATGGGGTCTATCCCAGATTTTTGGGGTCTTCTCCAGGTTTTTTAGGGTCTTTCCTCCCCCAAACTTTCCCATTGCCCTTTCTGACCAGGGTGGTCTCCAGCCGGACCCCTTTGGGATTTTTAGGATCTGCCCCAAATTTTTAGGATCTATCCCAAACTTTTGGGGTCTATCCCAAATTTATGGGGTCTATCCCAGATTTTGGGGTTCTCCAGGTTTTTTAGGGTTTTTTACCCCCCAAATTTCACAACTGCCCTTTCTGACCAGGGTGGTCTCCAGCCAGACCCTTTGGATTTTTAGGTTGCCAATTTTTGGGTCTAT
Source organism: Sitta carolinensis (assembly GCA_032173965.1). NCBI lineage: Eukaryota > Metazoa > Chordata > Aves > Passeriformes > Sittidae > Sitta > Sitta carolinensis. The sequence continues at coordinate 1,015,306 of CM063311.1, forward strand.
CCCAAATTAGGTCTATCCCAAAGTTTGGGTCTATCCAGAGTTTTTAGGGTCGTTTCCCCCAATCCCAAATTCCCATTGCCTTTTGACCAGGTGGTTCAGCAACCCTTGGTTTAGATCTGCCCAAATTTTGAGGTCTATCCCAAATTTTGGGGTCTATCCCAAAGTTTTGGGGTCTATCCAATTTGGGGTTCTCCAGGGTTTTTTACCATCCTAAACCCCCCAACCCCCCCCATTGCCCTTTTTGACCAGGGTGGTCTCGGGGGGCTCCAGCCGAGCCCGTTTGGGATTTTTTCAGGATCTACCCCAATTTTTAGGATCTATCCCAAATTTTCGGGGTCCATCCCAAACTTTCAGTGTTTTCCACCCCCCCAAACCCCCCCTCACTGACCTTTTTGACCATGGTGGTCTCGGGGGGCTCCAGCCGAGCCCGTTTGGCCTCGGGTCCATCCTCCACCCCCCCCGTGCTCACTTTGGCCACTTTGGGTTTTTCCCTACAAAAAATCCCAAAAAATCCCAAGAAATTAAACTCAGAAAACCCCAAAACCCCTGAAATTTTTGGGGTTCTACCTCAAAACTCACTCCACGAACTCGTGGTCGCCCAGGTCAGCAAACATGTAGCCGTGGTAGCCAAAGACGTCGCCGGTGAAGAATTTAATTCCGTTTTTGTGGCAGATTTGGTTGATCCTCAGCATGGATTCCCTGGAGCAGCAGGTGAGGCACACCTGGGAAAGGGAAATTTGGGGGTTAGAGTGAGGGGGGGGTGGAGGAAAAAAGGGATTTTGGGGTTGGAAATGGGGGGTTGTGTTAAAAAATGGGGGTTTTGTGTTAAAAATGGGGGTTTTGTGTTAAAAAATGGGGGGGTTGTCTTTAAAAAATGGGGATTCTGTCTTTAAAAAACGGGGGATTTTGTTCTAAAAATGGGGATTCTGTCTAAAAATGGGGATTCTATCCCAAAATGGGGCTTTTAGGCCAACAAATGAGGGATTCTATCTCAAAAATGGGGATTCTGCCCCAAACTGGGACAATCCCCCCCAAACCCCAAAATATCCCATCCCAGACCCCAAGCCCCCTGCCCACCCCCCCAAACCCAGGAATATCCCATCCCAGCCCCCCAAACCCCCCCAGACCCCTGCCAATCCCATCACAAACCCCCCAAAACCCTGAAAATCCATCCCAAACCCAGGAATATCCCATCCCAGCCCCCCAAACCCCTGCCAATCCCCCCCAAACCCAGGAATATCCCATCCCAATCCCCTACCAATCCCACCCCAGCTCCCCCAACCCAGGAATATCCCACCCCAATCCCCCCGAATCCCCCCCAACCCCAGGAATATCCCACCCAATCCCCCCCAAACCCAGGAATATCCCATCTCAAACCCAGCAATATCCCATCCCAGACCCCCCAATCCCCCCCAAACCCAGGAATATCCCACCCCAATCCCCCGAATCCCCCCGAATCCCCCCAACCCCAGGAATATCCCACCCCAATCCCCCCAAACCCCTGCCAATCCCATCCCAGCCCCCCCAACCCCAGGAATATCCCATCCCAGCCCCCCCAAACCAGGAATATCCCATCCCAGACCCCCAAACCCAGGAATATCCCATCCCAGACCCCCAAACCCAGGAATATCCCACCCCAATCCCCCCAAACCCCTGCCAATCCCATCCCAGCCCCCCAACCCCAGCAATATCCCACCCAATCCCCCCAAGCCCAGGAATATCCCACCCCAATCCCCCCAACCCCAGGAATATCCCACCCCAATCCCCCCCAACCCCAGGAATATCCCACCCCAATCCCCCCCAAGCCCAGGAATATCCCACCCCAATCCCCCTGAATCCCCCCCAATCCCCCCCAACTCCAGGAATATCCACCCCAATCCCCCCCAAACCCCTGCCAATCCCATCCCAGCCCCCCCAACCCCAGGAATATCCCACCCCAATCCCCCCCAACCCCAGGAATATCCCACCCCAATCCCCCCAACCCCAGGAATATCCCACCCCAATCCCCCCCAACCCAGGAATATCCCATCCCAGACCCCCAAACCCAGGAATATCCCATCCCAGACCCCCAAACCCAGGAATATCCCATCCAGCCCCCCCAACCCCAGGAATATCCCATCCCAGCCCCCCAAACCAGGAATATCCCATCCCAGACCCCAAACCAGGAATATCCCATCCCAGACCCCCAAACCCAGGAATATCCCACCCCAATCCCCCCCAAACCCCTGCCAATCCCATCCCAGCCCCCCAACCCCAGCAATATCCCACCCCAATCCCCCCCAAGCCCAGGAATATCCCACCCCAATCCCCCCAACCCCAGGAATATCCCACCCCAATCCCCCCAAGCCCAGGAATATCCCACCCCAATCCCCCCAAGCCCAGGAATATCCCACCCAATCCCCCCAAGCCCAGGAATATCCCACCCAATCCCCCCCAAGCCCAGGAATATCCCACCCCAATCCCCCCCAAGCCCAGGAATATCCCACCCCAATCCCCCCAATCCCCTGCCAATCCATCCCAGCCCCCAAGCCCAGGAATATCCCATCCCAGACCCCCAAACCCAGGAATATCCCATCCCAGACCCCAACCCCAGCAATATCCCACCCCAATCCCCCCAACCGCAGGAATATCCCCCCCAATCCCCCCCAATCCCCCCCGCCCCGTGCCCACCGCGTCGAACTGCGTGAAGAACTCGGGCCCCTTGGCGTCGACGCTCTCGGGGTCTGCCCGCACCTCCACCATGGCGTTGAGGCTCCGCGCCCGCGCCAGCGACGCCTCGGCACGGCTCCGGCCCTGGCAACCCGCCGGGATCAGGAACTGCGCGCGGCCCTCCTGCGGGCACACCTGCGACAGGTGAGGGGACAGGTGAGGATAAACCCGCTGGGATCAGGAACTGGCACTGGCTGGCCTGCGGGCACACCTGCGACAGGTGAGGGGACAGGTGAGGAGAGAGCTGGGATCAGGAACTGGCACTGGCTGGCCTGCGGGCACACCTGCGACAGGTGAGGGGGGGACAGGTGAGGAGAGAGACAGGTGAGGAGAGAGACAGGTGAGGAGAGACCCGCCGGGATCAGGAACTGGCACTGGCTGGCCTGCGGGCACACCTGCGACAGGTGAGGGGACAGGTGAGGATAAACCGCCGGGATCAGGAACTGGGCACTGGCTGTCCTGGGGGCACACCTGGACAGGTGAGGAGGGGAGGGACAGGTGAGGATAGACCCGCCGGAATCAGGAACTGGCACTGGCTGTCCTGGGGGCACACCTGGGACAGGTGAGGAGGGGAGGGACAGGTGAGGATAAACCTGCCGGGATCAGGAACTGGGCACTGGCTGTCCTGGGGGCACATCTGGACAGGTGAGGATAAACCCGCCAGGATCAGGAACTGGGCACTGGCTGTCCTGGGGGCACACCTGGACAGGTGAGGATAAACCCGCCAGGATCAGGAACTGGGCACTGGCTGTCCTGGGGGCACACCTGGACAGGTGAGGATAAACCCGCCAGGATCAGGAACTGGGCACTGGCTGTCCTGGGGGCACACCTGGACAGGTGAGGATAAACCCGCCAGGATCAGGAACTGGCACTGGGTGTCCTGGGGGCACACCTGGACAGGTGAGGAGGGGAGAGACAGGTGAGGAGAGAGACAGGTGAGGAGAGAGACAGGTGAGGAGTGACCCCTGGGATCAGGAACTGGCCTGCCTGTCCTCAGGACACACCTGGGCAGGGGGACAGGTGAGGAGGGAGCCAGGTTTGGAGGGGGGTCCTGAGGGGAACACCTGGTAAAACCAGGACAAGGTGTTCCCCAGGTGTGTCCAGGTGTGGGTGTGTCCCCTCCCCCCAGGTGTGTCCCCAGGTGTGTGCCCCCTCACCTGGTGGTGGTCCAGCAGGGTGAGCCCCTTCACCCGGCCAGGATGAGGCTGTGGCCAGGTGTGGGTGTGTGCCCAGGTGTGTCCCCTCCCCCAGGTGTGTCCCCGGGTGAGTCCCAGGTGTGTCCCCTCCCCTCAGGTGTGTCCCCAGGTGTGTCCCCCTCACCTGGTGGTGGTCCAGCAGGGTGAGCCCCTTCACCCCGGCCAGGATGAGGTTTTTGGCCACCTCGGCCCCCAGCCCCGCAGCCCCACCAGCAGCACCCTGGAGGCCCTCAACCTGCGGGGGGGGGGGGCAATGAGACCCCAGACCCGAGAGAGACCCAGACCCAGAGAGACCCCAGACCGAGAGAGACCCCGGATCCCTACAGAGACCCCCAGACCGAGAGAGACCCCCGGATCCCTACAGAGACCCCCAGACCCGAGAGAGACCCCAGACCCAGAGAGACCCCAGACCCGAGAGAGACCCCCGGATCCCTACAGAGACCCCAGACCCGAGAGAGACCCCAGACCCCAGAGAGACCCGGATCCCTACAGAGACCCCAGACCCGAGAGAGACCCCGGATCCCTACAGAGACCCCAGACCCGAGAGAGACCCCCGGATGCCTACAGAGACCCCAGACCCGAGAGAGACCCCGGATCCAAGAGAGACCCCAGACCGAGAGAGACCCCGGATCCAAGAGAGACCCCAGAGAGACCCAGACCGAGAGAGACCCCCGGATCCCTACAGAGCCCCCCAGACCCGAGAGAGACCCCCGGATCCAAGAGAGACCCCAGACCCCAGAGAGACCCCCGGATCCCTACAGAGCCCCCCAGACCCGAGAGAGACCCCGGATCCCTACAGAGACCCCCGGAACCGAGAGAGACCCCAGACCCGAGAGAGACCCCCAGAGAGACCCCAGACCCCAGAGAGACCCCCGGATCCGAGAGAGACCCAGACCCGAGAGAGACCCCCAACCCTATGGGGACCCTGGCAATGAGACCCCAGACCCTGTGGGGACCCCCAGACCCGAGAGAGACCCCCGGATCCCTACGGGGACCCCCAGACCCGAGAGAGACCCCCGGATCCGAGAGAGACCCCCAACCCCTATGGGGACCCCGGCAATGAGACCCCAGACCCCTGTGGGAACCCCCGGACCCCCATAGAGACCCCAGACCCGAGAGAGACCCCCAGACCTTACAGAGACACCCTCAACCCCTATAGGGACCCCCCCAACCCCTATAGAGACCCCCGAACCCCCCTATAGAGACCCCCAGACCCCTATGGGGACCCCCAGACCCTACAGGGACCCCAGACCCCTATGGGGACCCCAGACCTTATAGAGACCCCCCAGACTCTACAGGGACCCCCAGACCCCTCTAGAGCCACCCTGAATCCCCTATAAGGACCCCCAACCCCCTACTGACCCCTATAAAGACCTCCAAGCTCCTATGGGGACCTCCCAGACTCCTCTGGGAACCCCCAGAGCCCCCTAAGTCTCCTACAGGGGTTCCTCTAATTCCTACAGGGCTCTTATATCCCCTATAGACCCCGCCCAAAACCCACAGAGAGACACCCCGAGAACTCCCAAGCCCTATAGGACCCCCCCAAGCCCCTATAGGTCCCCGTATAGAAGACCCCCAACCTTTTCTGGGCCTCGAGCCCCACAGCCGGATCTGCCGGTCGTACTGCGCCGCCTCCTCCTCGCTGATGCCGCCGGCGCTCGACTCGTCCTTCTCCACCATCGTGACCCCTCACAGCCTGTCGCGACCCCTCACAGCCTGTCGCGATCCCCCAGAGCCCTCAGAGCCTGTCGCGATCCCCAGAGCCCTCAGAGCCTGTCGCGACCCCTCAGAGCCTGTCGCGACCCCCCAGAGCCCTCAGAGCCTGTCGCGACCCCTCAGAGCCTGTCGCGACCCCCCGGATCCCTCAGAGCCTGTCGCGACCCCTCGGACCCCTCAGAGCCTGTCGCGATCCCCCAGAGCCTGTCGCGGCCCTCGGAGCCTGTCGCGATCCCCCAGAGCCCTCAGAGCCTGTCGCGACCCCCCGGACCCCTCAGAGCCTATCACGTCCCTCCAGACCCCTCAAAGCCCCTCACGACCACTCAAAGCTCCTCTGAACCTTTCAAAGCCGCTCACGACCCCCCCCCCAGACCCCTCACGACCCCTCAAAGCCCCTCAGGAGCCCTCGGAGCCCCTCACGACCATTCAAACCCCTCACGACCCCTCAAAGCCCCTCACGACCCTCTCGATACCTCACAGCTCCTCAGGGGCCACCAAAGGCCCTCCAGACGCCCCCAGACCCCTCCGGACGCCCCCAGACCCCTCACGGCACTCGCAGCGCCCCTCACGACCCCTCAAAGCCCCTCACGACCCCTCTCGATACCTCACAGCTCCTCAGCGGTCACCAAAAGCCCTCTGGACGCCCCCAGACCCCTCCAGACGCCCCCAGACCCCTCACGGACCCCCAGACCCCTCACGACCCCTCAAGCCCCTCACGACCCTCTCGATACCTCAGAGCTCCTCAGCGGTCACCAAAGTCCCTCCGGACGCCCCCAGACCCCTCTGGACGCCCCCAGACCCTCGGACGCCCCCAGACCCCTCACGGCACTCGCAGCGCCCCCCGGCGGCCCGCGCTGCGCCCCCGCGCCGCTCCACAGCCCGCCGGGCAGGGAATGGCGGCGCGGCGGGGGGGAACGCACCGAATGCGCTCCCGGTTCCCGCGGCCCCTCAGGAGAAAAGAACGTCCAGGAGGATTCTTGAGGCGGCGTTTCATCCCGGTGTAACGGCGTGAGGCCGCGGGCATTTTTTGAGGGCCCGTCCGTGCGCCGTGCGGGATAATCCGTGTTGCTTCCCCCCCTCTTTTGGCGCTCAGATGGACTCGTCCGCCTCTCATCGCGGGCGTTCCCGCCTTTCCTCATAGGCTTCGTTAATCTCCGTCAGGGCTCGTTCGGGGACTTCCGGTAACGTTCCGAGCGCGCCTTCGGCAAGCTTCGGGAGTGTTCGGTACGCGTCGGAGAACTTCGGCAACGCTCGGAGAGCTGTGGGGAACTTGGCGATTTCCCCGGCCCGAAGAAACGAAGCGGCCAAAGCGGCGTAAAAAATCCCGACAATAATTAGAAAAATCGAGGGGTTTTAGAGTCGTTTTCTCGCCGTTTTATAAAATCTATGCTGCTTTTTCCAAGTCACAGGAAGATCCCTAACTCTCTTCCCGTTCCTCCCGCTTGCCACAGATTTTCCCCTATACATTCAGGGAATTTGGGGGGGGGGTTTGTTTTGTCTTTTTCTTTTGGCTGAGCGAGGTTTGGATGTGGAGAAACATCCCGTGACCCGTGGAAAATTCCCTCGTGGAAAATTCCCTGTCCCGAGCTGAACTCCAGGCGGGAAGGGGATTTTAGGGGAACATCGAGTCCAATCGGCACCCTGGGTTTGGGAGAGGTTTTGGGTGGGGAAAGAGGAACCCGTGAGGGGGGAAAAAGACTCCAAATCTCCTCATAAAATTGTCCTCACGTAAAACTAAAACTCTCCTCTAAAACTCTTCTTATGCAAATCCCAAAACGCCAACATTCGGAGAACTCCGTCAACATTCGGAGACGCTCGGAAACCGCTTCGGCTCCCAACCGGAAACACACGAAGAGCTCTTCGTGCCTCTCCGCCGCCTTCCGAAGCGGCGTCTCTCGGCTGTTTCCGGCGGCGCTCGTCCATTTCCGGCGGCTCTCGGCCGTTTCCGGCAGCGTTCGGCCGTTTCCGGCGACTCTCGGCCGTTTCCGGCGTCCGCCGGGGCGCTGCCTCAGGGCGGGCGCCATTTTGTGTGTCCGCCCGCGGATCGCGGAGCGCGGGGCGCGGGCGGAGGAGCCGCCGTGGCCGAGCCCCCCGTGCCCGTTCAGTGACTGTGCCCCCCACTCCCCCTTCGTTCTCCACCCCTTCTTGCCCGTTGACCCCATGGCCGTGGAGAGCCCGAGTGTCCCCCCCGCCGCCGCCGCTTCCCCCCCTAGCCCGCACTGCACTCCCCCTTCTCCGTCCTGCCATGGCAGCTGCAGCCTCCCCCGGCCGCCGCCGCCGCTCCAAGGCCACCATCACGGCCCGGACGAAAGGTCCAGTACCCGCCTCTCCCGAGCGCCTTCTCTGTGTGCCTGGGGGTCGGTCCGGCGCGCCGGACCAGGTTTGGGGAGGGGGCGGCGGGAGGGGGAGGAAGGGGAGAGGGGAGGGGTGGGGGGGGTGTTGTGGGGAGGGGGCTCGGGGGGCTCTGAGGAGGAGGAGGAGGAGGAGGAGGAAGGGGCTGAGGGGGATTGGGGAGGGGGCGGGAGGCGGTGAGGAAGGAGCTGAGCGGGGTGGGGAGGGGGCGAGGAGGAGGAGGAGGAGGAAGGGGCTGAGGGGGATTTGAGGAGGAAGAGGAAGGAACTGAGGGGGATTTGAGGAGGAGGAGGAAGAGGAAGGTGAGGAAGGGGCTGAGGGGGATTTGAGGAGGAAGAGGAAGGGTTTAGGGGGGATTTGAGGAGGAAGGTGAGGAAGGGACTGAGAGGGATTTGAGGAGGGTGAGGAAGGGGCCAAGAGGGATTTGAGGAAGGGCCTGAGGAGGAGGAGGAAGGTGAGGAAGGGGCTGAGGGGGATTTGGGGGAAGGAGGAAAGGGCTGAGGGGAATTTGAGGAAGAGAAGGGTGAGGAAGGATCTGAGGGGGATTTGAGGAGAAGGAACACGGGGCTGAGGGGGATTTGAGGAAGAGGAAGGTGAGGAAGGGGTTGAGGGGGATTTGAGGAGGAGGAGGAGGGTGAGGAAGGGGCTGAGAGGGATTTGAGGCAGAAGAGGAAGGAACTGAGGGGGATTTGAGGAGGGTGAGGAAGGATTTAGGGGGATTTGAGGACAGGCCTGAGGAGGAGGAGGAAGGTGAGGAAGGGGCGAGAGGGATTTGAGGAGGGTGAGGAAGGATCTGAGGGGGATTTGAGGAGGAGGAAGGTGAGGAAGGGGCTGAGAGGGATTTGAGGAGGGTGAGGAAGGATCTGAGGGGGATTTGAGGAGGAGGAAGGTGAGGAAGGGGCTGAGAGGGATTTGAGGAGGGTGAGGAAGGATCTGAGGGGGATTTGAGGAGGAGGAAGGTGAGGAAGGGGCTGAGAGGGAATTGAGGAGGAAGGGGAAGGATTTAGGGGGGATTTGAGGAGGAGGAGGAGGAGGAAGGAACTGAGGGGGATTTGAGGAAGAGGAGGGTGAGGAAGGGGCTGAGGGGGATTTGAGGAGGAAGGGGAAGGATTTCGGGGGGATTTGAGGAGGAGAAGGTGAGGAAGGGGCTGAGAGGGATTTGAGGAGGAAGGGGAAGGATTTAGGGGGGATTTGAGGAGGAGGAGGAGGAAGGGGCCGAGAGGGATTTGAGGAAGAGGATCGATTCCAGAGGGATTTGAGGAGGAAGAGGAAGGAACTGAGGGGGATTTGAGGCAGAAGAGGAAGGATCTGAGGGGGATTTGAGGAAGAGGAGGGTGAGGAAGGGGCTGAGGAAGGTGAGGAAGGAACTGAGGGGGATTTGAGGAGGAAGGGAGGGAGATTTAATTGGTGTGGGGGGGTCTTGAGGAGGAGGAAGATGAGGAAGGAACTGAGGGGGATTTGGGAGGGTCCTGAGAAAGAGGAAGAGGAGGATTTAAAGAGGGTGAGGAAGGATTTGGGGGGGGGTCCTGAGGAGGAAGAAGGTGAAGAAGGGGCTGAGGGGGATTTGAGGAAGAGCAGGAAGGATCTGAGGAGGAGGAGGATGAGGAAGGGGCTGAGGAGGAAGAGGAGGGTGAGGAAGAGGAGGAGGAAGAACCTGAGGAAGAATTTGAGGGGGGGTCCTGAAGAAGAGGAGGAAGAAGAACCTGAGGGAAATTTGAGGAGGGGTCCTGAGAAGGAGGAAGGTGAGGAAGAATTTGGGGAGGGGTCCTGAGGAAGAAGAGGAGGAAGAGGAGGAGGAAGAACCTGAGGGAAATTTGAGGGGGGATCCTGAGGAAGAGGATGAAGAAGAATTTGAGGAGGGGTCCTGAGGAGGAGGAAGAGGATGAAGAATTTGAGGAGGGGTCTTGAGGAAGATTTGAGGAAGAGGAAGGTGAGGAAGGCTCAGAAATTTTGAGGGGGGGTCCTGAGGAAGAAGAGGATGAAGAATTTGGGGAGGGGTCCTGAGGAGGAAGAAGAGGAAGAATTTGAGGAGGGGTCCTGAGGAGGAAGAAGAGGAGGATGAAGAATTTGGGGAGGGGTCCTGAGGAAGAATTTGGGGAGATTTTGGGGGGTTTAGGTAATTTTGGGGGGAGGTTTAACCCCAAATTTGGGGGAGGGGATTGAATTTGGTGGGGAATTAAAATTTAATTTTTAGGGGTTTTTTTTTAGGAAAAGTTAAAATTAAATTTTTTGGGGGATTTAAATTAAATTTTTTGGGATTTAAATTAATTTTGGGGGGGATTTAAAATAATTTTTTGGGGATTTAAATTAATTTTGGGGGGGATTTAAATTAATTTTTAGGGATTAATTAATTTTTAGGCAAGGTTAAAATTAATTTTTTGGGGATTTAAATTAATTTTGGAGTTTAAATTAATTTTTAGGATTTAATTCATTTTTAGGCAAGGTTCAAATTAAATTTTTTGGGGATTTAAATTAATTTTTGGGGAGTTTAAATCAATTTTTAGGGTTTAATTCTTTTTTAGAAAAGGTTACAATTATTTTTTTTTGAAGATTTAAATTAATTTTTAGAGAATTTATTTTGGGGCTTTAATTAATTTTTATTTTTTTAAATTTTTTAATTAAATTTTTTAATTAATGAATTAACTAAATTAATTAATTAAACCCCATTTTTTAAGGAGTAATTTTGAATTTTTTTCCTTATCCCTTAATTAAAATTTCATTTATTTCTTTAAAATCTCCCCAAATTTGAGCCAGGAAATTTTATTTTTTTGCCCCAAAATTTCATTTTTTTTTGCTTTTCGTGATTTTGTTTTTTGTTTTCTTTTTTTTTTTTGGTAGTTCAGGGTAAAAAATGGGAGGAAAAAATAAAATTGAGGAATTTTTAGGGAAAAAAGCAAATTAAGGGATTTAAAAAATTATTTTTAGGGGGAAAAAATCAAATTATGGGAATTTTTTGGGGTAAATTTAGGGGAAAAAAGGTGAAAAAAAGGGATTTTTAGGGGAAAAAAATTAAATTAAGGGAATTTTTTTTGGAAAAATAAAATTAAGGGATTTTTTGGGGTAATTTTAGGGGAAAAAGGTAAAAAAAGGGAATTTTTAGGGGGAAAAATCAAATTAAGGGAATTTTTTGGGGGAATTTTTAGGGAAAAAGGTAAAAAAAGGGAATTTTTAGGGGGAAAAAATCAAATTAAGGGAATTTTTGGGGTAATTTTAGGGGGAAAAAAATCAAATAATGGGAATTTTGGGAATATTTCTTTAAAAAAAAGGAATTTTGGGGTTTTGGTGGCCAAAAAAACCCCAAATCCCGGGAATTTTAAGGTGGGAAATGAGTGAAAAATGTGAATTTTGTCAATTTTTGGTTCCTTTTTGCCCCCAATTTCCCAGTGTAAAATCGCCCTGTGTGTCCCAAAGCAGAATTCCCAGAAAAAGAAAGTTACAGAAGCACACAATTCCCAAAAAAAACAAAAAAAAAAACCAAAAAAAAAAAAAAAAAGCAAAATGTAGTTCAAAAATAGTGAAAAATAACAAAAAAATGTGGGGAAAATCCGGAAAAAATAGTAAAAAAAATACGGAAAAAATCCACAAAAAATGTCCTAAAAATTCCAAAAAAATCCACAAAAATGCCCTAAAACCCACTAAAAAATTCCCCAAAACTTCCACCAAAAATGCCCTAAAAATCCCAAAAAATACCCAAAAAATTCCACAAAAAAATCCACAAAAAATGCCCAAAAATACCCAAAAAATTCCCCAAAAATTCCACAAAAAATGCCCTAAAAACCACTAAAAATTCCAAAAAAATCCACAAAAATGCCCTAAGAAATCCAAAAATACTCCAAAAAGTCCCCAAAAAATCTCAAAAAATGCCCTAAAAATACCAAAAAATACTCAGAAAATTCCCCAGAAATTTCACAAAAAGATCCCAAAAAAATCCCCCCCAAAAAACGCACAAAAAATGCCCTAAAAATTCCAAAAAAATACCCAAAAAATTCCCCAAAAAATGCCCTAAAAATCCCAGAAAAGCCCCCAAAAAAATCCCAAAAAATCCCAAAATGCTCCAAAAATTCCCCAAAAAATCCACAAAAAATGCCCCAAAAAATCCCTAAAAATACTCAAAAAATCAAAAAAAAATCCACAAAAACCCCACAAAAAATCCACAAAAAAATCCCAAAAAATCCACAAAAAGTCCACAGAAATCCCCAAAAAACCCAGAAAAAAATCCCAAAGAAATAAAAAAATCCCTCTAAAACCGAACAGAAAACCCCCAAAAAATCTACAAAAAATCCACAAAAAAAAAAATCCACAAAAAAATCCCAAAAAATCCACAAAAATCCCCCCTAAAAACAGAAAAAAATCCCAAATAAATTAAAAACATCGCCAAAAAGCCAAACAAGAAAGCCCCCAAAACCCCCCAAAAATCCCCAAGAAACCCCAAAAAATCCACAAAAAATCCCCCAAAAACCCAGAAAAAAAATCCCCAAAACCCCCAGAACAAAACCCAAATAAATCCCAAATACATCCCTAAAAATCAAACAAAAAAACCCCCCAAAATCCACAAAAACCCCCCAAAAAATCCACAAAAAACCCCAAAAAATCCACAAAAAGATTCCAAAAAATCACCCCAAAAAATCCCAAAAACCCAGAAAAAAAATCCCAAATAAATCCCCAAAAACCAAACAAAAAAACTCCAAAAAATCCACTAAAATCCAAAAAAACCCAACAAAAATCCCCCCAAAAATCCAAAAAAACCCCAGAAAAAAATCTCTAAAAACCAAACAATAAAACCCAAAAAAATCCACAAAAATCCCCCAAAACCAAACAAACCCCCCAAAAATCCCCCCAAAAAATAATAATAAAAAAAAAATCCACAAAAAAACCCCACAAAAATCCACAAAAAATCCACAAGAAAAATTCAAAAAACCCAGAAACAAATCCCAGAAAAATCACAAAAAATCCACAAAAAAATCCCCAAAAAATTCCACAAAAAACCCCCAATAAATCCCCAAAAAATTCACAAAAATCCCCCCAAATCAAACAAATCTCCCCCAAAAAAATCCCCCCAAAAATTAAAAAAAATCCACAAAAAAAACCCAAAAATCCACAAAAAATCCCCCAAAAAATCCACGAAAAAATTCCAAAAAACGCCCCCCTCCCCCCAAAAAAAATCCACAAAAAAATCCCCAAAATCCACAAAAACCCAAACAAAAATAATCCCCCAAAATCCTCAAATCCCAATCCCCATTTCCAGGTGAAACCCCCCCCGAATTTCCCCCAAAAAGTGCAAAAGTCGGTGAAAAATCACCAAAAAAAAAGTGTGAAAATCACGAAAAAAAGTAAAAAAAAGAGTCAAAAAAAAAAAAAAGAAAAAAGTGGTGAAAAAAACCCGCGATGACGTCACACGGCCCCTCCCCCCCCTACCAAATCCCGGGAATTTCGCCCAAAATTCACCAAAAATTTGGGAATTTTGGGGTCATTTTTGCCCCTTCCCCCCCCCCCTAAAAAAATTCCCATTTTTGCCCCCCAAAAAATCCAGAAAACTCCCGTTTTTTCTCCCCAAAAAAATTCCGGTTTTTTTACCCCAAAAATTCTCATTTTCCCCCAAAGAGACACCAGAAAATTCCCATTTTTTTCCCCCAGAAAATTCCCATTTTTTACTCCAAAATTTCCCATTTTTCCCCCCCAAAAAACACCCAGAAAATTCCTAGTTTTTACTGCCAAAAATTCCCACTTCTCCCAAAAAATTCCCATTTTTTACCCCAAAAATTCCCATTTTCCCACAAAAAAAAAAAATTCCCATTTTTCCACCTAAAACCCCCCGAAAATTCACATTTTCGCCAAAAAATTCTCATTTTTCCCAAAAATTCCAAAAAAAGTCCCATTTTCCCCTCCAAAACCCCCATTTCCTCCAAAATGCCACAAAATTTCACCCCAAATTCCCATTTTTTCCCCTGAAACCCCCAAAATTCCTCAAAAAATCCATTTTCCCCCCAAAAAATTCACATTTTTCCTCATTCCCCTCATTTTCCCCCCATAATTCCCATTTCCCCCTCATGTTCCCCCCATATCCCCCATTTTCCCCCCATTATTCCAATTTATTCCCATTTATTCCCCCCATTATTCCCATTTATTCCCTCCATTTCCCCATTTCCCCCCATTCCCCTCATTTATCCCCATTATTCCCCCCATTATTTCCCCCATTTCCCCCATTTTCCCCCCATTACCCCCCTATTTCCCCCATTTTTTCCCAATTTATCCCCATTTCTCCCAATTATCCCCCATTTATCCCCATTTTTCCCCCCATTACCCCCCATTATCCCCCCATTTTTCCCCATTTTCCCCCATTTATCCCCATCATCCCCATAATCCCCATTTCCCCCATTTATCCCCATTATCCCCCCATTATTCCCCCATTATTCCCCCATTATTCCCCCATTATTCCCCTTTTTTTTCCCCATTTTTCCCCATTTTTCCCCATTATCCCCCATTATCCCCCCATTTCCCCCCCATTTTTCCCCATTTTCCCCCCATTTTCCCCCCATTATCCCTCCATTATCCCCCCATTATTCCCCCATTATCCCCCCATTCTCCCCCCATTATCCCCCCATATCCTCCCATTTCCCCCCATTTCTCCCCATTATTCCCATTTCCCCCTCATTTCCCTCATTTCCCCCTATTCCCCCAATTTTTTTCCCCATTTTCCCTCTATTCCCCCCATTTCCTCCCATTTTCCCCCCCATTTTTTCCCTATTATCCCCCCCATTATTTCCCCATTTTCCCCCCATTATTCCCCCATTATCCCCCATTATTCCCCCATTATCCCCCATTATCCCCCATTATCCCCCCATTATCCCCCCATTATCCCCCATTCTCCCCCCATTATCCCCCCATTCTCCCCCCATTCTCCCCCCTTTATCCCCCCATTATCCCCCCATTATCCCCCCATTCTCCCCCCATTATCCCCCATTATTCCCCCCATTATCCCCCATTATCCCCCATTATCCCCCCATTCTCCCCCCATTCTCCCCCCATTATCCCCCATTATCCCCCATTATTCCCCCCATTATCCCCATTATCCCCCATTATCCCCCCATTATTCCCCCCATTCTCCCCCCATTATCCCCCCATTATCCCCCATTCTCCCCCCATTATCCCCCCATTCTCCCCCCATTCTCCCCCCATTCTCCCCCCATTATCCCCCATTATTCCCCCCATTATCCCCCCATTCTCCCCCCATTATCCCCCCATTCTCCC
This sequence comes from Sitta carolinensis, assembly GCA_032173965.1. Lineage (NCBI taxonomy): Eukaryota > Metazoa > Chordata > Aves > Passeriformes > Sittidae > Sitta > Sitta carolinensis. The sequence continues at coordinate 1,030,527 of CM063311.1, forward strand.
CCCATTCTCCCCCCTTTATCCCCCCATTATCCCCCCATTATCCCCCCATTCTCCCCCCATTATCCCCCATTATTCCCCCATTATCCCCCATTATCCCCCATTATCCCCCCATTCTCCCCCCATTATTCCCCCCATTCTCCCCCCATTATCCCCCATTATCCCCCCATTCTCCCCCCATTATCCCCCCATTATCCCCCATTATCCCCCATTATCCCCATTATTCCCCCATTCTCCCCCCATTATCCCCCCATTATCCCCCCATTATCCCATTATTCCCCCATTCTCCCCCCATTATCCCCCATTATCCCCCATTATCCCCCATTATCCCCCCATTATTCCCCCCATTCTCCCCCCATTATCCCCCATTATCCCCCATTCTCCCCCCATTATCCCCCCATTATCCCCCATTATCCCCCATTCTCCCCCCATTCTCCCCCATTATCCCCCCATTATCCCCCATTCTCCCCCCATTCTCCCCCCATTCTCCCCCCATTATCCCCCATTATCCCCCATTATCCCCCATTCTCCCCCATTATCCCCCATTCTCCCCCCATTATCCCATTATTCCCCCATTCTCCCCCCATTATCCCCCATTCTCCCCCCATTATCCCATTATTCCCCCATTCTCCCCCCATTATCCCCCATTATCCCCCATTATCCCCCATTATCCCCCATTATCCCCCATTATTCCCCCATTCTCCCCCCATTATCCCCCATTCTCCCCCCATTATCCCCCATTATCCCCCATTATCCCCCATTCTCCCCCCATTATCCCCCCATTATCCCCCATTATCCCCCATTATCCCCCATTATCCCCCCATTATCCCATTATCCCCCCATTCTCCCCCCATTCTCCCCCCATTCTCCCCCCATTCTCCCCCCATTATCCCCCCATTTCTCCCCATTCTCCCCCCATTCTCCCCCCATTCTCCCCCCATTATTCCCCCATTCCCCCCCATTCTCCCCCATTCTCCCCCCATTCTCCCCCATTATCCCCCATTATTCCCCCATTATCCCCCATTCTCCCCCCATTATCCCCCATTATCCCCCATTATCCCCATCTCCCCCCATTATCCCCCATTCTCCCCCCATTATCCCCATTATCCCCCATTATCCCCCATTATCCCCATTATCCCCCATTATCCCCCATTATCCCCCTTATCCCCATTATCCCCCATTATCCCCCATTATTCCCCCATTATCCCCCATTATCCCCCATTATCCCCATTACCCCCATTATTCCCCATTATCCCCCCATTATCCCCCATTCTCCCCCATTATCCCCCATTATCCCCCATTATCCCCCATTTTTCCCCCCATTATCCCCCCATTCTCCCCCCATTTCTCCCCCATCACCGCTCTCTTCCCCCTGCAGAGAGGACGGCGAGCTGGAGGAGGGCGAGCTGGAGGACGACGGAGCCGAGGACCCCCCCCCCCATTCCCACTCCCACTCCCACCCCCATTCCCACTCCCGTTCCCATTCCCATTCCCACTCCCGCTCGCACTCGCACCGCGAGCGGCACCGGAGCGCCTCTGCCGAGCCGCGGGCGCCGCGCCGCCTGAAGCGCAAACGCCGCAAGGACAAGGACAGGAGGCGGCCCAAGAAGAAGAGGAAAACCAAGCACAAGGTGGGCACACCTTAACTTAGGGATGAGGGCAGAAATCCCAGCTTTTTCCCATTTTTTTCCCATTTTTTTCCGGGGTTTTTGGGGTTTTTTTCGGATTTCTTTAGGGTTTTTTTCCATTTTTTTCTGGGTTTTTTTCCGGGTTTTTTTTTCCATTTTTTCCTGGGTTTTTCCATCTTTTTCAAGGTTTTTTCCTGGTTTTTTCGGGATTTTTTCAGATTTTTTGGGATTTTTTCTGGGTTTTTTTTTCCATTTTTTTCTGGTTTTTTGCCATTTTTATTTCCATTTTTTTATGGGTTTTTTGTGGGGTTTTTTCCATATTTTTTCTGTTTTTTTCTGATTTTTTTTTTCCATTTTTTTCTGGGTTTTTTTCCATTTTTTCCTGGTTTTTTCCGGGTTTTTTTACATTTTTTTCCTAATTTTCTTCTGGGATTTTTTCCAATTTTTTCTGGGTTTTTTTCCGGTTTTTTTTCCATTTTTTCCTGGTTTTTTTCCATCTTTTTCAAGGTTTTTTCCTGGTTTTTTCGGGATTTTTCCAGATTTTTTGGGATTTTTTTTCCGGTTTTTTTCCATTTTTTCTGGTTTTTTTCCATTTTTCTTTCCATTTTTTTCTGGTTTTTTTTTTTCTTTTTTTTTTTTTTTCTGGTTTTTTTTCCATTTTTTTCTGTTTTTTTCTGGGTTTTTTCCATTTTTTTCGGGGTTTTTTCCTGGTTTTTTCAGGATTTTTTCGGATTTTTTGGGGGTTTTTTTCCATTTTTTTTCTGGGTTTTTTTCCTGGGTTTTTTTCCTCTTTTTTTCTGGGTTTTTTTCTGGATTTTTTTCCCCATTTTTTTCTGGGTTTTCCCTTTTTTTTTTTTTTCCGTTTTTTTTTTTTTTTTTCCCAGATATTTTTTCTGTTCTTTTCTGGGTGTTTTCCAGAGGTCAGGTTGGAATTCCAGCTGTCAGGCTGGAATTCCAGCTGTTGGGTCAGGAAGTCCAGCTGTCAGGTTGGAATTCCAGAGGTCAGGTTGGAATTCCAGAGGTCAGGACAGGAATTCCAGCTGTCAGGATGGGAATTCCAGCTGTCAGGATGGGAATTCCAGCTGTCAGGATGAAATTCCAGCTGTCAGGTTCGAATTCCAGCTGTTGTGATGGGAATTCCAGCTGTCAGGACAGGAATTCCACCTGTCAGGATGGAATTCCAGAGGTTGAGTTGGGGATTCCAGCTGTGAGGGTGGAATTCCAGCTGTTGGGAAAAGCCCTGCCCTGATCTGTGCCCTTCTCCCAGCGCCACGCCTCGTCCAGCGAGGAATTCTCGGATTTCAGCGACGACTCCGAGTTCAGCGCCGGGGAGAAGGGAGCCAGGAAATCCCGGGAATACAGCCCTGGATACAGTGTGAGTGACACTGGGAATATTGGGAATGGAGCCAGGAAATCCCGGGAATACAGCCCTGGATACAGTGTGAGTGACACTGGGAATATTGGGAATACAGCCCAGGATACAGTTGTGAGTGACACTGGGAATATTGGGAATGGAGCCAGGAAATCCCGGGAATACAGCCCTGGATACAGTGTGAGTGACACTGGGAATATTGGGAATGGAGCCAGGAAATCCCGGGAATACAGCCCTGGATACAGTGTGAGTGACACTGGGAATATTGGGAATACAGCCCAGGATACAGTGTGAGTGACACTGGGAATATTGGGAATGGAGCCAGGAAATCCCGGGAATACAGCCCTGGATACAGTGTGAGTTACACTGGGAATACTGGGAATAACTGGGAATGGAGCCAGGAAATCCCAGGAATACAGCCCAGAATACAGTGTAAGTTATACTGGGAATATTGAGAATCAGCCCAGGATACAGTGTGAGTTACACTGGGAATACTGGGAATAACTGGGAATGGAGCCAGGAAATCCTGGGAATATAGCCCAGGATACAGTGTGAGTTATACTGGGAATATTGGGAATAATTGGGAATACAGCCCTGGATACAGTGTGAGATATACTGGGAATACTGGGAATGGAAACTGGGAAATCCCAGGAATACAGCCCCGTGCTCCCAGTCCCCCCCAGTTCCGCATTCCCAGTATTCCCAGCATTCCCAACATTCCCACCATTCCCAGTATTCCCAGTTCCCCATTCCCAGCATTCCCAACATTCCCAGCATTCCCAGCATTCCCAGTATCCCTCTCTCCATTCCCAGTCCCCCCAGTCCCCCCCATTCCCCCGGAAACCCCCCGGGGGGTCCCAGTTCCCCATTCCCAGTATTCCCAGTTCCCCATTCCCAGCATTCCGAGCATTCCCAGCATTCCCAGCATTCCCAGCATTCCCAGTATCCCTCTCTCCATTCCCAGTCTCCCCAATCCCCCCGTTCCCCCGGAAACCCCCCGGTCCCTTCGAGGCCTTCGGCGCCTTCGACAGCGAGGAGGAGGAGGAGGCGCCCAAGGACCCCTACGACGACTTCTGCAAGGAATTCCGGCGGCCCAAGGAGGGGCCCCAGCGAGCCAGAGGTACTGGGAATGCTGGGAATGCTGGGAATGCTGGGAGGAGCAAAAAAAACCGGGAAAAAATACGAGAAATGGGAAAAAAATACAAAAAAATGGGGAAAAATTCCTTAAAATCGCAAAAAATCGCCTGGGGTCGAGGCAGTGTTGGTGCTCCAAGGATGGAGCCCGGTGGGTCAGAGGTACTGGGAATACTGGGAATCCTGGGAATTCTGGGAATACTGGAGGAGCAAAAAAAACCCGAAAAAATGCGAAAAAATTATGAGAAAAAGGCGAAAAAATGGAAAAAAAAAAACAAAAAAAAAAGGGAAAAAATTCCCCATTTCTCTCGGATTTTTTCCCCTGTTTTTCCCCCATTTCTCCCCGTTATTTCCCTGTTATTTTCCCCGGGTTTTTCCCCATTTTTCCAGGATTTTTTTCCCCATTTCTTCGTGATTTTTTCCCTGTTATTTTCCCCCATTTCTCTGGTATTTTTTCCCGGGTTTTTTCCCCCATTTCTCCGGATTTTCCCGCATTCCTCCCGCATTTCCTCCCGTTTTCCCCCATTTCTCCGGGATTTTTTCCCCCATTTCTCCGGGATTTTTTCCCCCATTCCTCCGGGATTTTTTCCCCCATTCCTCCCGGATTTTTTCCCGGGTTTTCCCCCATTCCTTCGGGATTTTTTCCCCCATTTCTCCGGGATTTTCCCCCCATTCCTCCGGGATTTCCTCCCGTTTTTCCCCCATTTCTCCGGGATTTTTCCCCCATTCCTCCCGGATTTCCTCCCGTTTTTTCCCCCATTCCTCCCGGATTTTTTCCCGGATTTTTTCCCCCATTTCTCCGGATTTTTCCTCCCATTCCTCCGGGATTTCCTCCCGTTCTTCCCCCATTTCTCCGGTATTTTTTCCCCCATTCCTCACGGATTTTTTCCCGGATTTTTTCCCCCATTTCTCCCGGATTTCCTCCCGTTTTTTCCCCCATTCCTCCGGGATTTCCTCCCGTTCTTCCCCCATTTCTCCGGTATTTTTTCCCCCATTCCTCACGGATTTTTCCCCCCATTTCTCCCGGATTTTTTCCCGGATTTTTTCCCCCATTCCTCCCGTTTTTCCCCCCATTCCTCCGGGCTTTCCTCCGGTTTTTCCCCCCTTTCTCCCGCGTGGCTCTCTCCGCAGGCCGGGGCCGGGCCCGCGGGTTCCGGGCTCGGGGCCGGGGTCCCGCTCGGGCTCGGGGGCTGGGCCGGGCCCGGGGCCGCCCCCGCAGCGACCCCGAGGACGAGGAGCCCTTCGAGGAGGAGCCCGAGGTGAGCGCGGCACCGGGGCTGGCCCGGGGCTGACCCGGTGAGAGGGGGTTCTGACCCGGGGCTGATCCGGTTCTGATCCTGTCCCGGGGGTCTGACCCGGTGAGAGGGGGTTCTGACCCGGGGCTGATCCGGTTCTGATCCTGTCCCGGGGTTCTGACCCGGTGAGAGGGGGTTCTGACCCGGTGAGAGGGGGTTCTGACCCGGTGAGAGGGGGTTCTGACCCGGTGAGAGGGGTTCTGACCCGGTTAGAGGGGGTTCTGACCCGGTGAGAGGGGATTCTGACCCGGGGCTGATCCTGTCCCGGGGTTCTGACCCGGTGAGAGAGGGTTCTGACCCGGTGAGAGGGGGTTCTGACCCGGTGAGAGGGGGTTCTGACCCGGTGAGAGGGGGTTCTGACCCGGTGAGAGGGGGTTCTGACCCGGTGAGAGGGGGTTCTGACCCGGTTAGAGGGGGTTCTGACCCGGTTAGAGGGGGTTCTGACCCGGTGAGAGGGGGTTCTGACCCGGGGCTGATCCTGTCCCGGGGTTCTGACCCGGGTCTGATCCTGTCCCGGGGGTCTGCCCCGGGGCTGACCCGGTTCAGGGGGGGTTGGATCCTGTCCCGGGGTTCTGACCCGGGTCTGACCCGGTTCTGATCCGGTTCTGACCCGGTTAGAGGGGGTTCTGATCCTATCCCGGGGTTCTGACCCGGGTCTGACCCGGTTCTGACCCGGTTCTGATCCAGTTCTGGGGTTCTGACCCAATCCCGGGATTCGGGATGGGATCCCCCCATTCCAGGTTCCAACTGGACCCAATTCCCTTGGGATTCCCCCTGGAATTCCATGGGATTCCCCTGGAATTCCCCCCTGGGATTTTCCCTGGGATTCCCCTCTGGGGTTCCCCTGGAATTCCCTGGGATTCCCCTGTGGGATTCCCCTGTGGGATTCCCCTGTGGGATTTCCCCTGGGATTCCCCTGTGGGATTTCCCCTGGGATTTCCCCTGGAATTCCCCTGGAATTCCCGGTTTTTCCCCAGTTCTGTGACCCGGAGGAGCCGCTGGGCGACGACGACTTCGACGATTACGCCAAGGAGCTCTCGCAGTACCGGCGCAGCAAGGAGCGCGGCCGCGGTGAGCCCGCCGGAAACCGGGAGAAACCCGGGAGAAACCTGGGATTAACCCGGGATAAACCGGGGATAAACCCGCCCTAAACCGGGGATAAACCCGCCCTAAACCCGGCCCCAAATCCCATCCTAAATCCCGCCCCAAATCCCCAGAGCGCGGCCGCGGTGAGCCCACCGGAAACCGGGAGAAACCCGGGAGAAACTCGGGATAAACCCGGGATAAACCGGGATAAACCCGCCCTAAACCCGGCCCCAAATCCCGCCCTAAACCGGGGATAAACCCGCCCTAAACCCGGCCCCAAATCCCATCCTAAATCCCGCCCCAAATCCCCGGAGCGCGGCCGCGGTGAGCCCGCCGGAAACCGGGAGAAACCCGGGAGAAACTCGGGATAAACCCGCCCTAAACTGGGGATAAACCCGCCCTAAACCCGGGGATAAACCCGCCCTAAACCCGGGATAAACCTGCCCTAAACCCGCCCTAAACGGGGATAAACCCGGGATAAACCCGGGATAAACCCGGCCCCAAATCCCACCCCAAATCCCATCCTAAATCCCACCCTAAACCCGGCCCAAATCCCATCCTAAATCCTGCCCCAAATCCTGCCCTAAACCGGGCCCCAAATCCCACCCCAATTCCTAATCAATAATCAGTAATCAATAAGCAATAAGCGATTGATCAATCCCATTCCAGGGCCAAGGTCCTAAGGGGCAGGGGACTGAAGGGGCCGGGGATTCCCCGTTCCTAATTCCCCAATTCCCAATTCCCAATCAATATCCAATAACCAATCGATAATCAATAATCGATAATCGATAATGGCATTGCAGGGCCGTGCCGGGGCCGGGGCCCAAGGGGCCGGGGGCCCAAGGGGCCGGGCCGGGGGGCGGGGGGGGGGATTCCCAATTCCCAATTAATAACCAATCGATAATCGATAATGGCGTTGCAGGGCCGTGCCGGGGCCAGGGCCGGGGATTCCCAATTCCCAATCAATAACCAATCAATAATCGATAATCGATAATCGATAATGGCGTTGCAGGGCCGTGCCGGGGCTGGGGCCCGCGGGGCCGGGGGCCCAAGGGGCGGGCCGGGGGCGGGGATTCCCAATTCCCAATCAATAACCGATAACCGATCGATAATCAATAATCGATAATCGATAATGGCGTTGCAGGGCCGTGCCGGGGCCGGGGCCGGGGCCCGAGGGGCCGGGGGCCCAAGGGGCCGGGCCGGGGGCGGGGATTCCCAATTCCCAATCAATAACCGATAACCGATCGATAATCAATAATCGATAATGGCGTTGCAGGGCCGTGCCGGGGCCGGGGCCGGGGCCCGAGGGGCCGGGGGCCCAAGGGGCCGGGCCGGGGGCGGGGATTCCCAATTCCCAATCAATAACCGATAACCGATCGATAATCAATAATCGATAATCGATAATGGCGTTGCAGGGCCGGGCCGGGGCCGGGGCCGGGGCCCGAGGGCCGGGGGCCCAAGGGGCCGGGCCGGGGGCGGGGATTCCCAATTCCCAATCAATAACATCGATACAATCGATCGATAATCAATAATCGATAATCGATAATGGCGTTGCAGGGCCGTGCCGGGGCGGGGCCGGGGCCGAGGGGCCGGGGGCCCAAGGGGCCGGGCCGGGGGCGGGGATTCCCAATTCCATCAATAACGATAACCGTCGATAATCAATAATCGATAACAATAATCGAAATCGATATGGCGTTGCAGGGCCGTGCCGGGGCCGGGCGCCGAGGGCCGGGGCCCAAGGGCCGGCCGGGCGGGCCGGCCGCAGCGCGCTGGCAGGCGCAAAACGACGACGAACGATTTCTACGACGACGAAATGGGGTGAGAGAGGCCCGGCAAGAGCCCCAAAATCACCCCAAAATCACCCAAATCACCCCAAAAATATCCAGAAATGGGCCCCAAATCACCCCAAAATCACCTCAAAATCACCTCAAATCACCCCAGAAATATCCTGAAAAGGACCCCAAAAGTGACCCCAAATCACCCCAAAATCACCTCAAATCACCCCAGAAATATCCTGAAAAGGACCCCAAAAGTGACCCAAATCACCCCAAAATCACCCCAAAATCACCTCAAATCACCCCAGAATATCCTGAAAGGGACCCCAAAGTGACCCCAAATCACCCAAAATGACCCCAAAGATACCCCAGAAATACCCCAAATCACCCCAAAATCACCCCAAATCACCCCAAAAATATCCCAGAAATGACCCCAAAAATAGCCTGAAAAGGTCCACAAAAATGACCCCAAATCACCCCAAAACCCCAAAAATGACCCCAAAAATATCCCAGAAATGACCCCAAAAATAGCCTGAAAAGGATCCCAAAAATGACCCCAAAAAACCCCAAAAATGACCCCAAAAATAGCCTGAAAAGGACCCCAAAAAACCCCCAAAATGACCCCAAAATATCCCAGAAATGACCCCAAAAATATCCTGAAAATGACCCCAAAATCACCCCAGAAATCCTGAAAATGACCCCAAAAAACCCCAAAAACCCCAAAAATGACCCCAAAAGTATCCTGAAAATGACCCCAAAAATGACCCCAAATCACCCCAAAAATATCCTAAAAAAGACCCCAAAATGACCCAAAAATATCCCAAAAAACCCCAAAAATATCCCAGAAAATTCTCCAGAAATTTCCCAGATTTTGAGGATTTTTCCCGGGAATTTTTGGGGATTTTTTCTGATATTTTTTCCAGGATTTTTCGGGGATTTTTCCCCCGGATATTTTTTACATTTTTAGGGGATATTTTAGAATTCTTTCCAGAGATTTTTGGGGATATTTTAGAATTTTTTCCAGGATTTTTTGGGGATTTTTCCCAGGATTTTTTTTACATTTTTAGGGAATATTTTAGAATTCTTTCCAGGATTTTTTGGGGATTTCCCCAGGATTTTTTTACATTTTTAGGGGATATTTTAGATTTTTTTCCGGGATTTTTTTGGGAAATTTCTTCTGAGATTTTCCCAGGATTTTTGGGGGATTTTCCCCACGATTTTTTTACATTTTTAGGGAATATTTAGAATTTTTTCCCGGGATTTTTTGGGGATTTTTTCTGAGATTTTTTCCATGATTTTTCAGGCATTTTTTCTGGGAATTTTTTAACATTTTTAGGAAATATTTTAGATTTTTTTCCAGGATTTTTGGTTCAGTGGGGATTTTTCCCAGGATTTTTGGGGGGATTTTCCCCTGGATTTTTTGGGGATTTTCCCCGGGACTTTTTTGGGGATTTTTTTACATTTTTAGGAGATATTTTAGAATTTTTCCCAGAATTTTTGGGGGGATTTTTTTGGGGATTTTTAGGGGATATTTTAGAAATTTTTTCCCAGGATTTCCCCCCCTTTCCCCGTGTGATTTTTCCCGGTTTCCCCCCCAAATTTTGGGATTTTTTTGGGCTCCCCAGGACGGGGGGCGGGTACCGGCGGGCGGAGCACGACAAGGCTCACCTGCCCGCTGACAAGAAGGGCAAAGTCATCTGCAAGTACTTCGTGGAGGGCAGGTGCACCTGGGTAAGGGCTGCACACCTGGGGGGCACACCTGGGCACACCTGGGTAAACCTGGGTAAACCTGGGGGGCACCTGGGTAAACCTGGGGGGCACCTGGGTAAGGGCTGCACACCTGGGGGGCACCTGGGTAAACCTGGGGGGCACCTGGGCACACCTGGGGGGCATCTGGACACACCTGGGGGGCACCTGGGGGCACCCAGCGGGCACCTGGGGACATTTGGGGGCATTTGGGGGGCACCTGGGGGGCACCTGGGTAAGGGCTGCACACCTGGGGGGCACACCTGCGCACACCTGGGGGAACCTGGGCACACCTGGGGGCATTTGGGGGGCACCTGGGGGCATTTGGGGGGACCTTAGGGGCACCTGGGCACACCTGGGGGCATTTGGGGGGCACCTGGGCACACCTGGGTAAACCTGGGGGGCACCCAGGGGGCACCTGGGCACACCTGGGGGGCACCTGGGGGCATTTGGGGGGTACCTGGGCACACCTGGGGGGCACCTGGATAAACCTGGGGGGCACCTGGGCACACCTGGGGGGCACCTGGGCACACCTGGGGGGCACCTGGGGGTATTTGGAGGGCACCTGGGCACACTTGGGGGGCATCTAGGGGGCACCTGGGTAAACCTGGGTAAGGGCTGCACACCTGGGGGGCACACCTGGGCACACCTGGGGGGCACCTGGGCACACCTGGGGGCACCTGAGCACACCTGGGGCATTTGGGGGGCACCTGGGTAAGGGCTGCCCACCTGGCACACTGGGGGCACCCAGGGGGCATTTGGGGCATTTTGGGGGTACCTGGGCACTCCTGGGGGACACCTGGGCACACCTGGGGGCATTTGGGGGGCACCTGGGCACACCTGGGGGCACCTGGGTAAACCTGGGGGCATTTGGGGGCACCCAGGGGGCACCTGGGCACACCTGGGGGGCACCCAGGGGGCACCTGGGCATACCTGGGGTGTCACCTGGGCACACCTGGGGCACCTGTCTCACCCAAATCCCACCCAAAACCCACCTGAGTCCCACCTGTCCCATCTCCCCTGTCTCTCTCCCCTATCTCTCACCTGTCTCTCACCTGTATCTCCCCTGTCTTTCTCACCTGTCTCTCTCACCTGTATTTCTCACCTGTTTCGCTCCCCTCTCTCACCTGTATCTCTCCCCTGTCTCACCTGTCTCTCACCTGTATCTCCCCTGTCTCTCCCCTGTCTCACCTGTCCCATCTCACCTGTCCCATCTCACCTGTCTCTCACCTGTATCTCCCCTGTCTTTCTCACCTGTATCTCCCCTGTCTTTCTCACCTGTCTCTTTCACCTGTCTCTCTCACCTGTCTCTCTCACCTGTATCTCACCTGTCTCTCCCCTGTCTCTCTCACTTGCCTCTCTCCCCTGTCTCTCTCACTTGTCTCACCTGTCTCTCACCTGTCCCATTTCACCTGTCTGTCTCACCTGTCTCTCTCCCCTGTCTCACCTCCTCACCTGTCTCTCACCTGTCTCTCTCCTGTCTCTCTCCTGTCTCACCTGTTTCTCACCTGTCTCTCACCTGTCTCTCCCCTGTCTCTCTCTCCTGTCTCACCTGTTTCTCACCTGTCTCTCACCTGTCTCTCACCTGTCTCTCCCCTGTCTCTCTCCCCTGTCTCACCTGTTTCTCACCTGTCTCTCACCTGTCTCTCCCCTGTCTCTCTCCCCTGTCTCACCTGTTTCTCACCTGTCTCTCACCTGTCTCTCCCCTGTCTCTCTCCCCTGTCTCACCTGTTTCTCACCTGTCTCTCACCTGTCTCTCCCCTGTCTCTCTCTCGTCTCACCTGTTTCTCACCTGTCTCTCACCTGTCTCTCCTCTGTTCTCCCCTGTCTCACCTGTTTCTCACTGTCTCTCACCTGTCTCTCCTCTGTCTCTCTCCCTGTCCACCTGTTTCTCACCTGTCTCTCACCTGTCCCTCCCCGTCTCTCCCGTGCCCAGGGCGATCACTGTAACTTCAGTCACGACATCGAGCTGCCCAAGAAGCGCGAGCTCTGCAAGTTCTACATCACGGGCTACTGCGCGCGCGCCGACAGCTGCCCCTACATGCACGATATCCGCCAAAAAACGGGTGAAAATAAACGGGGTTAAACCGGTTAAAAACGGGTTAGAAACGGGTGAAAAACGGGTTAAACCGCGCCGACAGCTGCCCCTACATGCACGATATCCCCGGTTAAAAACGGGTGAAAAACGGGTGAAAAACGGGTTAAACTGGGTTAAACAGGTTAGACTGGGTTAAACTGGGTGAGACCAGGCCGACAGCTGCCCCTACATGCACGATATCCCCGGTTAAAAACGGGTGAAAAACGGTTAAACCGGGTTAAAAACGGGTGAAAAACGGTGAAAACGGTTAAACTGGGTCAGACTGGGTTAAACCGGGTTAAACGGGGTTAGACCGGTTCAAACTGGGGTAAACTGGTTCAGACTGGGCTGAACCTGGGCTGGCTGGGTTAGTCCTGGGTTAGTCCTGGTTAGTCCTGGGTTAGTGCTACATTAGTCCTGGGTTAGCCTCACGTTAGTCCTGGTTTAGTCCCGGTTTAGTCCCTGGTTATTCCCTGGTTTAGTCCCTGGTTGTTCCCTGGTTTAGTCCTCGTTTAGTCCCAGTTTATTCCTGGTTAATCCCTGGTTTAGTCCCGGTTAATCCCTGGTTTATTCCTGGTTTATTCCCTGGTTATTCTTAGGTTATTCCCAGTTTAGTCCCAGTTTATACCTGTTTTAGTTCGGTTATTCCCAGGTTTATTCCCGGTTTTTCCCACATTTCCTTGACGTTCCCACGGGATTTCCCGTGCCAGCTCTTCCAGTTAGTGCTGGGTTAATCCCTGGTTTAATCCCAGGTTAATTCCAGGTTAATCCCTCGTTAATCCCTGGTTAATCCCAGATTATTCCCAGTTTATTCCCAGTTTATTCCCATGGTTTTTCCCACATTTCCTTGACATTCCCACGGGATTTCCCGTGCAAGCTCTTCCACACCACGGGGCTCTGCATCAACGGCGACGATTGCATGTTCTCGCACGCGCCGCTCACCGACGACAGCCAGCAGCTGCTCGACAAGGTACCTGGCACACCTGGGGGCACCTGGGGTACACCTGGGGCACCTGAGAGTACCTACAGCACACCTGGGAGCACCTGGACACACCTGGAATACACCTGGGCACACCTGAGAGTACCCACGGCACACCTGGGGACAACTGGGGTACACCTGGGATACACCTGGGGGCACCTGGGGTACACCTGGGAGCACCTACAGCACACCTGGGCACACCTGGGGGCACCTGGAATACACCTGGGGGCACCTGGGCACACCTGAGAGTACCCATGGCACACCTGGGGGCATCTGGGGGCACCTACAGCACACCTGGGCACACCTGGGGGCACCTGGGATACACCTGGGGGCACCTGGGCACACCTGAGAGTACCCACGGCACACCTGGGATACACCTGGGCACACCTGGGATACACCTGGGGGCACCTGTGCACACCTGGATACACCTGGGGGCACCTGTGCACACCTGGATACACCTGGGCACACCTGAGAGTACCCACGGCACACCTGGGATACACCTGAGTACACCTGGGGCACACCTGGGCTCCCCCCATCCCCTCTCTCCCAGTGTCCCCCATTAACCCTTTGTGTCCCACAGATGGCCAGGACGCCGAGGCGGAGCCCAGCCCCATTCCCATTATTCCCACTCCCATTATTCCCTGTTCCCAGTCCCATTATTCCCATTATTCCCATTCCCAGCCCCATTCCCATCTATCCCCTATATTCCCACTCTCCATTAACCCTCTGCTGCCCGCAGATGCTGGCCGAGGACGCCGAGGCGGGGCCCAGCCCCATTCCCAGCGCTCCCAGTCCCATTATTCCCCATTATTCCCCATTATTCCCCATTATTCCCATTATTCCCATTCCCAGTCTATCCCAGTCCATCCCAATATTCCATTAACCCTCTCCTCCCCGCAGATGCTGGCCGAGGACGCCGAGGCGGGGCCCAGCCCCATTCCCAGCGCTCCCAGTCCCATTATTCCCGTTCCCAGTCCCATTATTCCCATTCCCACTCCCATTATTCCCATTCCCAGTATTCCCACTCTCCATTAACCCTCTCCTCCCCACAGATGCTGGCCGAGGACCCGAGGCGGGCGCCGAGGACCAGAAGGAGGTGGAGGAGCTGAAGAAGCAGGGCATCAACCCCCTGCCCAAACCCCCCCCGGGCGTGGGGCTGCTGCCCACCCCGCCCCGCCCCCCCCGCCCCGCCCCCCAACGCCCCCTGCCCCTCCCCCCTGCCCGCCATGCCCCTCCCCCCGCCGCCGCCGCCCCTCCCCCCCTCCCCTCTGGAGCCGCCCCCGGGCCTGGAGCCGCCCCCTCCCCCCCCCGGGCAGGACCCCTTCAAGAAGATCCCGTCGCTCTTCGAGATCGTGGTGAGACCCACGGGGCAGCTGGCCGAGAAACTGGGCGTCAGGTGAGCTCACCTGGGCGCACCTGGGCACACCTGGGGCACCTGGTACACCTGGTACACCTGGGTACACCTGGGTACACCTGAGTACACCTGGGTACAGCTGGGGGGCACCTGGGGCTGTGGTGAGACCCACGGGGCAGCTGGCCAAGAAACTGGGCGTCAGGTGAGCTCACCTGGGCACACCTGGGCACACCTGAGGGCACCTGGGTACACCTGAGTACACCTGGGTACAGCTGGGGGGCACCTGGGGCTGTGGTGAGACCCACGGGCAGCTGGCCGAGAAACTGGGCGTCAGGTGAGCTCACCTGGGTGCAGGTGAGGGTACCTGGGCATCAGGTGAGGGCACACCTGGTGCAGGTGAGGGTACCTGGGCATCAGGTTAGGGCACACCTGGGTGCAGGTGAGGGCACACCTGGGCACAGGTGAGGGTACCTGGGCATCAGGTGAGGGCACATGGGCACAGGTGAGGGCACACCTGGGCACAGGTGAGGGTACCTGGGCATCAGGTGAGGCCACACCTGGTGCAGGTGAGGGTACCTGGGCATCAGGTGAGGGGCACACCTGGGCACAGGTGAGGGTACCTGGGCACAGGTGAGGGTACCTGGGCATCAGGTGAGGGCACATGTGGCACAGGTGAGGGCACACCTGGGCACAGGTGAGGGTACCTGGGCATCAGGTGAGGCCACACCTGGGCACAGGTGAGGGCACATGTGGGCACAGGTGAGGGTACCTGGGCATCAGGTGAGGGCACACCTGGGTGCAGGTGAGGGCACACCTGGGCACAGGTGAGGGTACCTGGGCATCAGGTGAGGGCACACCTGGGCACAGGTGAGGGTACCTGGGCACAGGTGAGGGTACCTGGGCATCAGGTGAGGCCACACCTGGGCACAGCTGAGGGCACATGTGGGCACAGGTGAGGGTACCTGGCATCAGGTGAGGGCACATGTGGGCACAGGTGAGGGTACCTGGGCACAGGTGAGGGCACATGTGGCACAGGTGAGGGTACCTGGGCACAGGTGAGGCACATGTGGGCACAGGTGAGGGTACCTGGGCACAGGTGAGGGTACCTGGGCACAGGTGAGGCACATGGGCACAGGTGAGGGTACCTGGGCACAGGTGAGGGCACATGGGCACAGGTGAGGGCACACCTGGGCACAGGTGAGGGCACATGTGGGCACAGGTAGAGGTACCTGGCACACCTGAGCACACCTGGGGGCACCTGGGCACACCTGGGGCAGGGGAGGGTACCAGGCACCCCATTAATCCCCCATTTTTCTCCCATTAATTCTCAATTATTTCCCCAATTATTCCCCCATTAATCCCAATTATTTCCCCCATTAACCCCCATTAATCCCCAATTATTTCCCCCATTAATCCCCAATTAATCCCCATTAATCCCCCATTAACCCCCAATTCTCCCCCCTAATTAACCCCCAATTATTTCCCTAATTAACCCCCCATTAATCCCCAATTATTTCCCTAATTAACCCCCAATTCTCCCCCTAATTACCCCCATTAACCCCCAATTATTACGCTAATTAACCCCCATTAACCCCTAATTAACCCCCATCAACCCCCAATTATTTCCTAATAACCCCTTATCCCCTAATCACCCCCCAATAACCCAATTATACCCTATTAACCCCCAATTATTACCCTAATTAACCCCATTATTCCCCAATCACCCCCCATTAACCCCCCATTATTCCCCATCACCCCATTAACCCCCAATTATTACCCTAATTAACCCCCCATTATTCCCTAATCACCCCCCATTAACCCCCAATTATTTCCCTAATTAACCCCCAATTATTACACTAATTAACCCCCATTATCCCTAATCACCCCCCATTAACCCCCCATTATCCAATACCCCCAATTATTCCCTAATTAACCCATATTCCCTAATCACCCCCCAATTAACCCCCAATTATTACCCTAATTAACCCCCATTATTCCCTAATCACCCCCCAATTAACCCCCAATTATTACCCTAATTAACCCCCATTAACCCTAATTAACCCCCCATTAACCCCCATTATCCCTAATTAACCCCCCATTATTCCCCTAATTACCCCAATTAACCCCCAATTATTCCCTAATTAACCCCCATTATTCCCTAATCACCCCCCCAATTAACCCCCAATTATTCCCTAATTAACCCCCATTATCCCCTAATCACCCCCCCAATTAACCCCCAATTATTACCCTAATTAACCCCCCATTATTCCCCTAATAACCCCCAATTAACCCCCAATTATTACCCAATTAACCCCCATTTTTCCCAATACCCCCATATCTAATACCCCCAATTAACCCCAATATTACCCAATTAACCCATTTCCCCTATCCCAATTAACCCCATATACCCAATTAAAATTTCCCTAATTAACCCCCATTATCCCAACCCAATAACCCCCAATATTTACCTCCATTATCCCTATCCCCAATTAACCCCCAATATCCATTATACTACCCTTATTCCTAATTACCCCAATCTAATTTACCCCAATTAACCCCCAATATTCATTACCCCAAATACCTATAACCCCCAATTATTCCCCAATTAACCCCCATTATTCCCCTAATCACCCCCCAATTAACCCTTTCCTCTCTCTCTTTCCCCCCCTCCAGGCACCCCGCCCCTCCCCCCCCTCGCTTCCCCGCTCCCGGGGGTCCCTCGGGTCCCCTCCCCCCCCCGACCCCTCCCCCCCCGAGTTGGGGGCGGGGGTCCCGCTGGGCCCCTTCGAGGAGCCGCCCCTCCCCCACTCGGGGCTGCTGCCCCCTCCCCCCCCCCCGTTCTACGAGGGATTCTACGGAGCCGAGGAGGAGCCAGGTGAGAGAATTCCTGGGGGGAAAATGAATCCTGAAAAAAAAAATGAAAATGAAAATGAAACCCTTGGGGGGTGGGGGGAGAGTGGGAAAAAATTGGGGAAAAAAATTATTAAAATAAAAAAAATCGTAAAAAACAAAAAAAAATTCTTAAAAAATTACAAAAAAAAAAAAAAATCCTAAAAAAAATGAGGTGGGGAAAAAAAAATCTAAAAAAAAAATAAATTAAAAAGAAATTCTAAAAAAAAATCGTAAAAAAAAATAAATTCTTGAAAAAAAAATCTAAAAAAAAAAAAAAGCGTAAAAAAAATGAGGTGGGGAAAAAAAATCTAAAAAAAAATAAATTAAAAAAAAATTCTGAAAAAAAATTATAAAAAAAAAAAATATTCTTAAAAAAAAAAAATCTAAAAAAAAAAATCGTAAAAAAAATTCTAAAAAAAAAATCCTGAAAGGGTTTGGGGGTTGGGGGGAGAGTGGGAAAAAAAATCTAAAAAAAAAAATAAATAAATTAAAAAAAAGATTGTAAAAAAAAATATCATAAAAAAAAAAAATCTAAAAAAATAAAAAATCCTAAAAAAAAAATGAGGTGGGGAAAAAAATCTAAAAAAAAAATAAATTAAAAAAAAAATTGTAAAAAAAAATATCGTAAAAAAAAATTCTTTAAAAAAAAAAATCTAAAAAAAAAAAAATCGGAAGAAAAAATTAAAAAAAAAAAATTCTAAAAGAAAAAAATCCTGAAAGGGTTTGGGGGGTGGGGGAGAGTGGGAAAAAAATCTAAAAAAAAAAAAAAATTAAAAAAAAGATTGTAAAAAAAAAAAATATCGTAAAAGAAAAAAATTCTAAAAATAATTGCAAAACAAAATGCTAAAAATAAAAATTTTAAGAAAAACTACAAAAAAAACTTATAAAAAAGGGTGGGGATAGCCTGAAAAAAAAAAAAAAAATTAAAAAAATATAAAAGAAACCCAAAAACCAAAAAAAACCCCTAAAAACCTCCTGAAAGGGTTTGGGGGGTAGGGGGGAGAGGGGAAAAAAATTGGAAAAAAAAAAAAATTCTAAAAAAAATACCGTAAAAAAATGGGTGGGGGAGGGGAAATCCCGAAAAAAAAAAATCCTAAAAAAATAAAAAAAATTCCCAATTCCCCCCCAAAAAGTCCCAATTTCCCCCAAAATCCCAATTTTCCCTGCAAATCCCCATTTTTCTCCCCCAAATCCCCAATTCTCCCCCAAATTCCCATTTTCCCCCCCAAATCCCCAATTTTCCCCTTCCCAAATCCCAATTCCCGCCCCCAAATTCCCCAATTTTCCCCCCACACACAATTCTCCCCCAAAATCCCCATTTCCCCCAAAATCCCAATTTTCCCCTTCCCAAAATCCCAATTCCCCCCCCCAAAATCCCAATTTCCTCCCCCAACTCCCCATTTTTCCCCAAAAAAAATCCCCAGTTCCCCCCAAATCCCAATTTCCCCTCCCATTTTCCCCCCAAAATTCCCCATTTCCCCCCCCAAAACCCCATTTCCCCGCCCCAGAATTCCCAAATTCCCCCTAAAATTCCCAATTTTCCCCCCTAAATCCCCGTTTCCCCCCAAATCCCAATTTTCCCTCCCATTTCCCCCCCAAATTCCCAATTTTCCCCCCCCCCCACCCCATTTTCTCACCCCTTTTCCCCTCCCCCCCCAGACGATTTCTCCTCCTACGAAGCCGCCGAGGGCCCAGCGGGGGAGGGGCTCTTCCCGGGCGAAGGCGAGCGGGCGGAATTCCCGGAATTCCCGGAATTCCCGGAATTCCCGGCCCTTCCCGACTTTCTGCCCTCGGCTCAGCGCGCGCTCTTCCTGCGCATCCGGCAGCGGCAGCGCGAGGAGCGCGCCCGGAGAGCGGCCCCGGCCGGGGAGGGGCAGCAGCAGGAGGAGCAGGGGGGGACAGGGAGCACGAGCACGGTGAGGAGGGTCCCACACCAAGATTTGGGGGGGTTCTGGTATTGGGGAGGGGTCCCAGCCCCGACTGTAGGGGTCCCAGCCCGGGTTTAGGGGGGTTCTGCTATTGGGGAGGGGTCCCAGACTGGGCTCTGCTATTGGGGAGGGGTCCCACACCAAGGTCTGGGCTTGGGGAGGGGTCCCAGACTGGATTCTGATATTGGGGAGGGGTCCCAGACTGGGTTCTGGTATTGGGGAGGGGTCCCAGACTGGATTCTGGTATTGGGGAGGGGTCCCAGACTGGGTTCTGGTATTGGGGAGGGGTCCCAGGCTGGGTTCTGCTATTGGGGAGGGGTCCCAGACTGGGTTCTGCTATTGGGGAGGGGTCCCAGACTGGGTTCTGGTATTGGGGAGGGGTCCCAGACTGGGTTCTGATATTGGGGAGGGGTCCCAGACTGGGTTCTGGTATTGGGGAGGGGTCCCAGGCTGGGCTCTGGTATTGGGGAGGGGTCCCAGGCTGGGCTCTGGTATTGGGGAGGGGTCCCGGAGAGCGGCCCCGGCCGGGGGAGGGGCAGCAGCAGGAGGAGCAGGGGGGGACAGGGAGCACGAGCACGGTGAGGAGGGGTCCCACACCCAGGTCTGGTATTGGGGAGGGGTCCCAGATTGGATCTGGGGGGGTTTCAGTTCTCGTTTTGGGGTCCCAGCCCGGGTTCTGGGGAGTTCTGATATTGGGGAGGGGTCCCACACCAATCGCTGGTATTGGGGAGGGGTCCCAGGCTGGGTTCTGGTATTGGGGAGGGGTCCCAGGCTGGGTTCTGGTATTGGGGAGGGGTCCCAGGCTGGGTTCTGGTATTGGGGAGGGGTCCCAGGCTGGGTTCTGGTATTGGGGAGGGGTCCCAGACTGGGTTCTGATATTGGGGAGGGGTCCCGGAGAGCGGCCCCGGCCGGGGGAGGGGGAGCAGCAGGAGCAGGGGGGGACAGGGAGCACGAGCACGGTGAGGAGGGGGCGCGGGGTGGAATTTGGGGGGGGTCGGGCCGAGGGGAGGGGTCCCAGACTGGATTTGGGGGGGCTCTGGTATTGGGGAGGGGTCCCAGGCCAAGTTCTGTAGGGTTCTGGTATTGGGGAGGGGTCCCACACCCAGGTCTGGGCTTGGGGAGGGGTCCCAGGCTGGGTTCTGATATTGGGGAGGGGTCCCAGACTGAATTTAGGGGGGTTCTGGTATTGGGGAGGGGTCCCGGAGAGCGGCCCCGGCCGGGGGAGGGGCAGCAGCAGGAGGAGCAGGGGGGACAGGGAGCACGAGCACGGTGAGGAGGGGTCCCACACCAAGATTTGGGGGGGTTCTGGTATTGGGGAGGGGTCCCAGCCCCGACTGTAGGGGTCCCAGCCCGGGTTTAGGGGGGTTCTGCTATTGGGGAGGGGTCCCAGACTGGGCTCTGATATTGGGGAGGGGTCCCACACCAAGGTCTGGGCTTGGGGAGGGGTCCCAGACTGGATTCTGATATTGGGGAGGGGTCCCAGACTGGATTCTGGTATTGGGGAGGGGTCCCACACCAAGGTCTGGTATTGGGGAGGGGTCCCGGATTGGATTCTGATATTGGGGAGGGGTCCGAGACTGGATTTGGGGGGGCTCTGGTATTAGGGAGGGGTCCCAGCCCGGGCTCTGATATTGGGGAGGGGTCCCAGAGTGGATTTGGGGGGTCTCTGGTATTAGGGAGGAGTCCCAGCCCGGGCTCTGCTATTGGGGAGGGTCCCAGCCCGGGTTCTGGTATTGGGGAGGGGTCCCAGACTGGATTCCGGTATTGGGGAGGGGACCCACACCAAGGTCTGATATTGGGGAGGGGTCCCAGACTGGATTTGGGGGGGCTCTGGTATTAGGGAGGGGTCCCAGCCCGGGCTCTGGTATTGGGGAGGGGTCCCAGGCTGGGCTCTGGTATTGGGGAGGGGTCCCGGAGAGCGGCCCCAGCCGGGGGAGGGGCAGCAGCAGGAGGAGCAGGGGGGGACAGGGAGCACGAGCACGGTGAGGAGGGGTCCCACACCCAGGTCTGGTATTGGGGAGGGGTCCCAGATTGGATCTGGAGGGGCTCTGGTATTGGGGAGGGGTCCCAGACTGGATTTGGGGGGGCTCTGGTATTAGGGAGGGTACCAGCCCGGGCTCTGGTATTGGGGAGGGGTCCCAGCCCGGGTTCTGGTATTGGGGAGGGGTCCCAGGCTGGGCTCTGGTATTGGGGAGGGGTCCCAGGCTGGGTTCTGATATTGGGGAGGGGTCCCAGGCTGGGTTCTGCTATTGGGGAGGGGTCCCACACCAAGGTCTTTTTAACCCTTTTTTTTACCCTTTTTCCCCCATTTTTCCCCCCATTTTTAACCCTTTTTTTTTTACCATTTTTAACCCTTTTCCCCCCATTTTTCCCCCCATTTTTAACCCTTTTTTTTTTACCATTTTTAACCCTTTTCCCCCCATTTTCCCCCCCATTTTTAACCCTTTCCCCCCCGCTCCCAGGCGAGCCCTGCAGCTGGTACTCGAGCGACGAAGACGACAGCGTCACCTCCATCCTGCAATCCCTGCGCCCCCCTCCCCAAAACCCCCCCACCCCCCCCACCACCGACCCCTCCCCCACCCCCCCCCGCCGCCCCCGCGACCCCCGCCTGGCCCGCGGTCTGTCGCGACAGAAACCCGACCCCCCAAAACCCCCCGAGGATGAAGAACCCGAGCGAACCCTGCGGGAAAAACCCCAAAACATCCCCCTGGACCCCCAACCGGGCTGGCAACCCCGCGACCCCCGACCACCGCCTCGTCTCTGTCGCGACATGAGCCTGTCGCGACCGGCCTTCGCTCGCTCCGTGCTCTGGAGCCCCGAGGATCTGATGCCGCTGCCGTTGCCCCGCCAGGATCCGGGGGTCCCTTGCGACCCCCGCCTGGGGGGGAGGTCGCCCTCGGGACCACCGGTGGACCCGCGGCAAGCTCGCGAGCCCGCTGTGTCGGCGACAGCGGTTATGTCGGCGACAGCGCTGCCCGATTTCGAGCTGCTGTCGCGGATTCTCAAGACGGTCACGGCCGCTTCTTCGCCGCCTTCGTCTTCGTCTTCATCTTCCTCCTCCTCCTCCTCCTCGTCCGCGGAGAAACCGAGCGATCCGCGGGTGCGCAAAGATCCGCGGCTGCTGAGGAGCGAGAAAAACCGGGAATCGCCCGCCGGGAAAAGTCAGGAATTGGTGGCGAGTGAGAAAAACCGGGAATCGCCCGCCGGCAAAAATCAGGAATCGGTCAGGAATCCCACTCAGGAATCGCTCGGGAGTCAAAGCTGGGAATTGGGGGGAGTCAAAATCAGGAATTGGCCGGGAATCAGAAAAACCGGGAATTGGTTGGGAGAAAAACCGGGAATTGGCCGGGAATAAAAATCAGGAATTGGTCGGGAATGAGGAGGAGGAGGAGGAGGAGGAGGAGGAGGAGGAAGCGCCGAGCATCGCCCCCTACGACCCCCGGCTGAGCTGGGGGGCTGCAGCAGCGTGCTGAGCTCCATCAGCCTCTACGACCCCCGGACTCCCCCCAATTTGGGGTCGGGACCCCCAAAAGAGGGCGGGGGGCTTCTCCCCCCCAATAAAACCCCGGAGCCCGCGGACAGGTACGGGAGCTACGGCAGAACCCGCGGAAGGGGGGGAGGGGAGTGGGGGAGGGGTTCAGGGGCTCAGGGGTGGCGACCCCCGGGTTTGGGGGGGTGGTCCCGTTGGGGACCCCTCCCCAAATGAGGAGGGGGATAAATCGCTCAAGGATGTCTTTAAAGGGTTCGACCCCACGGCCTCGCCCTTCTGTCAGTGAGGGGGAGGGGAGGGGGTGGGGGAGGGGGGAGGGGTGGGGGGAGGGGAGAGAACCCAAGATTCGGTCTGGATTTGTCTGGAATTTGGGGGGGTGGGCTCGGGTCTGATGGAAATTGGCTGAAAATTCGCCTAAAATTTGGGTGGGTGGCTCGAATTTGATCGAAATTTCCCCCAAATTTGGGTGGGTGGGCTCGAATTTGGCTGAATTCTCCCAAAATTCCCCCCAAATTTGGGTGGGTGGGCTCGAATTTGGCTGAATTCTCCCAAAATTCCCCCCAAATTTGGGTGGGTGGGCTCGAATTTGGCTGAATTCTCCCAAAATTCCCCCCAAATTTGGGTGGGTGGGCTCGAATTTGGCTGAATTCTCCCAAAATTCCCCCCAAATTTGGGTGGGTGGGCTCAAATCTGATCAAAATTGGCTCAAAATTTGGGTGGGTGGGCTCGAATCTGGTTAAATCCACCCAAATTTTGGGTGGGTGGGCTGGAATTTGGGGGGATGAACCCAAGATTCGATCAAAATTCCCCCCAAATTTGGGTGGGTGGGCTCGAATCTGATCGAAATTCACCCAAAATTTGGGTGGGTGGGCTCGAATTTGGCTAAATCCACCCAAAATTTCCCCCAAATTTGGGTGGGTGGGCTCAAATTACTCAAAATTGGCTCAAAATTCACCCAAATTTTGGGTGGGTGGGCTCGAATTTGGCTGAATTCTCCCAAATTCCCCCCAAATTTGGGTGGGTGGGCTCAAATCTGATCAAAATTGGCTCAAAATTCACCCCAAATTTGGGTGGGTGGGCTCAAATTTGGCAGAATGAACCCAAAATTTGGGTGGGTGGGCTCAAAATTATCCAAATTTATCCAAAATTATCCAAAATTCAGCCGAAATTACCCAAAATTCACCCAAAATTACCCAAAATTCACCCAAAATTCCCCCAAATTCACCCAAAATCACCCAAAATTTCCCAAAATAACCCAAAATTCACCCAAAATTACCTAAATTCACCCAAAATTCACCCAAAATTACCTAAATTCACCCAAAATTACCCAAAATTCAGCCAAATTTACCCCAAATTCAGCCAAATTATTACCCAAATTACCCAAAATTCATCCAGGTGTGCTCAAAATTATCCAAAATTACTCAAAATTCACCCAAAAGTTATCTAAAATTCAGCCAGATCCACCCAAAATTCCCCAAAATTTCCCCAAAATCCAGGTAGAGCCACTCAAAATTATCCAAAATTCCCCCAAAAATCAAATCCGACCCCAAAAAACCAAAATTTGACCCCAAAATCCCAAATTTATCCCAAAATTCACAAATTTATCCCTAAAAAATCCCAAATTTGACCAAAAAAAATCCCAAATTTACCCCAAAAATCTCAAATTTATCCCTGAAATTCCCAAATTTACCCCAAAAAATCCCAAATTTACCCCAAAAATCCCAAATTTATCCCAAATTTATCCCAAAATTTCCCTCCAAAAACCCCAAATTCCACCCTAAAAAAAAATCCCCAAAAATCCTGGGTTGGATTTTGGGAAATTTTGGGGCAATTTTGTCCCTTTTTTGATCTTTCCCGTTAAAAAATTGTAAATAAATCCCAAATTTGCCCCAAATTTTTTTCCCTGGGCTCGAAATTCCCATTTTTTTCCCCAAAAAAATTTAAAAAAAAAAATCGAATTTTGGAGGTTTGAGCAGCGAAAAGCCCCAAATTTTTTCCCAAAATTGGGATTTTTCACCCCAAAATTGGGATTTTTCTACCCAAAAATCGAATTTTTTTCTACCCAAAAATCGGGATTTTCAGCCTAAAAAATTGGGAATTTTTCGCCCCAAAAATCGGAAATTTTTTTTACCCAAAAATCGGATTTTTTTTTAGCCCACAAAATCGGATTTTTTTGCTACCAAATCGAATCTACCCAAAAAATTTGGGAATATTCCGCCCAAAAATCGAATTTTTTTTCTACACAAAAATCGGGAATTTTTCGCAAAAAAATTGAGATTTTTCTACCCAAAACTCGGAATTTTCAGCCTAAAAAAATTGGGAATTTTTCGCCCAAATGCGGATTTTTTCCCCCCAAAAAAAATTCGGAATTTTTAATTTTTTTGGGAGGGGGAAAAATCCGGGAATTTTTTTGTAAATCCGGAATTTTCGGAATTTTTTTGGTTTTTTTTTTTTTTTTTAGGGATTTGGGGGAGGGGGCGGTGGAGGGGGCGGGGCGATGATGTAATAAATATGTAAATATATGCAAATGAGGCGCTGGCTCCGCTCGTGATTTTGGGGGGGATTTGGGGAGATTTTTATTTAAATTTTAATTTTTATTTACATTTTAATTTTTATTTAAATTTTTTTTTTTTATTTCAATTTTTTTTTAATTTTCATTTCAATTTTAATTTTTATTTTAATTTTTATTTTTATTTCAGTTTTTATTTCTATTTAATTTTTATTTTTATTTTTATTTCAGTTTTTATTTTTCTTCTTATTTTTATTTTATTTTTATCCTTGTAATTTTTATTTTATTTTCATTTTCATTTTATTTTTCATTTTTATTTTTCATTTTTATTTTCATTCCCATTTTTATTTTCATTTTTATTTTTATTTTCATTTTTACTTTTTATTATTTTTTCATTCTCATTCCCATTTCCATTTTATTTTCATTCTTTTATTTTTATTTCCATTCCCATTTTTATTTTTATTTTTTATTATTATTTTTTATTTTCATTCCCATTCTCATTTTTAAATTTTATTTTCATTTTCATTTTCATTTTTTTATTCCCATTCCCACTTCATCCCCATTCCTTTATTTTCATTTTCACTCTCATCTTCCTTTTGATATTTCTTTATTTCATTTTATTTATTTTATTTTATTTTATTTTTTTATTTTATTTTATTTTATTTTATTTTTATTTTTATTCCCATTCTTATTTTCACTTCTTCCCTCTCAAAATCCCTCCTCGTTTTTCAGGGGGGTCTCTTGGGGAGCCCCCTCAGCTTCTCCAGCAGCTCCGACACAATTCCTGAAAAAAAAAATTAAAATCAAATTAAAATCAAATTAAAATCAAATTAAAACCGGCGGTGGGGGAGGGGCGCCCGGAAATTCCCAATTTTTTTTTTTTTTTTTTTCTTTTTAAAACCTTGGAGTGGGGGAGGGGCTGAGAGCTGAGAGCGCCCTCCCCTCCCCCACCCCCGCCCCTCCCCCCCCCCCACACTTCCCTCCCCCCCAATTTTCCCTCCCCCCCCCCCAATTTCCCCCCCTTTCCCCTCCCCCCCCATTTTTCCCCTCCCCACCCAATTTTCCCTCCCCCCAATTCCCTTCCCCCCCCCCAATTTTCCCCTCCCCACCCCCAATTTTCCCCTCCCCCCCAATTTTCCCCTCCCCCCCCCCAATTTTCCCCTCCCCCACCCCAATTTTCCCCTCCCCCCCCAATTTTCCCCCATCCCTCCACCCCTATTTTCCCCTTCCCCCCCCCCAATTTTCCCCTCCCCCACCCCAATTTTCCCCTCCCCCACCCCAATTTTCCCCTCCCCCACCCCAATTTTCCCCTCCCCCCCAATTTTCCCCTCCCCCCCCAATTTTCCCCTCCCCCACCCCCCAATTTTCCCCTCCCCCACCCCAATTTTCCCCTCCCAGCAGCTCGTGCCGGAATTTCACCCTCCCCACCCGAATTTTCCCCATCCCCAATTTTCCCCATCCCCCCAAATTTCCTCCCCCCCAATTTTCCCCTCCCCCACCCCAGTTTTCCCCTCCAACCCAAATTTCCCCTCCCCCGAATTTTCCCCTCCCCACCCAATTTTCCCCTCCCCCCCCGAATTTTCCCCTCCCCCACCAATTTTCCCCTCCCCCACCCAATTTTCCCCTCCCCACCCAATTTTCCCCTCCCCCACCCCCTGAATTTTCCCCTCCCCCCAATTTTCCCCTCCCCACCCCAAATTTCCCTCCCCCCAATTTCCCCTCCCCCACCCCAATTTCCCCTCCCCCCAGTTTTCCCACTGGGGGCTGCGGGGGCAGGAGCTCAGTAGGGCTGGGGGGGAAGGGGTTAAGAGCAGGAACCCCCAAAAAAACCCCAAAAAATCCCGAAATTTGTTCCCCAAAATCTCCAGAATTTTCCCCAAAATCCTCTAAATTTCCCAAAAAATTCCTAAAATTATTTCCCTACAAATCCTAAAATTTGTTCCCCAAAACCTCAGAATTTTTCCCAAAATTTCCTAAATTTATTCCCCAAAAATCCCAAAATTTTTTCCCCAAAAAATGCCGATTTTTCAAAAAAAATCCTAAATTTATTCCCCAAAAAATCCTAAATTTATTGCCTAATAGTCCTAAATTTTCCCAAAAAATCCCAAATTTTCCCCAAAATCCCTGAATTTTTCCCCCAAATATCCAGAATTTTCCAAAAAAAAATCCTAAATTTTCCCCAAAAATCCTAAATTTATTCCCAAAAAAATTCCTAAATTTTCCCAAAAAAATCCTAAATTTTGCCCAAAATCTCCCGAATTTTCCCAAAACCCCAAATTTTCCCCAAATCCTGAATTTTATTCCCCAAAACCCTTAAATTATTCCCCTAAATCTAAATTTATTGCCCAAAAATCCCAAATTTGCCTCCTTAAACCCTAAAATTCACCCCCAAATTCCATCCAAACCCCCAAATTCTTCCCCAAATCCCCAAATTTCCCAAAAATTTCCCCAAATTCTCCCCTAAAACCCCAAATTTTCCTTAACCCCAATCCCCCAAATTAAATCCCCAAAATTTCCCAAAAATCCCCCAAAATTCACCAAATTCTCCCTAAAACCCCAAATTTCTCCCTAAAACCCAAAAATTCGCCCCAAAATTTCCCAAAAATCCCGCAAAATTCCCAGAATTCCCCCAAAATTCCCTCAAACCCCAATATTCTCCCTAAAACCCCAAATTTCTCCCCTGAAACCCCAAAAATTCGTCCCCAAAATACCCCAAAATCCCCAAAATTCCCAAAATTCCCCAAAATTCCCCTCAAAACCCCAAAATTCTCCCTAAAACCCCAAATTCTCCCCTGAAACCCCAAAAATTCGCCCCCAAAATACCCCAAAATCCCCAAAATTCCCAAAATTCCCCAAATTCCCCTCAAAACCCCAAAATTCTCCCCTAAAACCCCAAATTTTCTCCCTAAACCCCAAAAAATTCGCCCCAAAATTTTCCCAAAATCCCCCAAATCTCCCAAAATCCCCCAAAATTCCCAAAATTCCCCAATCCGCCGATCCTCACCCGCAGTTTCCGCTCCCGCTCCTCGTCCGTCTCCAGCTCCAGGAGCTCGTCCAGGGTCACCTCGGCCGGAGCCTCCCCCTCCTGCGGCCCCAAAAAGTCCAAAATTGGCCCCAAAATTCCCCAAAATCCTCCCCAGTGTCCCTGAATATCCCAAAATGGGCAAAAAAAGGGGAAAAATGGGGAAAAAAATGGATAAAAAGGGGGAAAAAATGGTTAAAAAATGGACAAAAGGGGAGAAAAAAAGGGTTAAAAAAGGGGGGGAAATGGTAAAAAAATGGACAAAAATGGAAAAAAAAAGAGGGGAAAATGCCAAAAAAATGGCTAAAAATGGTAAAAAAATGGTAAAAACTGGTTTAAAAATGGACAAAAATGGTTAAAAAAGGGTAAAAAAAATGGACAAAAATGGTTAAAAAGGGGAAAAAAAAGGGGGGAAAATGGTAATAAAATGGCTCAAAATCCTCCCCAGTGTCCCTAAATGTCCCAAAATGGGATAAAAAAAGGGGGAAAATGGTAAAAAAAATGGATAAAAAGGGGGAAATGGTAAAAAAAGGGGTAAAAAATGGTTAAAAAATGGACAAAAATGGTTAAAATAAGGTAAAAAATGGGCAAAAATGGTTAAAAAAGGGGAGAAAAAGGGAAAAAAGGGTAAAAAAATGGTAATAAAATGGCCCAAAATCCTCCCCAGTGTCCCTGAATATCCCAAAATGGGGGAAAAAAAAGGGAAAAATGGTAAAAAAATGGATAAAAGGGGAAAAAAAAAGGTTAAAAAAAGGGGGGGGGAAATGGTAAAAAATGGACAAAAATGGTTAAAAAAGGGTAAAAAATTGGTAAAAAACTGGTTAAAAAAGGGTAAAATGGTAAAAAAAATGGACAAAAAGTGGTTAAAAAATGGTAATAAAATGGCCCCAAATCCTCCCCAGTGTCCGAATATCCCAAAATGGGGAAAAAAAAGGGGGAAAATGGTAAAAAAATGGACAAAAAAGTGGAAAAAAATGGTAAAAAAGGGTAAAAAATGGTGATAAAATGGCCCAAAATCCCCGCCGTGTCCTTAAATGTCCAAAAATGGCAAAAAAATTGTAAAAAATGACCCCAAATTGCCCAGAAAGTCCCAAATATCCCCAAATCCCCCAAATGTTCCGAATTCCCCCAAAGTCCCGAAAATCCCAAAAAATATCCCCGAGTGACCCAAATGTCCCGAAATGTCCCAAAGATCTCCAAAATATCCCCAAATATCCCCAAAATATCCCCAAAATCCCCAAATGAATTCCCCCAAAAATGACCCAAACGTTCCCAAAACCGCACCGGCGACCCAAAAATGCCCCAAAAATGGTCAATATGTCCAAAAATGTCCCAAAAATGGTCAAAAATGTCCAAAATATCCCACAAAATGGTCAAGAATGTCCAAAATGACCCAAAAATGGTCAAAAATTACCCAAAATGTCCAAAAAATGGTCAAAACTGTCCAAAATGTCCCAAAAATGGTCAAAATTGACCCCAAATCCCCCCAAAATATCCCAAATTCCCAAAAATGACCAAAAACCGTTCCAAACCCGCCCGAGCGACCCCAAAACGCCCAAAATGGTCAAAAATGTCCAAAAATGTGCCAAAAGGTCAAAACTGTCCCAAAAATGGTCAAGAATGTCCCCAAAATGTCCCCAAAAATGGTCAGGAATGTCCCCTCCCCCGCCCCCCCCCCCCGTCCGTCCCCGGGTAACGGCGCTCCCGCCCTCCCCACCACCCGGCGCTCCGTTCCACGGCGGGGGGAGGGGAGAGAGCGAGGGGGAAACCCGGGACCCGCCCGCTTCTGGTTCTGGTCCCGGTTCTGGTCCCGGTTCTGTCCCGGTTCTGTCCCGGTCCCGGTTCTGTCCCGTCTCGGTTCCCGGTTCCGGTTCTGCCCGGTTTCCGGTTCTGGTCCCGTTTGTCCCGGTGTTTGTCCCGGTTCTGTCCCGGTCCCGGTTCTGCCCTGTTCGGTTCCGGTCCCGGTTCTGGCCCGTCCGGTTCTTGATCCCGGTTCTGTGGTCCCGGTTCTGTCTCTGTCTCGGTCCCGGTCCCGGTTCTGCCCCGGTTCTGGTTCTGGTCCCCGGTCCCGGTTCTGGCCCTGTCCCGGTCCCTGTCCCGGTTCTGGTTCTGGTCCCGGTTCTGGTCCCGTTTTTGTCCCGGTTTTGTCCCTGTCCCGGTTCTGTCTCTGTCTCGGTCTCCGGTCCTTCCCGTGTCCCGGTTCTGTCTCTGTCTCGGTCCCGGTCCCGGTTCTGCCCCGGTTCTGGTCCCCGGTCCCGGTTCTGTCCTGTCCCGGTCCCGTTTTTGTCCCGGTCCCGGTTCTGCCCCGGTTCCGGTTCTGCCCCGGTTCTGGTCCCTGGCCCGGTTCTGTCCCTGTCCCGGTCCCGGTCCCTGTTCCGGTTCTGGTCCCGGTTCTGGTCCCGTTTTTGTCCCGTTTTTGTCCCGGTCCCGTTTTTGTCCCGATCCCGGTTCTGGTCCCGGTTCTGCCCCTGTTCTGTCCCGGTCCCGGTTCCCGGTTTTTGTCCCGGTCCCGGTTCTGCCCCGGTTCTGGTCCCTGGCCCGGTTTGGCTGGCCCTGGCCCGGTCCCGGTCCCGGTTCTGTCCCTGTCCCGTCCCTGTCCCGGTCCCGGTTCTGGTCCGGGTCTGGTTCTGGTTCTGGTCCCGGCCCGGTCCCGTTTTTGTCCCGGTCCCGGTTCTGTCCCTGGCCCGATCTCGGTCCTGTCCCGGTCCCGGTTCTGTCCCGGGGCCCGGTTTTGGGCCCGGTCCCGTTTCTATCCCTGTCCCTGTCCCGGTTCCCGTTTCTGTCCCGGTCCCGTTCTGTCCCTGTCCCTGTCCCGGTCCCGGTCCCGGTTCTGTTCTTCCCGGTCCCGGTCCCGTTTCTCTCCCGGTCCTGGTCCTCCCGCTGTCCCGGTTCGTGGTTCTGGTCTCTCCCTGGCTCGGTTCTGGTCCCGTTTCTGTCCCGGTCCCGGTTCCGCCCGTTCCCTGTCCCGGTCCCAGTCCCGTGTCCTGTCCCTCCCCGGTTTTGTCCCGGTCCCTGGTCCCATCCCGCCCCGGTCCCTGTCTCATTCCCCGGTCCCGGGTCCCGGTTCTGGTCCCGTTCCTGTCCCGGTCCCGTTCCTGTCCCGGTCCCGGTCCTGTCCCTGTCCTTGTCCCGTCCCCGGTGTTTGGTCCCGGTTCCGGTGTCCCGGTCCCGTTCCGGTGTCCCGGTCCCGTTCCTGTCCCGGTCCCCATCTCAGTCCCGGTCCCGTTCCCGTCCCTTTCCCCGTCCCCATCCTGGTTCCGTTCCCGGTTCCCCTGCCCCATCCCCATTTCCCCTGCCCCTGTCCCGCTCCAATCCCGGTTCCCGGTACCGATCCCCGGTAGAGCTCCCCGATCCCGCTCTCCATCCACCGCTCCCGGTCCCGGTTCCCCCTGCCCCGGTCCCGCTCCAATCCCGGTTCCCCCTGCCCCGTTCCCGTTTCCCCCGGTCCAATCCCGCTCCAATCCCGGTTCCCTGCCCGTTCCGGTCCAATCCCGGTTCCCGGTACCGATCCCGGTAGAGCTCCCCGATCCCGCTCTCCATCCACCGCTCCCGGTCCCGGTTCCCCCTGCCCCGTTCCCGTTTCCCCCGGTCCAATCCGCTCCAATCCCGGCTTCCCTGCCCGTCCCGGTCCAATCCCGGTTTCCCGGTACCGATCCCGGTAGAGCTCCCCGATCCCGCTCTCCATCCACCGCTCCCGGTCCGGTTCCCCCTGCCCCGGTCCCGCTCCAATCCCGGTTCCCCTGGCCCCGTTCCCGTTTCCCCCGGTCCAATCCCGCTCCAATCCCGGTTCCCCTGTCCCGTTCCGGTCCATCCGTTTCCCGCTCCAATCCGGTTCCGGTACCGATCCCCGGTAGAGCTCCCGATCCCGCTCTCCATCCACCGCTCCGTCTCCAGCCGCCTCCTCAGCTCCTCCCGGTTGTATTTCACCGTCACCCTCGCGCTCGCCGCTGCACTCCGGGGCTGCGACCCCGGACCCCGGGATTCCCGGCCCGCCGGCTGAGCCCCCCCGGACGCCCCGGCCCGGTTCTGCGGTCCGGTTCGCTGCCATCGCCCGGCACCGAGCGGCGGCGAACGGGGGGGGGGGCGGTGCTAAAGGGGGCGTGGCTTAACTAAGACACGCCCCTATGCTCCCTTATTAGGATATAAGGGGAGGGGTCTGACTGGGTGTGGTGTGGGCGGGGTTAAAAGGGGAACGCCCACCCCCCCAAATCCGGAAATTTGCTGCGAAAATTCTTCCCAGGGCTCAAAAATATCCCCCGAAAAATCCGCCCGGATCACAAAATTCCCCCAAATATCCCCCCAAAATCCCCCTAAAAATGATCCCAGGCCCCAAAATCCCCTCAAATATCCCCCCAAATCCACACAGACCCCCAAAATCCCTCCCAAATCCCCCCCAAACACCCCCAAAATCCCCCGACTCCCCAAAATCCCCCAGACCCCCAAATCCCCCTAAAAATGACCCCAGACCCCAAAATCCCCCAGACCCCCAAATCCCCCTAAAAATGACCCCAGACCCCAAAATCCACTCAAATATCCCCCAAAATCCACCCAGACCCCAAAATCCCCCCAAAACACCCCCCAAATCCACCCAGACCCCCAAAATTCCCCTAAAAAAACCTCCCAGACTCCAAAATCCCCCCAGACCCTAAAATCCCCCCAAAACACCCCGAAAATCTCCCAGACCCTAAAATCCTCCTAAAAATGACCCCAAAATACCGCAGACCCCCAAAATCCCCCCCGAAACACCCCCCAAATCCCTCAGACCCCAAAATCCTCCCCAAAATCCCCCCAAAACCCCCCGACTCCCCCAGAACCCCCAAAATCCCCCAGACCCCAAAATTCCCCCCCGCACAGCCCCGCGCGATTTCCCGCCTGGCATGCAAATGAAGGGGGCGTGGCCTCCCCGCGACCCCACAATGGGCGTGTCCGAAGACGATGGGCGTGTCCTCACACGAGTGGGCGGGGCTTCTCCTTGAATGGACGTATGCTCTCGAGCGGGCGTGGCCTCGTTGACCGTTTATGGGGCGGGTGGGCGTGGCCGTTGGCGGCGCACCTGGGTGACGTCATCGCCGCACACCTGCGATGGCGGCGGGGCGGCTCCTGCCGCTCCTGCTGCTGCTCCTGGGGGTCCCGGGGGGCGCCGGGCGGGACCCCCCGAGCGACCCCGACGGTACCGGGAGGATTGGGGGGTCCTGGGGACGGTTTGGGGGGGATTGGGGGGGGATTTGGGGGTCCTGAGGAGGGTTGGGGGCGTCCTGGAAACGGTTTGGGGGGGATTTGGGGACGATTATGGGGGTCCCAGGTAGGGTTTGGGGGAGATTTGGGGGTCCAGGGAACGGTTTGGGGGGGATTTGGGGGTCCTGGGAACGGTTTGGGGGAGGATTTGGGGGTCCTGGGAACGGTTTGGGGGGGATTTGGGGGGGTTTGGGGGCGTCCTGGGGGGATTGGGGGGGGATTTGGGGGTCCTGAGGAGGGTTGGGGGCGTCCTGGAAACGGTTTGGGGGGGATTTGGGGACGGTTATGGGGGTCCCAGGTAGGGTTTGGGGAGGATTTGGGGGGTCCTGGGAACGGTTTGGGGGGGATTTGGGGGTCCTGGGAACGGTTTGGGGGGATTTGGGGGGGTTTGGGGGCGTCCTGGGGGGGATTTGGGGGCGGTTTGGGGGGTCCCAGGTAGGGTTTGGGGGGTCCCAGGTAGGGTTTGGGGAGGATTTGGGGGTCCTGGGAACGGTTTGGGGGGGATTGGGGGGGGATTTGGGGGTCCTGAGGAGGGTTGGGGGCGTCCTGGAAACGGTTTGGGGGGGATTTGGGGACGATTATGGGGGTCCCAGGTAGGGTTTGGGGGGATTTGGGGCTCCAGGGAACGGTTTGGGGGGGATTTGGGGGTCCTGGGAACGGTTTGGGGGAGGATTTGGGGGTCCTGGGAACGGTTTGGGGGGGATTTGGGGGGGTTTGGGGGCGTCCTGGGGGGATTGGGGGGGGATTTGGGGGTCCTGAGGAGGGTTGGGGGCGTCCTGGAACGGTTTGGGGGGATTTGGGGACGGTTATGGGGGTCCCAGGTAGGGTTTGGGGAGGATTTGGGGGGTCCTGGGAACGGTTTGGGGGGATTTGGGGGTCCTGGGAACGGTTTGGGGGGGATTTGGGGGGTTTGGGGGCGTCCTGGGGGGGATTTGGGGGCGGTTTGGGGGGTCCCAGGTAGGGTTTGGGGGGTCCCAGGTAGGGTTTGGGGAGGATTTGGGGGTCCTGGGAACGGTTTGGGGGGGATTGGGGGGGGATTTGGGGGTCCTGAGGAGGGTTGGGGGCGTCCTGGAAACGGTTTGGGGGGGATTTGGGGACGATTATGGGGGTCCAGGTAGGGTTTGGGGGGATTTGGGGCTCCAGGGAACGGTTTGGGGGGGATTTGGGGGTCCTGGGAACGGTTTGGGGGAGGATTTGGGGGTCCTGGGAACGGTTTGGGGGGGATTTGGGGGGGTTTGGGGGCGTCCTGGGGGGGATTGGGGGGGATTTGGGGGTCCTGAGGAGGGTTGGGGGCGTCCTGGAAACGGTTTTGGGGGGGATTTGGGGTACGGTTATGGGGGTCCCAGGTAGGGTTTGGGGAGGATTTGGGGGGTCCTGGGAACGGTTTGGGGGGATTTGGGGGTCCTGGGAACGGTTTGGGGGGGATTTGGGGGGGTTTGGGGGCGTCCTGGGGGGGATTTGGGGGCGGTTTGGGGGGTCCCAGGTAGGGTTTGGGGGGTCCCAGGTAGGGTTTGGGGAGGATTTGGGGGTCCTGGGAACGGTTTTGGGGGGATTGGGGGGGGATTTGGGGGTCCTGAGGAGGGTTGGGGGCGTCCTGGAAACGGTTTTGGGGGGGATTTGGGACGATTATGGGGGTCCCAGGTAGGGTTTGGGGGGGATTTGGGGCTCCAGGGAACGGTTTGGGGGGGATTTGGGGGTCCTGGGAACGGTTTGGGGGGATTTGGGGGGGTTTGGGGGCGTCCTGGGGGGGATTTGAGGGGGGTTGGGGGGTCCCAGGTAGGGTTTGGGCGGGTCCCAGGTAGGGTTTGGGGGGTCCCAGGTAGGATTTGGGGGCTCCTGGGGGCGATTTGGGGGATTTGGGGGGTCGTGGGAAGGGGTTGGGGGGGGGGTTGGGGGGTTCTCGGGACGGTTATGGGGGTCCTAGGTAGGGTTTGGGGGGGTTTGGGGGGGTCCCAGGTAGGGTTTGGGGGGTCCAGGTAGGATTTGGGGGTCCCAGGTAGGGTTTGGGGGGGTTTGGGGGGTCCAGGTAGGATTTGGGGGGTCCCAGGTAGGGTTTGGGGGGGTTTGGGGGGTCCTGGGGGGATCTGGGGGGGATTTGGGGGGGGGTTGGGGGTCCCAGGGGGATTTGGAGGTCCTGGGGGGAATTTGGGGGTCCAGGGGGTTTGGGGGGAGATTTTGGGTTTTTTGGGGTTTTTTTTCGGGGGGATTTTGGGGTGAATTTGGGGATTTTGGGCTGAATTTTGGGCTGAATTTCGCTGTTTTTGGGGAATTTGGGGTGGATTTTGGGCTGAATTCTGGGCTGAATTCGGGATGGATTTTGGGCTGAATTCCGCTGGTTTTGGGGTGGATTTTGGGCTGAATTCCGCTGGTTTTGGGGTGGATTTTGGGCTGAATTCCGCTGGTTTTGGGGTGGATTTTGGGCTGAATTCCGCTGGTTTTGGGCTCTTTAACCCCTTCCCTCCCAGAGCGCTGCCTCCTGCCGCCGCTGCCCGGCCGCTGCCGCGCCTCCATCCCGCGCTGGTTTTTCAACTCCTCCGCCGGCGGCTGCGAGCGCTTCGTGTTCGGCGGCTGCGGCGGCAACGGCAACAACTTCGGCAGCGAGCGCGAGTGTCGCGACAGCTGCGGTGAGCGCGATATGTCGCGATAGAGGGGCGATAGCGGGGTTATATCGCGGGATATCGGGGATATCGTGAGAATATCGGGGGAGGGAGCCGGGGAATCCCGGGAACAACTTCGGCAGCGAGCGCGAGTGTCGCGACAGCGGCGGTGAGCGCGATACGTCGCGATAGTGGGGGGATATCGCGGATATATCGTGGGATCTCGGGGAGATATCGTGGGATATCGGGAGGAGGGGGAGCAGGGAAATCCCGGGAACAACTCCGGCAGCGAGCGGGAATGTCGCGACAGCTGCGTGTGAGCACGATATGTCGCGATAATTGGGGGATATCAGGGATATATCGCGGGATATGGGGATATCGGGGGGATATCGTGAGAATATCGGGGGAGGGAACGGGGAATCCCAGGAACAACTCCGGCAGCGAGCGGGAATGTCGCGACAGCTGCGGTGAGCGCGATATATCGCGATATGTCGCGATAGTGGGGCGATATCGCGGGAATATCGGGGACTAAAATCA
The DNA here is from genome assembly GCA_032173965.1 of Sitta carolinensis. NCBI lineage: Eukaryota > Metazoa > Chordata > Aves > Passeriformes > Sittidae > Sitta > Sitta carolinensis. The sequence continues at coordinate 1,067,180 of CM063311.1, forward strand.
GAAAATTCATTTTTTTCCCACAATTCAATCCAAAATTCATTTAGAAATTCAATTTTTTTTCACAATTTGACCAGAAAATTCAATTTTTTTTTCTCACAATTCCATTCAAAATTCACTAAAAAATTCAATTTTCATCGCATTTTCACGCGGTTTTCGCTAGAAAATTCCATTTTTTTCACACTTTAACCCAGATTTTAATGAAAAATCCATTTTTTTTCACAATTCAATCCAAAATTATTTTAAAAATTCAAATTTTTTTTCATAATTTGGCCAGAAAATTCATTTTTCATCGCATTTTCACGCGGTTTTCACCAGAAAAATCAGATTTTTTTGCACTTTAACCCAGATTTCACCAGAAAATTCTTTTTTTTTTTCACAATTTCACCAAAAATTCATTTAAAAAAATCCAATTTTTTTTCAAAATTCCATTCAAAATTAATAAAAAAATTAAATTTTTTTTCTCGCAATTTCACTAAAAATTCACCAAAAAATTCAATTTTCATCGCATTTTCACGCAGTTTTCACCAGAAAATTCAATTTTTTTCACATTTTCAGCTGGTTTGCACCAGAAAATCCAAATTCTTTTTCATAATTTGGCCAGAAAATTCAAATTTTTTTCGCAATTTCACCAAAAATTCACTAAAAAATTCAATTTTCATCGCATTTTCACGCGGTTTTCGCTAGAAAATTCCATTTTTTTCGCATTTTACCCAGTTTAAAGTGGAATTTTTCGGTTTTTTTTGTCTCCCCAGAGGCGTGCTCGGCGCCGCCGTCGCCCGGGCCGTGCCGCGCCGCCTTCCCGCGCTGGTTCTACAGCCCCGCGCTGAAATCCTGCGGGAATTCACCTACGGCGGCTGCGGCGGCAACGGCAACAACCACGAGGATGAGCGGCTGTGCCTGCGCCGCTGCCGGCCCCCGGCAGGTGGGGGAAATCGAATTATCGGGGGGAAAAATAAAAAAAAATCGGGGGGAAAATCGGGAAAATCGGGGGGAAAATTCAAATTATTGGGGGGAAAAATCGGGGGGAAAATCAAATTATTGGGGGGAAAAATCGGGGGAGAATTAAAAAAAATCGGGGGGAAAATTCAAATTATTGGGGGGAAAAATCGGGGGGAAATTAAAAAAAAATCGGGGGGAAAAATTAAAAAACAATCAGGGGGAAAAATCGGGGGGAAATTCAAAAAAATCGGGGGGAAAATTCAAAAAAATCGGGGGGGAAAATCGGGGGAAAAATCGGAAAAATCGGGGGGAAAATTTAAAATATCGGGGGGAAAAATCGGGGGGAAAAATCGGGGGAAAATTCAAATTATTGGAGGGAAAAATCGGGGGAAAAATCGGGGGGAAAAATCGGAAAAATCGGGGGAAAAATCAGAGGGAAAATCGGAAAAATCGGGGGAAAAATCAAATTATCGGGGGGAAAAATCGGGGGAAAATTAAAAAAAAATCGGGGGGAAAATTCAAAAAAATCAGGGGAAAAATCGGGGGGAAATTCAAATTATCGGGGGGAAAAATCGGGGGAAAAATCGGGGGAAAAATCGGGGGAAAATGGGGGAAAATCAGAAAAATCGGGGGAAAAATTCAAAAAAATCGGGGGGAAAATCGAGGGAAAAATCGGAAAAATCAGGGGGAAAATCGGAAAAATCGGGGGGAAAAGTCAAATTATCAGGGGGAAAAATCAGGGGAAATTCAAAAAAATCGGGGGGAAAAATCGGGGAGAATTAAAAAAAAATCGGGGGAAAAATCGAGGGAAAAAATTAAAAAAAATCGGGGGGAAAAATTGGGGGAAAATTCAAAAAAATCGGGCGGAAAATTCAAAAAAAAAACGGGGGGAAAATTCAAAAAAAAAGTCGGGGGGAAAATTCAAAAAAATCGGGGGGAAAAATTAAAGAAATCAGGGGGAAAAATTGGGGGGAAAATCAAATTATTGGGGGAAAAATTCAAAAGAATCGGGGGGAAAAATTAAAAAAAATCAGGGGGAAATATCGGGGGAAAATTAAAAAAAATCGGGGGGAAAAATTAAAAAAATCGGGGGGAAAATCGGGGGGAAAAATCCGGGGGAAAATCAAATTATCGGAGGGAAAAATTGGGGGAAAAGGGGGAAAAAATTGGAAAAAAATAGGGTTTGGAATGGGGAAAATTTGGGTTTGAAATGGGGAAAAAATTCCAAAAAAAATTTGGTTTTTTAAATGGGGGAAAAATTGGAAAAAATTGGGTGGGGAATGGGGGAAAAATCTGAAAAAAATTGAGTTTGAAATGGGGAAAATTACAAAAAAATTGGGTTTGAAATGGGGAAAAATCCAAATTATTGGGGGGAAAAATCGGGGGGAAAGGGGGAAAAATTCTGCCCAAATTTGCCCCCAAATTCCCTCAAAAATCCCCAAAATTTGCCCCAAAAATTCCCCCAAATCCCAAATTTTTGTTTCTCTCCCAGATGATTTCGGCGAAGAATTCCGGAGATTCTTCTCGTCCACAGGTGAAGTTGGGAGACCCCAAAATCCCCAAAATTTTCCCAAAATTTTCCCCAAAATCCCCAAAATTTCCCCTAAAATTCCCCAAAATTCCCTGTAAAATCCATCCCAAAATCCCCAGAATTATTCCTGAATTTTCCCCAAAATTCCCCTCAAAATTCCTCAAAATTCCCCCCTAAAATCCCCCAAAACCCCCTAATTTTCCCAAAATCCCCAAATTTTCCCCAAAACTTTCCAAAATTCCCAAAATCCTCCCTAAACCCCCCAAAATCCCCCCAAAAATTTAAAAAAATTCAAAAAAAATCGCAAAAAATTAAAGAAAAATTAAAAAAATCCCCCCCAAAAAAATCCAAAAAATTCCCAATTTTTTTCCAAAATCCCCCAAAATTCCCCCCTAAAAATCCCTCTAAATTCCCAAAAAAAGCCCCCAAAAATCCCAAAAAATTAAAAAACAATCAGAAAAATCCAAAAAAATCAGAAAAAAAATCCCAAAAATTCAGAAAAAAAATTTTAAAAAATTCCAAAAAATTCCAAAAAAATTCCCAAAAATTTCCCCTAAAATCCCCAAAAATGAAAAAAAAAATTCAAAAAAAAATTCGGAAAAAATTCAAAAAAAATTTAAAAAAAATTCAAAAAATTCAGAAAAAAATCAGAAAAAAATCCCAAAAAATTCCCAAAAATTTTCCAAAAAATCCCCTTAAATTCCACCCAAAATCCCAAAAAAAAATTAAAATAGTTAAAAAAAAATCCCCAAAAATTCAAAAAAAATTCAAAAAAATCCTGAGAAAACAAAAAAAATTCAGAAAAAAATCCCCAAAAAATCCAAAAAAATAATAAAAAAAAAAAAATTCCCAAAAATTTTCCCCTAAAATCCCTAAAAATGGAAAAAAAAATTCAAAAAAAATTCGAAAAAAAATTCAAAAAAAATTCAAAAAAAAATCAAAAAAAAAAATCAAAAAAAATCAGAAAAAAAATCCCCAAAAATTCCAAAAATTTCCAAAAAAATTCCCAATTTTTTTCCCAAAATCCTCCCTAAACCCCCCTAAAAATCCCTCTAAATTCCAAAAAAAAGCCCCCCAAAAATCCCAAAAAATTAAAAAAAAATCCGTAAAAATCCCCAAAAATCAGAAAAAAATCCCAAAAAAATTAAAAAAATTAAAAAAAATTCCAAAAAAATTCCCAAAAACTTCACCCTAAAATCCCTAAAAATGAAAAAAAATTCAAAAAAAATTCAAAAAAAATTCAAAAAAAATTCAAAAAAAATCAGAAAAAAATCAGAAAAAAATCCAAAAAAATTCCCAAAAAAAATCCAAAAAAATTCCCAAAAATTTTCCAAAAATCCCCTAAATTCCCCCAAAATAAAAAAAAATAAAATTATTAAAAAAAAAATCCCCAAAATTCAAAAAAAAATTCAAAAAACCCTGAAAAAATCCCAAAAAATTCAGAAAAAAATCCCCAAAAAATCCCCAAAAAAATCCCAAAATTTTCCCCCAAAAATCCCCAAAAAATCAAAAAAAATCCCAAATTTTTTTCCCTAAATTCCCCGAAAAAAATCCCCCAAAAATTGTCAAAAAACTCCCAAAAAATGAAAAAAAGATCCCAAAAAATTCAAAAAAAAATCAGAAAAAATCCCGAAAAAATTCAGAAAAAAATCCAAAAAATTCCCAATTTTTTCCCCAAATTCCCTGACTTTTTTCCCCAATTTTTCCCTAAATTGTGCCCCTTTTTCCCTGGCCCAGGAGCCGTTCTGGGCGCGTTCCTGGCCCTGGCAGCCGTGCTGGCTTTGGCGCTGCGGCTGCGGCGGCGCCGCCCGGGCGAAGATCGCGAGCGTCTCATGAAGGAACCCGAACCCGCCTAAAAAACCCCCAAAATCCCCGAAATGACCCCAAAAAAAACCCCAAATTATCCTGGAATTATCCCTAAAATAGCCCCGAGGGAAAGGAGGAGCGGCGGTGATTTGTAGTGATTTTTGTACGGGGGGGAAATTGATATTATTGGGGAATAAATGGGATTTTATAGGGGGGAAATGGGAATTTGTTGGGGGGGAAATGGGATTTTTATTGGGGGGAAAAAGGGATTTTTATAGGGGAATAAATGGGATTTTGTTGGGGGGAAAATGGGAATTTATTAGGGGGAAAATGGGATTTTTATAGGGGAAAAATGGGGATTTATTGGGGAATAATGGGATTTATTGGGGGAAAAAATGATATTTTATGGGGAATAAATGGATTTTTATGGGGAGAAATGGGGATTTATTGGGGAATAAATGGGATTTATTGGGGGATAAATGATATTTTATAGGGGAATAAATGGGATTTTTATTGGGGAAGGAATTGGAAATGGGGATTTATTGGGGGAAAATATTATAAATGGGATTTTATTGGGGGAATAAATGATAATGATTTTTAGGGGAAGAATTAAATGGGATTTTTATTGGGGAGAAAATGGGGATTTATTGGGGGAATAAATGGGATTTATTGGGGGGATAAATGAATTTTATAGGGGAATAATGGGATTTTTATTGGGGAAAAGGGATTTATTGGGGAATAAATGGGATTTTTTAGGGGGGAAAATGTGAATTTGTTGGGGGGAAAATGGGATTTTTATTGGGGGAAAAGGGATTTTTTAGGGGAATAAATGGGATTTTGTTGGGGGGAAAATGGAATTTATTAGGGGGAAAAATGGGATTTTTATAGGGGAAAATGAGGATTTATTGGGGGAATAAATGGGATTTATTGGGGGATAAATGATATTTTATAGGGGAATAAATGGGATTTTTATTGGGGAGAAATGGGGATTTATTGGGGGAATAAATGGGATTTATTGGGGGGATAAATGATATTTTATAGGGGAATAAATGGGATTTTTATTGGGGAGAAATGGGGATTTATTGGGGAATAAATGGGATTTATTGGGGGATAAATGATATTTATTTGGGGAATAAATGGGATTTTTATTGGGGAGAAATGGGGATTTATTGGGGGAATAAATGGGATTTTATTGGGGGGAAAAATGATATTTTATAGGGGAATAAATGGGATTTTTATTGGGGAGAAATGGGATTTATTGGGGAATAAATGGGATTTTTTAGGGGGGAAATGTGATTTGTTGGGGGGGAAAATGGGATTTTTATTGGGGGGAAAAAGGGATTTTTATAGGGGAATAAATGGGATTTTATTGGGGGGAAAAAGGGATTTTTATAGGGGAATAAATGGGATTTTGTTGGGGGGAAAATGGGAGTTTATTAGGGGAAAATGGGATTTTTATAGGGGAAAAATGGGGATTTATTGGGGATAAATGGGATTTTTATAGGGGGAAATGGGATTTTATGGGGGAAAAATGGGAATTTATTAGGGGGGAAATGGGATTTTTATAGGGGAATAAATGGGATTTTTATTGGGGATAAATGGGATTTTATAGGGAAAAAATGGGATTTTGTAGGGGAATAAATGGGATTTTATTGGGAAAAATGGAATTTATTAGGGGAAATGGGATTTTTATAGGGAAAAAATGTGAATTTATTGGGAATAAATGGGATTTTTTAGGGGAATAAATGGGAATTTTTAGGGAATAAATGGGGTTTTATATAGGGAAAAAAAAAATGGGATTTTATAGGGGGGAAATGCGAATTTTTTGGGGAATAAATGGGATTTTAGGGGGAAAAAAAGGGAATTTAATTGGAAAAAAAGGAATTTTAGGAAAAAAAAGGGAATATTAGGGGAAAAAATGGAATTTATTGGGAAAAAAAAAATAAAGGGAGTTTGGGGAGGGGGGGAGGGAATCGCCCCCGGGAAAAAACCCAAAAAAATTAAAAAAAAATTAAAAAAAAATCCCCAACCCCTCTGGTCATGGTTTATTGGGGAGGGGTCTGGGGGGGAGGGTCCGAAATTGGGGAGGGGTCTCGGGGTTCTGGGGGGGTTTGGGGACCCCCAAACTCCAGCATCCCCCTCCCCAAATTCCAACACCAACACTCCAAAGCCCTGGCTGTGTTTATTGGGGAGGAGTCTGGGGTCTCCAGGAGGGTTCCCCAAATTGGGGAGGGGTTTCGGGAGATTTTGGGGTTCGGGGGGATTTGGAGACCCCCAAATCTGCATCCCCCTCCCCAAATTCTGACACCGACACTCCAAGACCCTGCTGAGTTTATTGGGGAGGGGTCTGGGGGTCTCCAGAGGTTCCTGAGGGATCTCCAGGGGGGTTCCCCAAATTGGGGAGGGGTCTCAGGGTGGGTTTTGGGGTCTCTGGGGGTTCAAGGTTCTGGGGTCGCTTGGACCCCAAATTTCTGCATCCCCCTCCCAAATTCCAACACCACCATTCCAAATCCCGGCTGAGTTTATTGGGGAGGGTCTGGGGGTCTCCAGAGGTCCTGAGGGATCTCCAGGGTTTCCCAAATTGGGGAGGGGTCTCAGGGAGAAATTTTGGGGTCCTGGGGGGATTTAGGGGCCCCAAACTCTGCATCCCCCTCCCCAAATTCCAACACCACCACTCCGAAGCCCGGCTGAGTTTATTGAGGAAGCTCCAGGGATCTCCAGAGGTTCCTGAGGGATCTCCAGGGGTTTCTAAAATTGGGGAGGGGTCTCAGGGTGGGTTTTGGGGTCTCTGGGGGTCTCAAGGTCGCTCTGGGACCCCAGATTTTTGCATCCCCTCCCCAAATTCCAACCACCACTCCGAAGCCGGCTGAGTTTATTGAGGAATCTCCAGGGATCTCCAGAGGTTCCTGAGGGATCTCCAGGGGTTTCCCAAATTGGGGAGGGGTCTCAGGAGAAATTTTGGGGTCCTGGGGGGATTTAGGGGCCCCAAACTCTGCATCCCCCTCCCCAAATTCCAACACCACCACTCCGAAGCCCGGCTGAGTTTATTGAGGAATCTCCAGGGATCTCCAGAGGTTCCTGAGGGATCTCCAGGAGTTCCTGGGGTTTTTGGTTTTTTTGGGGAGGGGTCTCTGGTGGGGTGCCAAGCCCCCTCCCCTATTTCTGGGCCGGGATCATGTCGTCGATCGGCTGCTTCTGCTCGAGCTTCTTCTCCATCTCCACCATGAGCTTCACGCCGTCCACCACCATCTGCACCTGCTCCACCTCCGAGAAGCCGAGCCGGTCGGCGTTGGAGATGTCGAAGACGGCGCCCACGGCCGCCGTGTCCACGCCACCTGGGCAGGTGGGCAGGTGCAGGTGGGCAGTGAGTTATGGACATCCTCAGACCCTGCTGACCACCCCTCAGCAGCTCCTGACCATCCATGGTCACCCTCACCTTGACCATCCTCGTGACCCACTGGAGTGGGAGTGAGTTTGGCCTGCGACCATTTGCCACCCAGCATCCTGACCATCCATGGTCACTGGTCACACATCTCCTGACCATCCATGGTCACCTGGTGTCCACCCCAGCATCTCCTGACCATCCATGGTCATCCCCTCTTGACCATCCTCACTGACCACTCCTCAGCATCTCCTGACCATCCATGGTCACCCCACTGACCATCTCTGACCCATGGTCATCCATCAACATCTCCTGACCATCCATGGCCACCTGGTGTCCACCCCCAGCAGCTCCTGACCATCCATGGTCACCTTCAGGACCCTCCTGACCATCTGTGTCCACCTGGTGTCCACCCCAGCATCTCCTGACCATCCATGGTCACCCCATGTCCACGCCACTGGGCAGGTGGCGTGGGCATGAGTTATGGAATCTCAGACCTGGTGTCCACCCCTCAGCACTCCTGACCATCCATGGTCACCTCTCAACTCCTCTGACCACCTCGTGTCACCCACCTGGCAGGTGGGCATGGTGTTATCACTCTGACCATCTGTCACTGGTGTCCACCCCAGCCTCTGACCATCCATGGTCACCTGGTGTCACCCAGCATCTCCTGACCATCCATGGTCACCTGGTGTCCACCCCGCATCTCCTGACCATCCATGGTCACCTGGTGTCCATCCCTGACCATCCATGGTCACCTGGTGTCCACCTGGTGTCCATCCCTGACCATCCATGGTCACCTGGTGTCCATCCCCTGACCATCCATGGTCACCTGGTGTCCATCCCCTGACCATCCATGGTCACCTGGTGTCCACCTGGTGTCCATCCCCTGACCATCCATGGTCACCTGGTGTCCATCCCTGACCATCCATGGTCACCAGGTCAATCTAGGGCTGTCATTTCCCCCTCCAGGTAAATTTTGGGATGGAATTCCTCTCCCCAGGTGAGCCCCAGGTGTGCTCACTCACCTGTGCCGCCTTTCTGCAGGTGCAGGTGCTGGCTCAGGTGAGTCTGGGGGTGTCCCTACCCCTCCCCAGGTGTCCCCACCCCTGCCCAGGTGAGCCCCAGGTGTGCCTGCTCACCTGTGCCACCTTTCTGCAGGCACAGACGCTGGCTCAGGTGAGTCTGGGGGTGTCCCTGCCCCTCCCAGGTGAATCCGGGGCTGTCATTTCCCCCTCCAGGTAAATTTTGGGATGGAAATTCCCCCTCCAGGTGAATCCCAGGTGTCCCCACCCCCTGCCCAGGTGAGCCCCAGGTGTGCCTGCTCACCTGTGCCACCTTTCTGCAGGCACAGACGCTGGCTCAGGTGAGTCTGGGGGTGTCCCTGCCCTCCCAGGTGCCCCTCCCAGGTCTCCACCCCTGGCCAGGTGAGCCCCAGGTGTGCCCGCTCACCTGTGCCGCGTTTCTGCAGGCGCAGGCGCTTGAGGATCTCCTCGAACTTGGGGTGCTGGCTCAGGTGCTGCAGGCGCACGTGGACGCCGCCGCGCAGCCCCGTGCCCAGGTTGGACGGGCAGGTGAGGATGTAGCCCAGGTGTTCCGTCCACATGAAGGGGTGCCCCGCCTTCTTGAAGATCTCCTCGATCTGGGGGGCGCAGGTGTGGCACCTCAGGTGTGGTACCTCAGGTGTGGCATAGGTGTAGAACCTCAGGTGTGGTACAGGTGTGGCACCTCAGGTGTGTGGCACCTCAGGTGTGGTACCTCAGGTGTGTGACACCTCAGGTGTGGTACAGGTATGGAACATCAGGTGTGGTACAGGTGTGGCACAGGTGTGGAACCTCAGGTGTGGTACAGGTGTGGCATAGGTGTGGGACCTCAGGTGTGGCACCTCAGGTGTGGTACAGGTGTAGAACCTCAGGTGTGGCACAGGTGTGGTAGAGGTGTAGAACCTCAGGTGTGGCACCTCGGGTGTGGTACAGGTGTGGCATAGGTGTGGAACCTCAGGTGTGGCACCTCAGGTGTGGTACAGGTGTGGCACCTCAGGTGTGGTACAGGTGTGGTACAGGTGTAGAACCTCAGGTGTGGCACCTCAGGTGTGCACCTCAGGTGTGGTACAGGTGTAGAACCTCAGGTGTGGCACCTCAGGTGTGGTACAGGTGTGGTACAGGTTGTTAGAACCTCAGGTGTGGCAACCTCAGGTGTGGTGTACAGGTGTGGAACCTCAGGTGTGGTACAGGTGTGGAACCTCAGGTGTGGCACCTCAGGTGTGGCACAGGTGTAGGACCTCAGGTGAAGAACCTCAGGTGTGTGTAACCTCAGGTGTGCCCAAAATGTCCCAATTCACCTGTCCCCAAAAGTGACACCTGTCCCCAAAATGTCCCCAAGACCCCCAGGACCCCCCCAAGACCCCGGGACCCCCCAGGACCCCCGGAACCCCCCCAGGACCCCCCAGGACCCCCAAATCCCCCCGGACCTTCTTGAGGCTGGGACCCCTCCCTCACATTTCCCCATTTCTTCATGGAGCTGTGACCCAAATCACCCCAAAATCCCCCCAAAAATCCCCCACAAATCCCCCCAAATTTCCCAAATCGACCCCAAAACGTCCCCAAGACCCCCGGGACCCCAGGACCCCCAAATCCCCCCCAGACCTTCTTGAGGCTGGGCCCCTCCCTCCCATTTCCCCATTTCTCCATGGACACGGGACCCCAAAACCCCAAAAATCCCCCCCAAATCCCCCCAAATCCCCCCAAATCGACCCCAAATCGACCCCAAAACGACCCCAAGACCCCCAGGACCCCCAGGACCCCCCAAAATCCCCCCAGGACCCCTAGAGATCGACACAGAAGCTCTGGGACCCCTCCCTCCCATTTCCCCATTTCTCCATGGACACAGGACCCCAAAACCCCAAAAATCCCCCCAAATCCCCCCAAATCCCCCAAATCCCCCCCAAATCGACCCCAAGACCCCCGGGACCCCCCAGGACCCCCCCAAATCCCCCCGGACCCTGAGGACCGACGCAGAAGCGGCGGAACACTCTCCTTCATGTTGCCGCCCTTCTCCATGGAGATGACGCGCAGGTGATCCTCCTCATTCACCCACACCAGGAACGTCTTGTTGTCGTTGTGCCTGCGCACAGGTGTGGCCCAGGTGTCACCAGGTGTGGCCCAGGTGTGGCCAGGTGTGCCCCGGGTTCATGCCAGGTAACCCCAGGTGTGCCCAGGTAACCCCCAGGAGCCTCCCAAGTATCCCCAGGTGTGCCCAGTTACACGCCAGGTGTGTCCAGGTACACGCCAGGTAACCCCAGGTGTGGCCCAGGTGTCACCAGGTGTGGCCCAGGTGTGGCCCAGGTGTGCCCAGGTACATGCCAGGTGTGCCCAAGTGTCACCAGGTGTGCCCAGGTGTGCCCAGGTGTGCCCAGGTGTGCCCAGGGTACACGCCAGGTAACCCCAGGTGTGCCCGGGTACACGCCAGGTGTGCCCAGGTGCCCCCCAGGTGTGCCCCAGGTGTGCCCAGGTGTGCCCCAGGTGTCCCAGGTACACACCAGGTAACCCCAGGTGTGCCCAGGTACATGCCAGGTGTGCCCAGGTTGCCCAGGTATCACCCAAGTGCCCACCAGGTGCCTCCCAGTTGCTCCAACTCCCTCAACTCCCCTCCACCTGCCCTCAGGTGCCCTCAGGTGCCCCCCAGGTGCCCCCCAGGTGTGCCCAGGGTGCCCAGGTGTGCCCAGGTGCGCACCAGATGCCGCGGGCGTCGGGCCAGTCGCGGGCCATGCCCGAGGCCAGCAGCAGGGGGGACACTCCCTGCCCCCAGGTACCCCCAGCTCCCCTCAGGACCCCTCAGGACCCCTCCACCTGCCCCCAGGTGTGCCCAGGTGTGCCCAGGTGCGCACCAGATGCCGCGGGCGTCGGGCCAGTCGCGGGCCATGCCCGAGGCCAGCAGCAGGGGGGACACGGGCTTGTCGAACAGGAAGTGGTCATCGATGAGCTGCTGCTGCTCCTGCTCCGTCATGGCCTTCAGCGGGTAGTACCGGCCCTTGAACTCCCCGTCCAGGCTGTTCAGGGCTGCCCCGGGCGCCGGTCAGCACCTGGGAGCGCACCTGGACACGCCCAGGACACGCCCAGGTGGGAGGGGACACGCCCAGGCCACGCCCAACCCACGGCGAAAGTGCCCGTATGTTGGAAACCCGGCCCCAAGTCAGCCCCGAGTCGGCCCAAATTTATCCCGAATTTATCCCCAATTTATCCCGAATTCGGCTTGGACACGCCCAGGTAGGAGGGGACACGCCCAGGCCACGCCCCAGCACGCCAAAGGCAGAGTGGACACGCCCATCGTATGGTCACACCCACACAACCCCACCCATTAGCCACGCCCCTTTTAGCCCAGCCCACTGACTACTCCACACAAGCCACGCCCTCACCGGTGACTGACAGCTCCTCAATGTCGCGGCGCTCATTACAGCAAGCCACGCCCATTAGCACACCCACCCAACCACGCCCACTGACCACACCCACACAAGCCACACCCACGCAAGCCCCGCCCCTCATCAGTGACTGACAGCTCCTCAATGTCGCAGTGCTCACTACAGCAAGCCACGCCCATTAGCCACACCCTTCCAACCCCACTTATTAACCACGCCCATCTAAGCCACTCCCACTGACCACCCCACCCAAGCCACGCCCCTCACCGGTGACTGACAGCTCCTCGATCGCCCGGCACTTACAGCAAACCCCGCCCTTAGCCACGCCCAAACCCCCACCCATTAACCACGCCCATCCAAGCCCCTCCCATTGACCAAGCCCCTCCCATTGGTCACGCCCCCGAAAAGCCCCGCCCCTCCCCGGTGACTGACAGCTTCTCGATGGCGCGGCGCTCACTACAGCAAGCCACGCCCCTCCCAAACCCCACCCACTGACTACGCCCCTCAAAGCCCCGCCCACTGACCACACCCACACAAGCCACGCCCACCGCAAAAGCCCCGCCCCTCACCGGTGACTGACAGCTTCTCGATGGCGCGCGCTCGCCGCGGCTGCAGTGCGGGGGCAGCGAGTAACCCTTGATGCTGCGGCCCGTGCGCACCCGGCTGCTCAGCACGTACTTGGGGTCCAGGTCCTCGCCGCCCTGAGACCCCAAAATCGGGTGGGGACACCCCCAAAAATCACAAAAAACCCCATAAAAATCCCATTAAAAAAACCCAAAAAATTACCCGAAAATTCCCCGAAAAATGCCCCCCAAAATCCCGGTGGTAACTCAGGTGAGGATGCTCAGCACGTACTTGGGGTCCAGGTCCTCGCCGCCCTGAGACCCCAAAATCGGGTGGGGACACCCCCAAAAATCACAAAAAACCCCATAAAAATCCCATTAAAAAAACCCAAAAAATTACCCGAAAATTCCCCGAAAAATGCCCCCCAAAATCCCGGTGGTAACTCAGGTGAGGATGCTCAGCACGTACTTGGGGTCCAGGTCCTCGCCGCCCTGAGACCCCAAATTCGGGTGGAGACACCCCCAAAAATCACAAAAAACCCCAAAAAAATCCCAAATCTGCAGCAAAATACCCCCAAAAAATTCCCCAAAAATGCCCAAAAAATACATCTGAGTATCAGATGAGGATGCTCAGCACGTACTTGGGGTCCAGGTCCTCGCCGCCCTGAGACCCCAAATTCGGGTGGGGACACCCCCAAAAATCACAAAAAACCCCATAAAAATCCCATAAAAAAACCCCAAAAAATTACCCGAAAATTCCCCGAAAAATGCCCCCCAAAATCCCGGTGGTAACTCAGGTGAGGATGCTCAGCACGTACTTGGGGTTCAGGTCCTCGCCGCCCTGAGACCCAAATTCGGGTGGGGACACCCCCAAAAATCACAAAAAACCCCATAAACCCCCCACAAATTTACCCGAAAATTCCCATAAAAAAATCTGCATCAAAATTCCTCCAAAAATCCCATTAAAAATCTCTCTGAGATATCACAAGGGGCTGCTCAGCACGTACTTGGGGTCCAGGTCCTCGCCGCCCTGCGCCCCAAAATTCGGGTTGGGACACCCCCAAAAATCACAAAAATCCCAAAAAAAACCCATAAAAAATTCTCCTAAAAAACCCCCAAAATTACCCGAAAATTCCCCGAAAAAAATCCTAAAAATTCACTGAAAAATACCCGGTGATAACTCAAGTGGGGATGCTCAGCACGTACTTGGGGTCCAGGTCCTCGCTGCCCTGCGCCCCGAAATTCGGGTGGGGACACCCCAAAAATCCCCAAAAAAACCCCAAAAAATTCCCAAAAATAAACCCCAAAAAATTTACCCGAAATTTCACCCCAAAAAAACCCCCAAAAATCCTCAAAATTCCCCCAAAAAAGGGGCTTGTCCCCACTTCTCTCCCCTCCTGAGAACTTTGGGGTCTCCCCCAGAAATTCGAGGACCCCTCCCACATTTCGGGGACCCCTCCCACATTTCAGGGACCCCTCCCACATTTCGGGGACCCCCCCAAATTTTGGGGTGCCCCCTGACCTTGAGGTTCTCGTTCACTTGAGGACCCCAGAGTGATCCTGTCTCCCCTTCCCTGCCCTCCTAAGAACTTTGGGGTCTCTCCCACATTTCAGGGACCCCTCCCACATTTCGGGGACCCCTCCCAGATTTCGGGGACCCCCCCAAATTTCGGGGTGCCCCCTGACCTTGAGGTTCTCGTGGTTGAGGTCGGTGCGGTGCTTGTCCGTGGGTTTGTAGCCGCCGTGCCGGTCCTGGATCACGGGATCGAAGAGATCCTTGAAAACCTCGTAGGATTCCTCGTCACCGGCCACGCAGCCCACGGTCATGATGAAGGGATGGCCTGGGACGGGGGGAAAAGAGTTTGGGATTGGGATTGGGATTGGGATGGGATTGGGATGGGATTGGGATGGGATTGGGATGGGATTGGGATGGGATTGGGATGGGATTGGGATGGGATTGGGATGGGATTGGGATGGGCAGGGACCCACGGTCATGATGAAGGGATGGCCTGGGACGGGGGGAAAAGAGTTTGGGATTGGGATTGGGATTGGGATGGGATTGGGATGGGATTGGGATGGGATTGGGATGGGATTGGGATGGGCAGGGACCCACGGTCATGATGAAGGGATGGCCTGGGACGGGGGGAAAAGAGTTTGGGATTGGGATTGGGACTGGGACCAGTTTGGGATTGGGACCAGTTTGGGACTGGGACCAGTTTGGGATTGGGACCAGTTTGGGATTGGGATTGGGACTGGGACCAGTTTGGGATTGGGACCAGTTTGGGACTGGGACCAGTTTGGGATTGGGACCAGTTTGGGATTGGACCAGTTTGGGATTGGGATTGGGACTGGGACCAGTTTGGGATTGGGACCAGTTTGGGATTGGGACCAGTTTGGGATTGGGACTGGGACCTGAGGAGGGGTCTCTGACCCCATGGTCACTTTGAAGCCCCCCTGGTGGGTTCAGAACCCCATAATAGGTTTGAAGCCCCCCATGATGGGTTGGAAGCCCCCCCTGGGTGGGTCCAGGACCCCCCGGTGAGTCCAGGACCCCCATGATGCATTTGAGGACCCCCCATAATGGGTTCGAAGCCCCCCTGGATGGGTTTGAAGCCCCCCTGGGTGGGTTTGAAGCCCCCCCTGGGTGGGTCCAGGACCCCCATGGGTGGATCCAGGACCCCCTGGGTGGATCCATAACCCCCCTGGGTGGATCCATGACCCCATAATGGGTTTGAAGCCCCCCGGGTGGATCCAGGACCCCCCTGGATGGATCCATGACCATGGTGGGTTTGAAGCCCCCCCGGGTGGATCCAGGACCCCCCGGTGAGTCCAGGACCCCCATGATGCATTTGAGGACCCCCCATAATGGGTTTGAAGCCCCCCTGGATGGGTTTGAAGCCCCCCTGGGTGGGTTTGAAGCCCCCCTGGGTGGGTTTGAAGCCCCCCATGGGTGGATCCATGCCCCCCCCTCTGGATGGGTTTGAAGCCCCCCCCCCGGGTGGATCCAGGACCCTCCCCGGGTGGATCCATGACCATGGTGGGTTTGAAGCCCCCCTGGGTGGGTTTGAAGCCCCCCATGGATGGATCCATGCCCCCCATGGGTGGATCCATGCCCCCCCTCCATGGATGTATCCATGCCCCCCCATGGATGTATCCATGCCCCCCATGGAAGGATCCATGCCCCCCCCCATGGGTGTATCCATGCCCCCCCATGGATGGATCCATGCCCCCCCATGGGTGGATCCATGCCCCCCCCCCCCAGCACCCACCGGGGTTGTCCACGCCGGTCTGGATGACGTCATCGAGGGTGAAGCCGCTGGGGGTCTCCTTGTCGCGCAGTTTCTGGTACAGGGCGGGGGTCAGCACCTTGGCCATGTGGTTGTTGTGCTTGGACAGGTCCGGGAACTCCTCCTCGGCCGAGAACTTCTGCTTGTACTTGTTGTGGGTGTTGCTGAAGGGCATGGCTGCGGGCACAGGTGGGCACAGGTGGGCACAGGTGAGCACAGGTGAGCACAGGTGAGGCACAGGTGAGGGACAGGTGAGGGACAGGTGATATTTGGGTGTGACAGGGTTGTGGGTGTTGCTGAAGGGCATGGCTGCGGGCACAGGTGGGCACAGGTGGGCACAGGTGAGCACAGGTGAGCACAGGTGAGGCACAGGTGAGGGACAGGTGAGGGACAGGTGATATTTGGGTGTGACAGGGTTGTGGGTGTTGCTGAAGGGCATGGCTGCGGGCACAGGTGAGGTACAGGTGAGCACAGGTGAGGCACAGGTGAGGCACAGGTGAGGCACAGGTGAGCGACAGGTGAGCACAGGTGAGGGACAGGTGATATTTGGGTGTGACAGGGTTGTGGGTGTTGCTGAAGGGCATGGCTGCGGGCACAGGTGAGGTACAGGTGAGCACAGGTGAGCACAGGTGAGGCACAGGTGAGGCACAGGTGAGGCACAGGTGAGCACAGGTGAGGGACAGGTGAGGCACAGGTGAGGGACAGGTGAGGGACAGGCGATATTTGGGTGTGACAGGGTTGTGGGTGTTGCTGAAGGGCATGGCTGCGGGCACAGGTGAGGTACAGGTGAGGCACAGGTGAGGCACAGGTGAGCACAGGTGAGGCACAGGTGAGGTACAGGTGAGGTACAGGTGATATTTGGGTGTGACAGGGTTGTGGGTGTTGCTGAAGGGCATGGCTGCGGGCACAGGTGAGGTACAGGTGAGCACAGGTGAGCACAGGTGAGGCACAGGTGAGGCACAGGTGAGGCACAGGTGAGGGACAGGTGAGCACAGGTGAGGCACAGGTGAGGGACAGGTGAGGGACAGGCGATATTTGGGTGTGACAGGGTTGTGGGTGTTGCTGAAGGGCATGGCTGCGGGCACAGGTGAGGCACAGGTGAGCACAGGTGAGGCACAGGTGAGCACAGGTGAGGGACAGGTGAGCACAGGTGAGCACAGGTGAGGCACAGGTGAGGCACAGGTGAGGCACAGGTGAGGGACAGGTGAGCACAGGTGAGGCACAGGTGAGGGACAGGTGAGGGACAGGCGATATTTGGGTGTGACAGGGTTGTGGGTGTTGCTGAAGGGCATGGCTGCGGGCACAGGTGAGGCACAGGTGAGCACAGGTGAGGCACAGGTGAGGGACAGGTGAGGGACAGGCGATATTTGGGTGTGACAGGGTTGTGGGTGTTGCTGAAGGGCATGGCTGCGGGCACAGGTGAGGTACAGGTGAGCACAGGTGAGCACAGGTGAGCACAGGTGAGGGACAGGTGAGGGACAGGTGAGGTACAGGTGAGGTACAGGTGATATTTGGGTGTGACGGGGTTGTGGGTGTTGCTGAAGGGCATGGCTGCGGGCACAGGTGAGCAGAGGTGAGCACAGGTGAGCACAGGTGAGCACAGGTGAGGCACAGGTGAGGGACAGGTGAGGTACAGGTGATATTTGGGTGTGACAGGGTTGTGGGTGTTGCTGAAGGGCATGGCTGCGGGCACAGGTGAGGTACAGGTGAGCACAGGTGAGGCACAGGTGAGGCACAGGTGAGGCACAGGTGAGCGACAGGTGAGCACAGGTGAGGGACAGGTGATATTTGGGTGTGACAGGGTTGTGGGTGTTGCTGAAGGGCATGGCTGCGGGCACAGGTGAGGTACAGGTGAGCACAGGTGAGGCACAGGTGAGGCACAGGTGAGGCACAGGTGAGGCACAGGTGAGGACAGGTGAGCACAGGTGAGGGACAGGTGATATTGGGTGTGACAGGGTTGTGGGTGTTGCTGAAGGGCAATGGCTGCGGGCACAGGTGAGGTACAGGTGAGGACAGGTGAGGGACAGGTGAGGTACAGGTGATATCTGGGACAGGTGAAGCCAGGTGACACAGGGGATGGACAGGTGAATTTGGGGACAGCCAGGTGACTTTGGGGACAGGTGACACCTGGAACGGGGACACGGGGACAGCCAGGTGACATTGGGGGGGGGGCACCGGGGACGGGGCGTGGCCTCCCCTCTGTGGGCGTGGCCTGTTGGGGACGTGGTCTGTTTCGGGGGCGTGGCCTGTTTGGGGGCGTGGTCTATTCGGAGGTGTGGCCTGTTTGGGGATGTGACCTGTTTCGGGGGCGTGGCCCGTTTTGGGGCGTGCCCTGTTTGGGGTGTGGCCTGTTTGGGGGTGTGGTCTGTTTGGGGGCGTGGCCTGTTTTGGGGGCGTGGCCGCCCCTCTCCGCTCCTTGTTCGGCCCGGGGTTATTTATAGCCCGGGGAGGGGGGAGGGGCGGCCGGGGGGAGGGGAGGGGAGGGGTCCCCGTGACACCGGGGGGGGTCCCGGTCCCGGGTCTGAATCCCGGTCTCGGATCCCGGTCCCGAATTCCGGTCCCAGTCCCCAAAACCCGGTCCCGGTTCTGGTTCTGAGTCCTGATCCCGGTTCTAAATCCCGATCCCAGTCCCGGTTCCGAGTCCCAAATCCCGAATCCCGGTCCCGGTTCCGAATCCCAAATCCCGAATCCCGGTCCCGGTTCTGAATCCCGGTCCCCAAAACCCGGTCCCGGTCCCGGTTCCGAATCCCAAATCCCGGTCCCGATCCCGGTCCCAATCCCGGTCCCGGTTCCGAATCCCAAATCCCGAATCCTGGTCCCGATCCCGGTCCCGGTTCCGATCCCGGTTCCGAATCCCAAATCCCGGATCCCGATCCCGGTCCCGGTTCCAAATCCCAAATCCCGGTTCCGATCCCGGTTCCGAATCCCAAATCCCGGATCCCGGTCCCGATCCCGGTTCCGAATCCCAAATCCCGGTTCCGATCCCGGTTCCGAATCCCAAATCCCGGATCCCGATCCCGGTCCCGGTTCCAAATCCCAAATCCCGGATCCCGGTCCCAGTCCCTGTCTCGGTTTCGAATCCCGGTCCCGATCCCAGTCCCGGTCCCGGTGACACCGGGGGTGTCCCGGTCCGATTGGGGTCCCGGTTCCGTCCCGGTCCCGATTGGGGTCCCGGTCCTGTCCCGATCCCATCCCGGGGGTCCCGGCCCCGTCCCGGGGGTCTCTCGGGGGGTTCCGATCCCGATTTGGGTCCCGGTCCCGTCCCGGTCCCGATTTGGGTCCCGGGGGTCTCTCGGGGGGGTCCCGGTCCCGATTTGGGTCCCGGTTCTGTCCCGGGGGTCCCTCGGGGGGTTCCGGTCCCGACTGGGGTCCCGGGGTTCTCCCGGGGGTCCCGGTCCCATCCCGGGGGTCTCCCGGTTTCTCTCCCGGTCCCGATTTGGGTCCCGGGGGTCTCGGTCCCATCCCGGGGTCTCCCGGGGTCCCGCTCCCATCCCGGGGGTCTCCCGGTTCTCTCCCGGTCCCGCTCCCATCCCGGGGGTCCCGCTCCCATCCCGGGGGTCTCCCGGGGTCTCCCGGTCCCGATTTGGGTCCCGGGGGTCCCGCTCCCATCCCGGGGGTCTCCCGGGGGTCTCCCGGTCCTACCTGTCTCTCTCGCCGGGGCCGGCTCGGTTCGGTTCGGGTTCGGCACCGGGCGCGGGGAGGAGCGGTGGGAGCGGGACCCCCACCCGGGGGCGCTTTTATCCCCCCCGGGACCCCCCCGGGACCCCGCCCCACACCGGGGGCTCCGGGGGGGTTCGGGGGTCCCGAACCGGCCGGAACCGGGGCCGCCCCCGCCCCACGCGAGACCCTCGGGGACCCCCCCGGAGCCGCCCCCCGGTGTCCGGTGTCGGTCCGGGGAGGGGGGGGGGGGTCCCGGCACCTGCCGCCCCCCCCCGGGGCCACGGGACCACCCCCCAAAAATAGCGGGGCCGCCCCCGAATAGAGGGGCCGCCCTAAAATAGCGGGACCACCCCCCAATTAACGGGACCACTCTAAAATAGCGGGACCACCCCCCAAAAATAGCGGGGCCGCCTTAAAATAGCGGGACCACCCCCTGAATTACCGGGACCACCCCCCAATTACCGGGACCCTCTAAAATTACCGGGACCACCCCTCAAAAATAGCGGGGCCGCCCCCGAATAGCGGGGCCGCCCTAAAATAGCGGGACCACCCCCCAATTAACGGGACCACTCTAAAATAGCGGGACCACCCCCCAAAAATAGCGGGGCCGCCTTAAAATAGCGGGACCACCCCCCTGAATTACCGGGACCACCCCCCAATTACCGGGACCCTCTAAAATTACCGGGACCACCCCTCAAAAATAGCGGGGCCGCCCCCGAATAGCGGGGCCGCCCTAAAATAACGGGACCACCCCCCAATTAACGGGACCACCCTAAAATAGCGGGACCACCCCCCAAAAATAGCGGGGCCGCCTTAAAATAGCGGGACCACCCCCCTGAATTACCGGGACCACCCCCCAAAAATAGCGGGACCGCCCTAAAATAACGAGACCACCCCCCAATTAACGGGGCCGCCCCTCAGTTACCGGGACCCTCTAAAATTACCGGGACACCCCCCAAAAATAGCGGGGCCGCCCTAAAATAACGAGACCACCCCCCAATTACCGGGACCCTCTAAAATTACCGGGACCACCCCTCAAAAATAGCGGGGCCGCCCTAAAATAACGAGACCACCCCCCAATTAACGGGGCCGCCCCCCAGTTACCGGGACCCTCTAAAATTACCGGGACCACCCCCCAAAAATAGCGGGACCGCCCTAAAATACCGGGACCACCCCCCAATTAACGGGACCACCCCCCAAAAATAGCGGGACCGCCCCCGAATAGCGGGATCGCCCTAAAATAGCGGGACCACCCCCCAATTAACGGGGCCGCCCCCCAAAAATAGCGGGGCCACCCTAAAATAACGGGACCACCCCCCTGAATTACCGGAACTACCCCCCAAAAATAGCGGGACCACCCCCCAAAAACAGCGGGGCCGCCCCCGAATAGTGGGACCGCCCCAAAATAACGGGACCACCCCCCTGAATTACCGGGACCACCCCCCAATTAACGGGGCCGCCCCCCAGTTACCGGGACCCTCTAAAATTACCGGGACCACCCCCCAAAAATAGCGGGACCACCCCCCAATTACCGGGACCCACTAAAATAGCGGGACCCCTCCCCAAAATATCGGCGGCCCCGGTAATTGGGGGGGGTCCCGTTAATTTGGGGAGGGGTCCCGGTAATTGGGGGGGGTCCCGTTAATTTGGGGAGGGGGTCCCGTTAATTTGGGGAGGGGTCCCGGTAATTGGGGTTCCCATTAATTTGGGGAGGGGTCTCGTTAATTTGGGGGTGGTCCCGCTATTTTTGGGTGGGGGTCTCGATTTTGGGGTCCCGTTAATTCGGGGGGTGGTCCCGTTAATTTGGGGAGGGGTCCCGTTAATTTTAGGGGGTCCCGCTATTTTTTTTGGGGGGTGGTCCCGATATTTGGGATTTTTTTTGGGGGGTGGGAGAGAGGGAATTGAGGGGGGGGGATCCCCCCAATAATTTTCGGGGTGGGGGAGGGGGATCCGCTGGCTCAGGGCAATCCAAGCCGGGCCCCGCCCCCCCCTCCCCCTCCCCCACCCCCCAGCCCCGCCCCTCCCCCCCTATTTTTAGGTCGGCTCCGGTTTCCCGGGGGGGATCCGGTGTCGGAATTTGGGGGAGGGGGAGGGGGAGGGGTCCTGAGGAGGGGGCGCGGGAGGGACGGAGGGGGAGGGGACCCCCCCCCCCCCCAAAAAAAAAAAAAAAAAAAAATTCTGGGGGGAAACTGAGGCACCAAAAAGGGGGGGGGAGGGGCGATCAGCCTTTATTGTGGGGGAGGGGAGTTTACAAAAGTGGGGGGGTCTGGGGGGGGGAGGGGATCGCAGTGGATCCCGGGGGGGAGGGGGGGATCCGGTCCCTCCTCCAGGGGGGTGGGAGGGGGAGGGGGGGTCCAGACCCCCCCACACCCCCCAAAAAAAGGGATCCAGTCCCAGTCTGGCTCCAGATCCCCCCTGGATCCCCTGGGTGGATCCGGACCCCTCCCCCCAAAAGGGATCCAGTCCCACTCTGGCACTTGGGGGGGTCCAGATCCCCCCTGGATCCCTTGGGGGGTCCAGATCCAGACAACCCCCCGCCTCCCCCTCTTCCTTTTCCTCCAGGGGGTGGATCCCGAGTGGATCCTGGGTGGATCCCAGGTGATTCCCAGGGTGAATCCTGGAGTGGTTCCGGGTTGGATCCCGGGTGGATCCCAGGCTGGATCCTGGGTGGATCCAAGGTGAATCCCGGGGTGGATCCCGTGTGGATCCCAGGCAGATTCCCAGGGTGGATCCTGGACTGGATCCCGGGTGAATCCCGGGTGGTTCCAGGGTGGATCCCGGCGGATCCCAGGTGGATTCCAGGGGAGGATCCTGGGAGGATCCCTGGTGGATCCCAGGCTGTTCCAGGGTGGATCCCAGCTGGATCCTGGGGTGGATCCCGTGGGTGAATCCCAGGCTGATTCCAGGCTGTTCCCAGGTGGATCCCAGGCTGTTCCAGGCTGGATCCGGGTGGATCCCGGGTGGATCCCGGGTGGATCCCGGTGGATCCCGTGCTCACAGGGTCTGGGTGATGGCCTGGACGCGCTGCAGCCCCTCCCCCGCCTGCAGCTGCTCCCACGTCAGCAGCGACAGCCCCAGCTGATCCTCCTGGGGGAGGGGACAGGGATCCACTGCTGGGATCGGGGGGGATCGGGGGGGATCCGAGGGGATTTGAGGGATCCTGGGGACATCTGGGGGGCATCTGAGGGATCTTGGAGGGTCTGGGAGGGATCTGAGGGGGTTGGGGGGGATCTGGGGGGATCCTGGGGGGATCTGAGGGGATTAGGAGGATCCTGGAGGGTCTGGGGGGTCTGAGGGGATTTGGAGGATCCTGGGGGATCCTGGAGGGTCTGGGGGGGATCTGGGGGGATCTGGAGGGTCTGGGGGGATCCTGGGGGGATCTGAGAGATCCTGGAGGGTTGGGAGGGATCTGGGGGCTTGGGGGGATTTGGGGGGGTCTGGGGGGATCTGAGGGGATTTGGGGAATCCTGGAGGATCTGGGAGGGATCTGGGGGGATCCTGGAGGGTCCGGGAGGGATCTGGGGAGTTTGGGGGAGATTTGGGCAGGTCCTGGAGGTTCTGAGGGGATCTGGGAGGGATCTCAGGGATCCTGGAGGGTCTGGGCGCTCTGCAGGATCCCCAGGGATCCCCGGGTGATCCAGTGGATCCTGTACCTGGTGGAAGGGCTGGGGATGGGTGGGTGGGTTGTGGGGGGCTCAGGGCTTTCTGGGGGCTCTGTGGGACCCCCCCTGTGACCCCCCCATGACCTGACAGGATCCCAGGCGATCCCAGGTGACCCCAGGTGATCCAGTGGCTCCCATACCTGCCAGAAGGGCTGGGGGGGGCTCTAGGGGGCTCAGGGCTCTGCAGGACCCCCCTGTGACCCCCCCCCATGACCTGACAGGATCCCAGGTGATCCTGGGTGATCCCAGGAGATCCCAGGTGATCCAGTGGATCCCTGACCTGGCAGAAGGCTGGGGGGGCTCTAGGGGGCTCGGGGCTCTGCAGGACCCCCCCATGACCTGACAGGATCCCAGGTGATCCCAGGTGATCCCGGGTGATCCAGTGGATCCCTGACCTGGCAGAAGGGCTGGGGGGGCTCTAGGGGCTCAGGGCTGTCTGGGGGCTCTGTGGGACCCCCCTGTGACCCCCAGGATCCCGGATCCCGGGTGATCCCCGGGTGATCCCCGGTGATCCGGTGGCTCCCGTACCTGCCGGAAGGGCTGGGCCATGTGGCGCAGGAAGCTCTTGGCCGCCTGCACGGCCTCGTCCACGGTGAGGTTCAGGTGAGCCTCGGGCAGGTGCTCCTGCAGCCAGCGCGGCAGCTTGGAGCGCTTGTCAGCCCGGGAGAAGCGCTGGGCAGGGGGGAAAAACCGGGAGAAATGGGGGGAAATGGAGAAAAACGGGGGAGAAATGGGGGGATATGGGGGGAAATGGGGGGAAACGGTGAAGAAATGGAGAAAAAACGGGGGGAAAATGGAGAAAAACGGTGGAAAAATGGGGGAAATGGGGGGAAATGGGGGGGAAAATGGGGGGAATGGAGAAAAACGGGAGAAATGGAGAAAAAGGGTGAAAAAATGGAGAAAAACGGTGAAAAATGGAGGAAAATGGGGGGAAAATGGGGAAAATGGTGAAAAATGGGAAAAATGGGGGAAATGGAAAAAACCGGTGAAAAAATGGGGAAAATGGGGGAAATGGAAAAAAACGGTGAAATGGGGGAAAATGGGGAAATGGGGGAATGGGGGAAACAGGGGGGAAACAGACCCCAAACACCTCCAAATCCCCCCAGCCCTCCCCAAACCGACCCCAAATCGACCCTAAAACCCCCCCCAAACTGGACCTAAACCCCTCAGGACCCCACAAATCCCCCCTAGACCCCCTCAGGATCCCCCAAATCCCCTCGGGACCCCCTCAGGACCCCCCAAACCCTCCTCAGAACCCCTCAAACTGACCCCAAACTGATCCTAAATCCCCTCAAACTGACTGCAAACCGACCCCAAATCCCCCCATACCCACCCTAAACCCTCTCAGGACCCCCCAAATCCCACCCAGACCCCCTCAGGACCCCCCCCAATCTCCCCAAATGCCCTCGGGACCCCCCAAACTGACCCCAAAGTGATCCTAAATCCCCCCAAACCAACCCCAAATCCCCCCAAACTCCCCCAGACCGACCCCAAATCCCCCCAAACCGACCCCAAACTGACCCTAAACCCCCTCAGGACCCCCAAATCCCCTCAGACCCCCTCGGGACCCCCCAAATCCCCTCAGGACCCCCACCCCCCAAATCCCCCCCTAACAACCACCTCAGTACCCCCAAACTGATCTAATCCCCCCAATCCACCACAAACCGACCCCAACCCACCCTAAACCCCCTTGACCCCCAAATCCCCCCAGAACCCTCGGACCCCAAATCCCACCCAAACCTCAGCACCCCAAATCCCCTCGAGGACCCCCCAAATCCCCCCAATCCCCACCTTATCAGCGAACACCATGATCCCATATCGGTTTTTCCCCCTGAGCGCTCTCCCCACGCACTGTCGCCGCCCCCAACCACACCCCAAACCCACCCTAAACCCCCCCAAATCCCCCCTAGACCCCCTCAGGACCCCCCAAATCCCCTCAGGACCCCCCAAACCCCCTCAGAACCCCTCAAACTGACCCCAAAGTGATCCTAAATACCCTCAAACCCACTGCAAACCGACCCCAAATCCCCCCAAACCCACCCCAAACTGACCCTAAACCCTCTCAGGACCCCCCAAATCCCCCCTAGACCCCCTCAGGATCCCCCAAATCCCCTCGGGACCCCCTCGGGACCCCCCAAATCCCTCGACCCCCAATCCCCAATCCCCACCTTATCAGCGAACACCATGATCCCATAGTCGGTTTTCCCCCTCAGTGCTCTCCCCACGCACTGGCCGCGCCCAACCCACCCCAAAACCCCACCCTAAACCCCCCCAAATCCCCCCTAGAACCCCTCAGGGACCCCCCCAAATTCCACAGGACCCCAAAACCCTAAACCCCCCAACACTGACCCCAAAGTGATCCTAAATACCCTCCAAACCCACCCTGCAACCGACCCAAAATCCCAGGAAACCCACCCCCAAACTGACCCCAAACCCCTCAAGGACCCCCCAATAACCCCCTATTAAGACCCCCCAGGATCCCCCAAAATCCCCTCGGAACCCCCCAGACCCCCCAACCCCCCCAATCCCACCTTAACAGCAAACCCCATGATCCCATAGTCGTTTACCCCCTCAGTGCTCCTACCCCAACGCACGCCCCGAGCCCCCAAAACACCCCAAACCCCCGCTACCTAAAACCCCCCCAAATCCCCTCCTAAACCCCCCCAGGAACCCCCAAATCCCTCGGACCCCCCAAAACCCCCTCAGAACCCTCATTCTGACCCCAACTGAGGATCCTAAATACCCTCAACCCACTGCAACCGAACCTCCAGAATCCCCCAAACCCCCCCCAACGGACCCCAAACCCCTCCTCCAGGAACCCCCCAAATCCCCCCTAGTCCCCCTCAGGATCCCCCAATCACCTCGGGAACCCCCAAACCCCCTCGAACCCCTCAAACACCCCAAAGTGATCCTAAATACCCTCAAACCCCTGCAAACCGACCCATAACCCCCAAACCACCCCCCCCAAAATGACCCTAAACCCTCCAGACCCCCCAAATCCCCCTAAGAGCCCCTCATGGATCCCCCAAATCCCCTCGTGGAACCTCCTTCGGGATCCCCAAATCCCCCCTAGACCCCCAAGGACCCCCCAAAACCCCTCGGGACCCCCTACAGAACCCCCAACCCCCCCAATCCCCACCTTATCAGCGAACACCATGATCCCATAGTCGGTTTTCCCCCTCAGTGCTCTCCCCACGCACTGTGCCGCGTGCCGCATGGCGTCGAAGGTGAGGAAGTCGCCCTCGCGCACCTGGAGCTGCTCCCGTAGGAATTCCAGCCGGGCCTGGGGGGGGGTCAGGGGTGAGACCCCCGGGGAACCCCCCCAGGTGTTCAACAGGTACCCTCAAATATCCTAAAAGACCCCCCAGGTGTCCCCCAGGTAACCCCAGGTGTCCTAAACACCCCCCAGGTATCCAGCCCAGGTGTTCTCCCACACCTGGAGGAAATTTCAGGGGGGATTTGGGGGTGAGACCCCCGGGGAACCCCCCCAGGTAACCCCAGAGACCCCCAGGTGTCCTAAAGACCCCCGCATGTAACCCCAGGTATCCTAAAGACCCCCCCAGGTAACCCCAGGTATCCTAAAGATCCCCCCAGGTAACCCCAGGTGCCCTAAAGACCCCCCCAGAGACCCCCAGGTATCCCCCAGGTAACCCCAGGTGCCCTAAAGACCCCCCCAGAGACCCCCAGGTGTCCTAAAGACCCCCCCAGGTAACCCCAGGTATCCCAAAGACCCCCCAGAGACCCCCAAATATCCCCCAGGTAACCCCAGGTATCCTAAAGATCCCCCCAGGTAACCCCAGGTGTCCTAAAGACCCCCCCAGGTAACCCCAGGTATCCTAAAGACCCCCCCAGAGACCCCCAGGTATCCCCCAGGTAACCCCAGGTGTCCTAAAGACCCCCCCCAGGTAACCCCAGGTATCCCAGCCCAGGTGTTCTCCCACACCTGGAGGAAATTTCAGGGGGAATTTGGGGGTGAGACCCCCGAGGAGCCCCCCCAGGTAACCCCAGAGACCTCCAGGTGTCCCCCAGGTAACCCCAGAGACCCCCAGGTAACCCCAGGTAACCCCAGAGACCCCCAGGTAACCCCAGGTATCCCAGCCCAGGTGTTGTCCCACACCTGCAGCTGCTCCCGTCGGAATTTCGGATGGAATTTGGGGTGGGGGTCCCTCAAACCCCCCCTGGGACCCCCAAACCCCCCTCGAGACCCCCCAAAATCCCCTCGAGACCACCCTGGCACCCCCAAAAACCCACCCAGACCCCCAAAAATCCCCCCTGAGACCCCCAAACCCCCCACACCTGCAGCACAGGTGAGCTCCTGCAGCTGCTCCCATGGGAATTTCGGATGGAATTTGGGGTGTGGGTCCCTCAAACCCTCCCTGAGACCCCCAAACCCCCCTCAAGACACCCCTGGGACCCCCAAAAAACCCCTCAAGACCCCCAAAAACCCCCCTGGGACCCCCAAAAATCCACCCAGACCCCCCCAACCCCCCCACACCTGCAGCACAGGTGAGCTCCTGCAGCTGCTCCCGTGGGAATTTCGGATGGAATTCGGGGTGGGGGTCCCTCAAACCCTCCCTGGGACCCCCAAACCCCCCTCGAGACCCCCCAAAATCCCCCCTGGGACCCCCAAAAATCATCTTGGGACCCCCCAAACCCCCCACACCTGCAGCACAGGTGAGCCCCTGCAGCTGCTCCTGGGGGAATTTCGGATGGAATTTGGGGTGGGGTCCCTCAAACCCCCCCTGAGACCCCCAAACCCCCCTCGAGACCCCCCAAAATCCCCTCGAGACCACCCTGGGACCCCCAAAAACCCACCCAGACCCCCAAAAATCCCCCCTGAGACCCCCAAACCCCCCACACCTGCAGCACAGGTGAGCCCCTGCAGCTGCTCCCATGGGAATTTCGGATGGAATTTGGGGTGGGGGTCCCTCAAACCCCCCCTGGACAACCCCCCAAACACCCCTCGGAGACCCCCAAAAATCCCTCAACACTGGACCCCCAAAAACCCACCCAGACCCCCAAAAATCCCCCTGAACCCCCCAAACCCCCCACACCTGCAGCACAGGTGAGCCCTGCAGCTGCTCCCATGGGAATTTTCGGATGGAATTCGGGTGGGGGTCCCTCAAACCCCCCCTGGGACCCCCAAACCCCCCTCAAGACACCCCTGGGACCCCCAAAAACCCTCAAGACCCCCAAAAACCCCCCTGGGACCCCCAAAAACCCCCCTGAGACCCCCAACCCCCCACACCTGCAGCACAGGTGAGCTCCTGCAGCTGCTCCCATGGGAATTTCGGATGGAATTGGGGTGGGGTCCCTCAAACCCTCCCTGGGAACCCCCCAAACACCCCTGGAGACCCCAAACCCAAAAACCCCCCTGGGACCCCCAAAAATCATCTGACCCCCCACCACCCCCCCACACCTGCAGCACAGGTGAGCTCCTGCAGCTGCTCCCATGGGAATTTCGGATGGAATTGGGGTGGGGGTCCCTCAAAACCCCCCTGGGACCCCACAAACCCCCCTCGAGACCCCCCAAAATCCCCTCGAGACCACCCTGGCACCCCCAAAAACCCACCCAGACCCCCAAAAATCCCCCCAGAGACCCCCAAACCCCCACACCTGCAGCACAGGTGAGCTCCTGCAGCTGCTCCTGGGGGAATTTCGGATGGAATTTGGGGTGGGGGTCCCTCAAACCCCCTGGGACCCCCAAACCCCCCTCGAGACCCCCCAAAATCCCCCACCCTGGGACCCCCAAAAACCCACCCAGACCCCCAAAAATCCCCCCTGAGACCCCCAAAATCCCCCCACACCTGCAGCACAGGTGAGCTCCTGCAGCTGCTCCCATGGGAATTTCGGATGGAATTGGGGTGGGGGTCCCTCAAACCCTCCCTGGGACCCCCAAACCCCCCCCCCTGGACCCAAAAACCCAAACCCCCAAAAACCCCCCTGGGACCCCCAAAAATCCCCCAGACCCCCCAACCGACGCCTGTGCAAACGCAGGTGACCCCTGAAGCATGCACCCGGGCGAATAGATGGAATGGGGGAAAGGGGGTTCAAACCCCCAAAGAACCCAAACCCTCAACCCAAAAATCCCCCAAGGGACACCCCAAAATATCTGCCACTCAAACATCCCAATACAAATGCACAAAATAGCCAACAAAATTGCCCGAAATTGAAAATTTTGGGCCCCAAAAATCCCCCTAAATTCCCCCAAACCCCCAAAGTCACCCCAAAAATCCCCAATCGAGCCCAAATCCTCCAACCCCCAAAATTCGCCAACAAAATGCCCAAAAATCAAAACCCCACAAAACTCAGCAAAAAACTATGCTCCGGGGAATTCAAAAATTTGTGCGCCCCAAAACCCCCAATTGACCCCCAAAACCCCAAACACCCCAAAAATCCCAACCTGGGACCCCAAAACCCCCTGCCCACCTAAATGCGGGTCATTAAAGTGCCCGAAAAATCCGCCAAAATGATGACGGGAAAATGTCGGACCCCCAAAAATCCAATGTCCCCAAAAATCCGCCAAATCACCCAAAATCTGCCATACAAAATGTCCCAAAATTAAAAATTGTCACAAAATTGCCAAAAAAATTTCCCAAAATTGCAAAAATTTGCCCTAAACAATCCCAAATTTCCCCCAAAAATCCCAAAATGAACCCAAAAATCCCAAAAATCACCCAAACCAAAAATCCCAAAAGCGTCACCCCAAAATTCTCCAAATCAAAGTCCCGAAAATTAAAATTGTCACGAAAATTGCAAAAAATCTGCCCTGGAGAATTTCAAAAAATTTGCCCGAAAATTGCAAAAAATCTCACCTAAAATTGCCCAAAATTGCCCCAAAATTGCAAAAATTGCAAAAAAATTGCTCAAATATATCCCCAAATTTCCCAAAATCGCCCAAAATTCCCAAAATCATGCCCTGAGAGATTTAACCCAAATCCCAAAAAATCAAAAAACCAAAAACCCCACCCCAAAAAATCCGAAAAAATCCCAAAAAAATCCCAAAAAATCCCCAAAAAAAGTCCCAATCAAAAATCCCAAATCCACAAAATCGATGCCCTAAATTTCCCAAACCACCAATACGAGCCCTCCAGAGAAATTCCCCAAACACCAACCCCCCCAAAACCAAAAAAAACCCCACCAAAATTGCTCAGAATGCCCCAAAATTCCCAAATCTCACCAAAATCGATGCCCTCCGAGACTTTGCCCCGCCACCGAGAGCAGCACGCGCCGCGGCCGTTCTCACACGCTGGGAGGGGAAAAAGGGGAGACCCCACCCCAAAATAAACCCCCAAAATATCACAAAAATCTCCAAGATAGCCCCTAAAAAATCCCCCAAAAAATCCCCCCAAAAAAATCACCCCAAAAAATACAAAATTACCCCCAAAATCAAAAAATTCCCCCAAAAATAGAAAAATTCCCCCCCAAAAAATCCCCAAAAAATCCCCAAAATCTCCCCCAAAAAAACCCCAAAATTCCCCCCAAAAATCCCCAAATCTCCCCCAAAAATACAAAAATCCCCCCCAAAAAATCCCAAAATCCCCCCCCCCAAAAATCCTCCAAAATTCCCCCCAAAAAATACAAAAATTCCCCCAAAAAAATCCCAAATCCCTCCCAGCAAATCCCCCCAAAAAATCCCCCCAAAAAATCCCCAAATCCACCCCCAAAAAATCCTAAAATTCCCTCCAAAAAATCAAAAGTTCCCCCTAAAAAATCCCCAAAGCCCCCCAAAGTGCCCCCAAAATCCCCCCAGGACCCCTTCAGGACCCCCCAAAATCCCCCCAGGACCCCCCAAAACCCCTCCAGGACCCCCCAAAATCCCTCCAGGACCCCCCAAAATCCCCCAGGACCCCCCAAAATCCCTCCAGGACCCCCCAAAACCCTCCAGGACCCCCCAAATCCCTCCTGACCCCCCAAAACCCCCCCCAGACCCCCCAACCCCCAAATCCCCCCAAATCCCTCCAGGACCCCTCAAAATCCCCCCAACACCACCCCAGGACCCCCCAAAATCCCCCAGGACTCCCCAAAATCTCCCCAAACCCCCCCAGACTCCTTCCCCGACACCCCAAAATCCCCCCAAGCACCCCCAAATCCCCCCAAGACCCCCCAAACTCCCCCAGGACCCCCCAAACTCCCCCCAAGCCCCCAAAACTTTCCCCAAAACTCCCCCAGATCCCACAAACCCCATCAGGTCCCCCAAATCCCCCCAAAGCCCCCAAACCTCCACCCCCCCAGGACCCCTTCAAGACCCCCCAAACCCCACCAGACCCCCAAAACTCCCCCAGGACTCCCCAAATTCCCCTCAGGACCCCCAAATCCCCCCAAAGCCCCCCAAACCTTCCTCAAACTCCCAAATCCCCCCCAGGACCCCTCCAAAGACCCCCCAAATCCCCACCAGGACCCCCCAAACCCTCTCAGACCCCCCAAAACCCCCCAATGACCCCTCAGACCCCCCAAACTACCCCCCAAAGCCCCCCAAACCCCCCAGACCCCCAAATCTCCCCAGGACCCCCCAAAGCCCCCCCAAGACCTCCCCAAAACTCCCCCAAACCCCCAGGACCCCCCCAAAACCCCTCAAGGACCCCCCAAAACCCTTCAGGACCCCCAAAACTCCCCCAGGACCCCTTCAAACCCTCCCTGATCCCCAAAGCCCCCCCAAGCCCCCCAGAACCCCCAAATCCCCCAGGACCCCCCAAACCTTCCTCAGAACCCCCCAAAATCCCCCCCAGGACCCCCAAAACCCCTTCGGGACCCCCAAAATCCCCCAGGACCCCTTCAGACCCCTCCCTGACCCCCCAAAGCCCCCCAAATTCCCATCAGGACCCCCCAAATACCCCCAAGCCCCCCAAACTCCCCCCAAACCTTCCCCAAAACTTCCCTAAACTCCCCCAGGACCCCCCAAAACCCCTTCAGGACCCCCAAATCCCCTCTAGGACCCCTCAGACCCCTCCCTGACCCCCCAAACCCCCCCAGGACCCCCGACAATATCCCTAATCCTCGGTTATTTTCTCCGAGGGGGCTCTGAACGTTGGTCCTGAGTGGGTCCTGTTGGGTCCGATTGGGAGTAGCAGTTTTGTTCCTCTGGATGTTCTCCAGGGATTGCCCTGAGGGTGGGAATTTTGGGGGGTCCCTGAGGATTTGGTGGGTGGGGGTCCTGAGCAGATTTTGGGGGTCCTGGGGGGGTCTTGGGGGGGTCCTGGGGCGGTTTTGGGGGAGTTTTTTGGGTCTTGGGGGTGAATCTGGAGTTTTTGGGGAGGCTCTGAGAGGGATTTTGGGGGTCCAGGGGGAATTTGGGGGTCCTGGGTGGAGTTTTGGGGGTCCTGGAGGGATTTTGGGGGGTCCCGAGGGTTTTTGGGGGGTCCTGAGCAGATTTTGGAGGTCCTGGGGGGGTTTTGGGGGAGTTTTTGGGGAGGTTCTGGGGTTCCTCGAGAGGTTCTGGAGAATTTTTGGGGGTCCTGGAGGAATTTTGGGGGGTCCGAGGGTTTTTTGGGGGGTCCTGAGCAGATTTTGGGGGTCCTGGGGGGTCTTGGGGGGGTCCTGGGGCGGTTTTGGGGGAGTTTTTTGGCGTCTTGGGGGTGAATCTGGGGTTTTTGGGGAGGCTCTGAGAGGGATTTTGGGGGTCCAGGGGGAATTTGGGGTCCTGGGTGGAGTTTTGGGGGTCCTGGAGGGATTTTGGGGGGTCCCGAGGTTTTTGGGGTCCTGGGGGGGTTTTGGGGGATTTTTTGGGGTCCTCGAGGGGTTTTGGGGGAGTTTTTGGGAGGTTCTGGGGTTCCTCGAGAGGTTCTGGGGGATTTTTGGGGGTCTTGGGTGGATTTCTGGGTCCTGGGTGTTTTTTGGGGGTCCTGGGTGTTTTTTGGGGGTCCTGAGCAGATTTTGGGGGTCCTGGGGGGGTCTGGGGGGTCCTGGGGGTTTTGGGGAGTTTTTGGGGTCTTGGGGGAGAATCTGGGGCTCTGCGAGAGGTTCTGGGGGATTTTGAGGGAGTTTTGGGGTCCTGAGGGGAATTTGGGGGTCCTGGGTGTTTTATGGGGGTCCTGGGTCTTTTTTGGGGGGTCCTGAACAGATTTTGGGGGTCCTGGGGGGGTCTTGGGGGTCCTGGGGCGGTTTTGGGGAGTTTTTGGCGTCTTGGGGTGAATCTGGGGTTTTTGGGAGGCTCTGAGAGGATTTTGGGGGTCTAGGGGAATTTGGGGGTCCTGGGTGGAGTTTTGGGGTCCTGGGGATTTGGGGGTCCCGAGGTTTTTGGGGGTCCTGAGCAATTTTGGGGGTCCTGGGGGGTTTTGGGGAGTGGTTCTGAGGTTTGGGGAGTTTTTGGGATTCTGGGGTTCCTCGAGAGGTTCTGGGGAATTTTTGGGGGGTCCTGAGGAATTTTGGGGGTCCCGAGGGTTTTTGGGGGTCCTGAGCAGATTTTGGGGTCCTGGGGGGTCTTGGGGGGTCCTGGGGCGGTTTTGGGGAGTTTTTTGGTCTTGGGGTGAATCTGGAGTTTTTGGGAGGCTCTGAGAGGGATTTTGGGGGTCCTGGGGGAATTTGGGGTCCTGGGTGGAGTTTTGGGGGTCCTGAGGGATTTTGGGGGTCCTGGATGTTTTTTGGGGGTCTCAGGTGGATTTTGGGGGTCCTCAGGGGTCTTGGGGGGGTTTTGGGGAGATTTTTGGGGTCTTGGGGAGAATCTGGGGTTTTGGGAGAGGTTTTGAGGGATTTTGGGAGGATTTTGGGGTCCTGGGGGAATTTGGGGGGTCCTGGGTGGTTTTTGGGGGTCCTGGGTGTTTTTTGGGGGGTCCTGAGCAGATTTGGGGGTCCTGGGGGGGTTTTGGGGGGGTCTTGGGGGGTTTTGGGTCGTTTTTTGGGTCCTCGAGGGTTTTGGGGAGTTTTTTGGAGGTTTTCGGGGATTTTGGGGGTCCAAGGGGATTTTGGGGTCCTGGGGGAATTGGGGGTCCCGAGCAGATTTTGGGGTCCCAGTGCGAGTTTAGGTCTCAGGTGGATTTTTGGGGGCTCAGGTGAGATTTTGGGGTATTTTCGGTATTTTTTGATATTTTTGGGGGGATTTTTTCCCATTTTTGGGGCGATTTTTACGGGAATTTTTTTTTTATTTTTTGGGAGTTTTTTTTTGTCCTGATTTTTTTGGGGGATTTTTTTGGGGATTTTTTGGGGTTCTTTTTGGGCTTATTTTTGGGGATTTTTGGGAGTATTTTTGGGGCATTTTTTGGGTAGTTTTGGATGATTTTTTTGGCGATTTTTGGCATTTTTTGAGCATTTTTTTGGCGATTTTTATGGGATTTTTTTATTTTTTGAGTTTTTTTGTCCAGATTTTTTTGGGGGATTTTTTTGGCTTATTTTTGCGGATTTTTTGGGGATTTTTTGGGAGTATTTTTGGGGCATTTTTTGGGTATTTTTGGACGATTTTTTTGGTGACTTTTAGCATTTTTTGAGCATTATTTTGGATTTTTTTCCCCATTTTTCAGGCGATTTTCTTGGGGTTTTTTTTAATCCAGATTTTTTGGGGGTTAATTTTGGATTTTTGGGGATTTTCTGGCCTCACCTGCTCGTACCAGGAGGCCACGGTGCTCTCCAGGTAAACGTAGCTGGTGAAAAAAGCCACGAGGCCGTCGGGGACCACGGCCGAGAGCTCGAGCAGCAGCTGCCCGTAATTCCTGATCACCGCTGGATTTGGGGAAGTTCGGGGGGTTTAGAACCCCCAAAATCGAAAAGTTCACCCCAAAAAACCCCCAGAGCCAAATTCTCTAAGAAATCCCCTCAAAAATGGCTAAAAAATCCCCAAAAAAATCCCCAAAAAAATCCAAAAAATCCCCAAAAATGCAAAAAAAAATCCTAAAACAATCCTAAAAAATCTAAAAAATAATCTAAAAAACCCAAAATCCCCCCAAAAATTCCCCCAAAAAAGCCCAAAATTCCCAAAAACCCCTTAAAAACACCCTAAAAATCCCCCCAAAAATCCCAAAACCCCCAAAAAATCCCCAAAAACCCTCTAAAGAAACCCTAAAAAATCCCAAAAATCCCCCCAAAAAATCCTAAAAAAATCCCTTAAAAAACCCCCAAAAAATCCCAAAAAAAACCCCAAAAACCAAAAAAAATCCCCCAAAAATCCCAAAAAATTCCCAAAAAAATCCCAAATTCCCCCCGAGACCCCTCCCCAAATCCCCCCTCCCCCCCGAAGCCCCCAGACCCAAATTCCCCCCAAATCCCCCCAAAAAAACCCCCAAAACCCCCTTAAAAAATAAAAAAAAAAATAAAAAAAAATCAAAAAAAGCGCAAAGAAAACCCAAAAAAATCCCAAAAAACCCCAAAATTCCAAGACCCCTCCCCAAATTCCCCCCTCCTCCCCGAGACCCCTCCCCAAATTCCCTCCCTCCCCCCCGAAGCCCCCAGACCCAAATTCCCCCCAAATCCCCCCTAAAAAACCCCCAAAAAACCCCCCAAAAAATAAAAAAAAAAAATCAAAAAAACCCCCAAAAAAATCCCAAAAAATTCCCAAAAAATTCCCAAATTTCCTCCGAGACCCCTCCCCAAATTCCCCGAAGCCCCCAGACCCAATTCCCACCGATGTCCTCGCGGGTCTCGAATTTGGAGCTCATGGCCACCTGGTCATTGCCCCGGCCACGATCTGGGGAGGGGGCGACCGACTGAGCCGAGACCCCTCCCAAATTCACCCTGAGACCCCTCCCCAAATTCACCCGAGACCCCTCCCCAAATTCACCGAGACCCCTCCCCAAATTCACCTGAGACCCTCCCCAAATTCCCAGACCCCTCCCCAAATTAACCCAGACCCCTCCCCAAATTACCCGAGACCCCCCAAATCCCCCAAGACCCCCAGACCCAACCCCCATATCCTTGAGCCCCCCAATTCCCCCCAAATCCCCCCAAATCCCCCCTAAACCCCCCAAGCCTCCTCTAGACCCCTCCCCAAGACCCCCAGGACCCCCATCAAACCCCCCAGGACCCCTCCCCAATATCCCTGAGCCCCCCAGGACCCCCCAAAGCCCCCCCAAAATCCCCCCAAATCCCCCCAGGACCCCACCCCAAGAACCCCAGCCCCCCCCCGAAGCCCCCTAAACCCCCCAGGCCCCCTCAGGACCCCTCCCCAATATCCTTGAGCCCCCCAAACCCCCCCAAAGCCCCTCCAAAGACCCCCAGGACCCCTCCCCAAGACCCCCAGTACCCCCCGAAATCCATTTAAACCCCCCAGGACCCCCCAAATCCCCCCTAAACCCCCCCAAACCCCCCCAGGACCCCCCAAATCCCCCCCAACCCTCCCCAGGACCCCCCCAAACCCCCTCAGGACCCCTCCCCAATATCCCTGAGCCCCCCAAACCCCCCCTAAAACCCCCCCAAACCCCCTCCAAATCCCCCCAAATCCCCCCAAACCCCCCAAACCCCCCCCAGGACCCCTCCCCAAGACCCCCAGCCCCCCCCCCCTTCCCCCCCGGAGCCCCCTCCTCACCATGGGGCACAGGCAGGCCCGGGCCAGGGTCATGCTGAACGTT
Organism: Sitta carolinensis; assembly: GCA_032173965.1. Classification (NCBI taxonomy): domain Eukaryota; kingdom Metazoa; phylum Chordata; class Aves; order Passeriformes; family Sittidae; genus Sitta; species Sitta carolinensis. Next base: position 1,103,917 of record CM063311.1, read on the forward strand.
GCCATGGTAACGGGGCTGAACCCCAAAAGTTTGGGGTAAAACTCCAAGGGGGACAAAGTCTGGGGGGGGGGAGGGGGGAAATGGGGAGGGGCGTCAGGGGGGAGTGGGGGAGGGGGGGGGGGGTTGGGGAGGGGTCTTGGGGGGATTTGGGGGGGTTTGAGGGGATTTTGGGGGATTTTTGGGGGGATTGGGGGGATTTGGGGAGATTTTTGGGGGTCTCGGGGTCCCAGGAGATTTTTGGGGGTCTCAGGGATTTTGGGGAGGGTCTCAGGGGTCCCAGGGGGATTTGGAGAGGGTCCCAGGAGTCTTGGGACCTTTTGGGGGTCCCAGGGATTTTGGGGAGGGGTCCTGGGGGTTTTGGGCGAGTTTGGGGGGATTTTGGGGGGGTTGGGGGATTTTTGGGGATCCCAGGGGTTTTGGGGGGATTTTGGGGGTCCCAGGGGATTTTGGGGGGTCTCAGGGATTTTGGGAGGGGTCCTGGGGTCTTGGGGGGATTTTGAGGGGATTTTTGGGGGTCCTAGGGGGATTTGGGGGGATTTTTGGGAGGTCCTGAGGGGGTCTCAGGGGAATTTGGGGAGGGGTCTCGGGTGGATTTGGGGGTCTTGAGGATTTTTTGGGGGTCCTGGGGATTTGGGGAGGGGTCCTGGGGGATTTGGGGGAGTTTTGGGGGGATTTTGGGGGTCCCAGGGGGTTTTGGGGGATTTTTGGGGGGTCTTGGGGTCCCAGTGGAATTTGGGGAGGGGTCTCACCCCCGAGGTGATGATCACCGACTGGAAGCGCTCGAACACGGGGCCGATGGCGATGGAGGCGTCCAGGCAGCTGGGGAGGGGGGAAATCCCAAAAAAATCCCAAAAAATCCCCAAAAATCCCAAATTCCAACATCCCAAAAAAAACCCCAAAAAAATCCACCCAAAAAACCCCAAAATCCACCCAAAAAAACCCCCAAAATTCACCCAAAAAACCCCCAAAATTCACCCAAAAAACCCCAAAATCCACCCAAAAAACCCAAAATCCACCCAAAAAACCCCAAAATTCACCCAAAAAACCCCCAAAATCCACCCAAAAAACCCCAAAATTCACCCAAAAAATCCCCAAAATTCACCAAAAAAACCCAAAATTCACCCAAAAAACCCCAAAATCCACCCAAAAAAACCCAAAATTCACCCAAAAAACCAAAAAAAACCCAAAAATTTACCCAAAAAACCCCCAAACCCACCCAAAAATTTACCCAAAAAACCCCAAAAAATCCCAAATTCCAACATCCCAAAAAAACCCCCAAAAAAATCCACCCAAAAAACCCCAAAATTCACCCAAAAAACCCCCAAAAAATCCAAATTTCCCCCCAAAAATCCGCAAATCCACCCAAAAAAACCCACCAAAATTTACCCAAAAAACCCCCAAAAAAATCCCAAATTCCCTAAAAATTCCCAAAACTCAAACCCCAACCCAAAATTCCCCCAAAATTTCCCAAAATTCCCCCGAATTTTTCCCCCAAAAAACCCCAAAAATCCCTAAAAAAACCCCCAAAAACCCCTAAAATATCCCCCAAAAAATTCCAAATTTTCCCCTAAAATTCCCAAAAAATCCCCAAATTTCCAATCCCAAATTTCCCCAAATCCCCCAAAATTCCCCCAAAACCCCCAAAAACCCTAAAAACCCCCTAAATTTCCCCCAAATTCCCCCAAAAATCCCAATTTTCCCCCAAAATTTCCCAAAAAATTCCCAAATTTTCCCCAAATTTCCCCCAAAATTCCCCCAATTTACCCCAAAATTTCCCCCCAAAAACCCCAAATATCCCCTCAAAAATCCCTTAAACCCCCCAAAAAACCCCAAATTTCCCAAACCCCAAAATCCAAATTTTCCAAATTTCCCAAAATCCCCAAAAATCCCAAATTCCCCCAAAAACCCCAAAATCCCTCAAAACCTAAAAACCCCAAAAAAACCCCAAAAACCTCTACCCCCAAAAAACCCAAATTCCAAAATGCCCAAATTTCCCAAATCCCCAAATTCCCTAAAATTCCCGAATTCCCCACAAAAACCCAAAATCCCTGAAAAAACAAAAAACCCAAATCCCAAAAATCCCCAAAAATCAAAACCCCAAAATCCCCAATTTTCCCTAAATTCCCCAAATTCCCAAGCCCAAAATTCCCAAAATTCCCGAATTTCCCACCTGAAGTGGAGCACGGGGTTGGGGATGTTGGGGGTGCGATCGTCGAACGGCTCGATGATGATGGTGAAACCTGCGGGGGAAATTTGGGAATTTTTGGGAATTTTTGGGAATTTTGGGGTTTGGGGGATTTGGGGAATTTTTTGGGATTTTTGGGAATTTTTTGGGGATTTTTTTTTGAGGCTTTTTGGGTGATTTTTGGGGTTTTTTTGTGATTTTTTAAAAATTTTTTTGGATTTTTTTTGGATTTTTGGGGGGGATTTTTGAGGGATTTTTGGGAATTTTTGGGGTTTTTGGGATTTGGGGAATTTTTGGGGACTTTTTTGGGAATTTTTTGGGGGTTTTTTGAGGTTTATTGTAATTTTGGGGGGATTTTTTGTGATTTTTTTTTATTTTTTGGGGATTTTTTTGGATTTTTTGGGGATTCTTTTGGGTGGTTTTTGGGGAGATTTTTTTGGATTTTGGGGATTTTGGGATATGGAGAATTTCTGGGAATTTTTGGGGATTTTTTTGAGGGGTTTTGGGGGATTTTTTTTATTATTTTTGGGGGATTTTTGGGGGGTTTTTTTGGGATTTTTCAGGGGTTTTTTGAGGGGGTTTTTGGGGAGATTTTTTGGGGATTTTGGGGAATTTTTTGGGATTTTTTTGAGGCTTTTTGGGTGGTTTTGGGGTTTTTCTGGGATTTTTGGGGGGTTTGGGGGGATTTTTTTGAGGTTTTTTTGGGGACCTTTGGGTAATTTTGGGGGATTTTTGGGATTTGGGGAATTTTTGGGGAATTTTGGGGGATTTTATGGGGGGGGATTTTGGGGATTTGGGGAATTTTTGGGGATTTTTTGGAGGGGTTTTTGGGGATTTTTGGATTTTTTGGGGTTTTTTTTGGGAATTTTGGGGATTTTTTTGGGGATTTTTTGAGATTTTTTGGGGTTTTGGGGGGGATTTTTGGGCTATTTTTGGGATATTTTTTGGGGGTTTTTGGGGATATTTTAGGATATTTTTGGGGCTATTTTTGGGAATTTTTGGGCTATTTTTGGGCTATTTTTGGGGCTGCTTTGGGGGTATTTTTGGGAATTTTTGGGGCTATTTTTGGGATTTTTTTGGGATATTTTAGGGTATTTTTGGAGATATTTTTGGGATATTTTGGGGATATTTTAGGGAATTTTTGGGGCTATTTTTGGGATTTTTTTGGGTGATTTTTTGGGGTTTTTTGGGGGGCTAACTTTGGGAATTTTGGGGTTATTTTCACGATTTTTTGTGGGTTTTTAAAGATATTTTTTGCATTTTTTGACCCCACCCTTTCTGTAATCTCTACCAATGACCCAGAACCATTTTGGGGTGATTTTGGGATATTTTTAAGATATTTTGGGCTCTTTTTTGGGATATTTTAGGGTATTTTTGGGGCTGTTTTGGGGGTATTTTTGGGAATTTTTTGGGCTATTTTTGGGGCTATTTTGGGATTTTTTTGGGATATTTTAGGGAATTCTTGGGTCTATTATTGGGCTATTTTTGGGGCTATTTTTGGGATTTTTTGGGGGATATTTTAGGGTATTTTTGGAGATATTTTTGGGCTATTTTGGGGGATATTTTAGGGAATTTTTGGGGCCATTTTTGGACTATTTTTGGGGCTATTTTCACGATTTTTTGTGGGTTTTTAAAGATATTTTTTGCATTTTTTGACCCCACCCTTTCTGCGATCTCTACCAAGTACCCAGATCTATTTTGGGGTGATTTTGGGGATACTTTCAGGATATTTTTGGGGTTTTTGTTCACCCCACCCTTGCTGTAGGTGCTGACGAGGGTGGCGAAATTGGCTACGAGGGTGATGGGCGAGAAATCGGCGACGTCGGGGAGAGCCAGGGTGCGGAGCAGGGAGTGCAGGCGCTCGGCACAGAACCTGGGAGAGGCGAAATTCGGGGTCAGGGACCCCAAAAACCCCAAAAAACCACCCCAAAACCCCCCTACAAACCCTAAAAACACACAAAAAACCCTAAAAAATCCCCAAAAAACTCAAAAAACCCCCAAAAACCCCTGGGGTGCGGAGCAGGGAGTGCAGGCGCTCGGCACAGAACCTGGGAGGGGAGAAAACACCCCAAAATCCATCTCGGGGACCCCAAAAACCCCAAAAACCACCCCAAAACCCCTCTACAAACCCTAAAAAACAAAAAAAAACCCTAAAAAATCCCCAAAAAACTCAAAAAACGCCCCAAAACCCCTGGGGTGCGGAGCAGGGAGTGCAGGCGCTCGGCACAGAACCTGGGAGGGGAGAAAACACCCCAAAATCCATCTCGGGGACCCAAAAACCCCAAAAACCACCCCAAAACCCTCTACAAACCCTAAAAAACAAAAAAAAACCCTAAAAAATCCCCAAAAAACTCAAAAAAACGCCCCAAAAACCTCTGGGGTGCGGAGCAGGGAGTGCAGGCACTCGGCACAGAACCTGGGAGAGGAGAAATTCGGGGTCAGGGACCCCAAAAAACACCTTGGGGACCCCAAAAACCCCAAAAAACCACCCCAAAAACCCTAAAAACCACCCCAGAAACCCTAAAAACCACCCCAAAAACCCACCCCAAAAATCCTAAAACCACCCCAAAAATCCCAAATCCCACCCCAAAATTCCCAACCCAACACCCCCAAAATCCATCACAGGGAAAAAAAACCCCAAAATCCATCTCGGGGACCCCAAAAACCCAAAAAATCCACCCCAAAAACCCTAAAAAACCCCCCAAAAAACCCCAAAATTCCTAAAAAATCTCCCCAGGGACCCCAAAAATCCCATCCCATTTTTGGGGTCCCAACCCCAATTTTTGGGTTTTTTTGGGGTCCCAACCCCATTTTTGGGGTTCCTGACCCCATTTTTGGGGGTCCCAATCCCATTTTTGGGGTTCCTGACCCCATTTTTGGGGGTCCCAATCCCATTTTTGGGGGTCCCTGATCCCATTTTTGGGGTTCCTGACCCCATTTTTGGGGGTCCCAATCCCATTTTTGGGGTTCCTGACCCCATTTTTGGGGTTCCCGACCCCATTTTTGGGGGTCCCAATCCCATTTTTGGGGTTCCCAATCCCATTTTTGGGGGTCCCAATCCCATTTTTTTTGGGTTTTAAGTGGTCCCAATCCCATTTTTGGGGTTTTTTGGGGTCCCAAACCCATTTTTGGGGGTTTTTAGGGGTGCTGACCCCATTTTTTGGGGTGCTGATCCCATTTTTGGGGGTCCCAATCCCTTTTTTTTAGGGTCCTGATAGGGTTTTTTGACTCATAATCCCATTTTTTTTTGGTTTTTAGGGGTCCAAATCCCATTTTCGGGGGTGCTGAACCCATTTTTGGGGGTGCCGATCCCATTTTTAGGGGTCCCAATCCCATTTTTTTTTGGGTTTTTAGGGGTCCCAACCCCATTTTCGGGGGTCCCAGACCTGAGGGGCTCGTGCTCGATGCAGACCCTGTCCTGACTGGGGGGTTTTTAGGGGTCCCAATCCCATTTTTTGGGGTTTTTAGGGGTGCTGACCCCATTTTTGGGGGTCCCAATCCCATTTTTTGGGGTCCCCACCCCATTTTCGGGGGTGCCAGACCTGAGGGGCTCGTGCTCGATGCAGACCCTGTCCTGACTGGGGGTTTTTAGGGGTCCCAAACCCATTTTTTGGGGGTTTTTAGGGGTGCTGACCCCATTTTTGGGGGTCCCAATCCCATTTTTTGGGGTCCCAATCCCATTTTTGGGGGTCCCACCCCGTTTTCGGGGGTGCCAGACCTGAGGGGCTCGCGCTCGATGCAGACCCTGTCCCGCTCAGGGGGTTTTTAGGGGTGCTGACCCCATTTTTGGGGGTCCCAATCCCATTTTTGGGGGTCCCAACCCCATTTTTGGGGGTCCCGATGCCGTTTTCGGGGGTGCCAGACCTGAGGGGCTTGCGCTCGATGCAGACCCGCTCGCGCAGCTCCCGCAGGAAGGCCGGGGGGCTCAGCTGCTGCACGCGGGGGGCGCGGAGCTGAGCCCGCAGGTGCTCGACCAGGCGCCGCAGGAACCCCACGAAATGCTCAGCTGTGCGGATGCTGCCAGGGACAGCCTCTGAAAGGGGAGAAAATCCTAAAAATCTACCCCAAAATCCACCCCAAAATCATAAAAATCACCCCAAAATCCATCAGGAAACCCCAAAGCCAAAGGGAACCCCAGGAAATGCTCGGCTGTGCGGATGCTGCCAGGGACAGCCTCTGAAAGGGGAGAAAATCCTAAAAATCTACCCCAAAACCCAAAAAAAAACGGCCCCAAAAACCCCCAAAATCATAAAAAACGGCCCAAAAACCCCCAAAATCCACCCCAAAATCATAAAAAACGGCCCAAAAAACCCCAAAATCCACCCCAAAATCATAAAAAACGGCCCAAAAACCCCCAAAATCCACCCCAAAATCATAAAAAACGGCCCAAAATCCATCAGGAGATCCCAGCAGATCCCCAGTGGATCCTGGTGGATCCCAGACCCCAAAAAGTCTCCCTGATGGACTGTGGGGTGGATCCTGAGGATTTGGGGGGGATCCCAAGGATTTCGGGGTTCCCTCGAGCCCAGTGGATCCCAGTGGATCCCAGAACCCCCAAAAGATCCCCCAGGAGTGGATTTGGGGGCAATCCCAGGGATTTGAGGCAGATCCCGGGGATTTTGGGGTGGATCCCGATGATTTTGGGGTTCCCTCGACCCCAGCAGATCCCAGTGGATCCCAGAACCCCCAGAGCTCTCCCTGATGGACTTTGGGATGGATCCCAATAATTTTGGGGTGGATCCCAATAATTTTGGGGTGGATCCCAATGATTTTGTGGTTCCCTTGAGCCCAGCAGAACCCAGTGGATCCCAGACCCCTAAAAAGTCTCCCTGATGGACTGTGGGATGGATCCCGAGGATTTGAGGCAGATCCCGGGGATTTTGGGGTGGATCCCGATGATTTTGGGGTTCCCTCGACCCTGGCGGATCTCAGTGGATCCCAGTGGATCCCACAACCCCAAAAAGTCTTCCTGATGGGCTTTGGGGTGGATCCCAAGGATTTGAGGCAGATCCTGTGGATTTTGGGGTGGATCCCAATGATTTTGGGGTGGATCCCAATGATTTTGGGGTTCCCTCAACCCTGGTGGATCCCAGATGGACTTTAGGGTGATCCCAAGGATTTGGGGTGGATCTTGAGAATTTTGGGGTGAATCCTGATGATTTTGGGGTTCCCTCGACCCCAGCAGATCCCAGCAGATCCCAGTGGATCCCGTACCCTGCAGGATCTCGTCGGGCAGCACGGGGTTGCAGGAGGATCGGCCTCGGAGGTCGGCCGCCTCGCAGCCTACGGCGCCGGTATCGCGCCAGGCGCGGATCCGATTTCAGCTGGAATAGCCAGAAATCCCCAAATCCACCAGGACCCGACATTCCCAGCCCTGGGATCCAACTCAGCCTGATCCCAAATAAGCCCTGGAATCCCCTAGGATCCCAATCCAGCCGATCCCAAATCCAGCCCTGGGATCTCCCTGGGATCCCAAATCCAGCCCCTGATCCCAAATCCAGCCCTGGGATCTCCCTGGGATCCCAAATCCAGCCCCTGATCCCAAATCCAGCCCCTGATCCCAAATCCAGCCCTGGATCCCAAATCCAGCCCTGATCCCAAATCCAGCCCTGGATCCCAAATCCAGCCCTGATCCAAATCCACTGATCCAAATCCAGCCCCTGCACCAGGCGCCGGGATTCCGACTCCTTCATCCTGAAACGGATCCTAAATCCATTCCTGACCGAAATCCCATCCCTGAGACCCCCAAAAGCGTCCTAAATCCCCTCTAAACCCTTCTAGGACCCCCCAGACACTTTTAGGATCCCCAAAACCCTTTTAGGATCCCCTAAACCCTTTTAGGATCCCCCCAAAAACCCAAAACCCTTTTAGGATCACCCCAAAAACCCCAAAAATCCCCTAAAGCCCTTTTAGGATCTCTCACCTCTGCACGGCGCTCTGCAGGGCGCTCACGTTGCTCTGGCACCCCAAAAACCCCCCCTATAAACCCCAAAACCCCCCTCAAATCTCCCCCAAATCCCCTCTAAACCCTTTTAGGATCCCCCAAATCCTTTTAGGATCACCCCAAAACCCCCAAAAACCCCAAAACCCCTTTTAGGATCCCCAAAACCCTTTTAGGATCTCTCACCTGTGCATGACGATCTTCAGGGCGCCTGGCACCCCAAAACCCCTCCTATAAACACCCCAAAACCCCCCTCAAATCCCCTCTAAAGACCCCAAAACCACCCCAAACCCTTTTAGGATCCCCCCAAAAACCCCAAAAATCCCCCAACCCCCAAATCCTCTCACCTCTGCACGGCGCTCTGCAGGGCGCTCACGTTCCTCTGGCACCCCAAAACCCCCCTTTAAAACCCCAAAACCCCCCTCAAATCTCCCCCAAATCCCCTCTAAACCCTTTTAGGATCCCCTAAACCCTTTTAGGATCACCCCAAAAACACCAAAACCCCAAAATTCCCTAGATCCCCCACCTCTGCACGGCGCTCTGCAGGGCGCTCACGTTCCTCTGGCACCCCAAAACCCCCTTATAAAACCCCAAACCCCCCTCAAATCCCCTCTAAAGACCCCAAAACCTTTTAGGATCACCCCAAAAAACCCCAAAACCCTTTAGGATCACCCCAAAAACCCCAAACCCTTTAGGATCTCTCACCTCTGCACGGCGCTCTGCAGGGCGCTCACGTTCCTCTGGCACCCCAAAACCCCCCCTATAAACCCCCAAACCCCCCTCAAATCCCCTCTAAAGACCCCAAAACCTTTTAGGATCACCCCAAAAACCCCAAAACCCTTTTAGGATCTCTCACCTCTGCACGGCGCTCTGCAGGGCGCTCACGTTCCTCTGGCACCCCAAAACCCCCTTTAAAACCCCAAAACCCCCCTCAAATCCCCTCTAAACCCTTTTAGGATCCCCCAAACCCTTTTAGGATCCCCCCAAAAACACAAACCCCAAAAACCCTAAATCCCCCTGACCTCTGCACGGCGCTCTGCAGGGCGCTCACGTTGCTCTGGCATCCCCAAAACCCCCCTCTAAACCCACAACCCCTCAAATCCCCCCAAGACCCTCTAACCTTTAGGATCCCCAATACCTTTTAGGATACCTAACTAAAAGCCGATAACTTTTTTAGGATCTCTCACTTTGGCTCTCACCTGTTGAGTGACCACGTTCCAGGGGCCTGGCAGCCCAAACCCTCTAAACACCCCAAATCCCCCCTCAATCCCCTCTAAAACCAAACCACGCCAACCTTTTTAGGATCCCAAAATCCCAAAATTCCTTCTAAGATTTAGATCTTCTCACCTCTGACGGGCTTGCAGGCGCTCACGTTGCTCTGGCCTCCAAAGCATGCCCTATAAACCCCAACCCCCCTCAATTCCTAAATCCTTTAATTCTAACGTTTTAGGATTAGAATCCTTTTAGGATCACCAGCCAAAACTAAACAACCACTGTTTAAGGACCCTAAGAAACCCAAAACTTTTTTAGGATTCTGCACCTTCTGACGGGTCGCTCTGCAGGGCGCTTCCACACGTTCCCTGGCTCCTAGTAAAATCTCTTTTAAATCCCAAAGATCCCCCCGCAAATTTCCCCTTAAACCTTTTAGGATCCCCCAAACCCTTTTAGGATCACCCAAAAACACAAAACCACCCAAAAATCCCCTAAATCCGCATGATATCTTGCAGGTCTCTTCTGGCAGGGCGCTCACGTTCCTCTGGCACCCCAAAACCCCCCCTATAAACCCCCAAAACCCCCTCAAATCCCCTCTAAAGACCCCAAAACCTTTTAGGATCACCCCAAAAAACCCCAAAACCCTTTTAGGATCTCTCACCTCTGCACGGCGCTCTGCAGGGCGCTCACCTTCCTCTGGCACCCCAAAAACCCCCTTTAAAACCCCAAAACCCCCCTCAAATCCCCTCTAAACCCTTTTAGGATCCCCTAAACCCTTTTAGGATCCCCCCAAAAACCCCAAAAACCCTTTTAGGATCTCTCACCTCTGCACGGCGCTCTGCAGGGCGCTCACGTTGCTCTGGCTCCTGTCCAGCGTCCGCCTGCTCAGCGTCACCCCCATGGCCTCCAAGCACACGTTATCTGGGGGGGAACCCCAAAAATATTTTATGGGGTTTTTTTTTATGGATTTGGGATTTATTTTTTATGGGGTTTTTCATTTTGGGCTCTCACCGATGTTGTGAGCTTCGTCAAAAACCACGACCGAGGAGCGGGCGAGCTCGGCAGACACGAGCCCGGCGATTTTTGGGGTCCAGCAGGTAGTGGTAGCTGTAAACCACCACGTTGGCGTGGGCTAGCTGTGGGGTTTTTATAGGAATTTTATAGGATTTTGGGGGTTTTATAGGATTTTTATAGGATTTTGGGGTTTTGGGATTTTTTGGGGATTTTTTTTGGGATTTTTTTGGGGATTTTTAGGTGGTTTTGGGCTCCAGCAGGCAGTGGTAGCTGTAAACCACCACGTTGGCGTGGGCTAGCTGTGGGTTTTTATAGGAATTTTATAGGATTTCTGGGTTTTATAGGGTTTTGGGGTTTTTTTAGGATTTTTTTGGGGATTTTTTGGGATTTTTTTGGGTTTTTTTAGGGCGGTTTTAGGGCGATTTTGGGCTCCAGCAGGCAGTGGGAGCTGTAAACCACCACGTTGGCGTGGGCTAGCTGTGGGGTTTTTATAGGATTTTGGGGTTTTTATAGGATTTTGGGGTTTTTAGACTTTGGGGTTTTTTAGGATTTTTTTGGGGATTTTTTGGGGATTTTTTGGGGTTTTTTTAGGGTGGTTTTGGGCTCCAGCAGGCAGTGGTAGCTGTAAACCACCACGTTGGCGTGGGCTAGCTGGAGGAATTTTATAGGGTTTTTATAGGATTTTGGGGTTTTTATAGGATTTTTGTAGGATTTTGGGGATTTCAGGATTTTTTGGGGTTTTTTTGGGGTCGTTTATTGGGGATTTATTGGGGTTCTATTGCGATTTTGGGGTGCAGCAGGCAGTGGTAGCTGTAAACCACCACGTTGGCGTGGGCTAGCTGGAGGAATTTTATAGGATTTTGGGGTTTTTATAGGATTTTTATATGATTTTGGGGGTTTTGGGGTCATTCAGGGGGATTTAGGGTTTTTCTAGGGGCATTTATTGGGGTTTTTTCGGGGTTTTGGGGTGCAGCAGGTAGTGGGAGGTGTAAACCACCACGTTGGCGTGGGCTAGCTGTAGGAATTTTTATAGAGTTTTTAGAATTTTTATAGGATTTTTATAGGGTTTCTGGGTTTTATAGGGTTTTGGGGTTTTGGGGATTTTTTTTGGGATTTTTTTGGGTTTTTTTAGGGTGGTTTTGGGGTGCAGCAGGTAGTGGGAGCTGTAAACCACCACGTTGGCGTGGGCTAGCTGTGGGGTTTGTAGGATTTTTGTAGGATTTTATAGATTATAGGATTTTGGGGTTTTTGGGGTTTTTAGGATTTTTTGGGGATTTTTTTGGGTTTTAGGGGTTTTTTTGGGGTGGTTTAGGGGAGTTTTGGGGTCAGCAGGCAGTGGGAGCTGTAAACCACCACGTTGGCGTGGGCTAGCTGTGGGGTTTTTATAGGATTTTTATAGGATTTGGGGTTTTTATAGGATTTTGAGGTGGTTTTGGGGGTTTTTTGGGTTTTTTTTGGGTATTTTTTGGTTTTTGGGGTCCAAGCCCCCCGTACCGAGGCCCTGGCCAGGAATTTGAGGCAGCCAGGGGAATTTTGGGATATTTTTGGGGTTTTTTTTTTGGTTTTTTTGGGTATTTTGGGGTATTTCAGGGTGGATTTTGGGGTTTTTTTGGGGTATTTTTTTGTGTTTTTGGGGTCCAAGCCCCCCGTACTGAGGCCCTGGCCAGGAAGCTGGGGTGAATTTGGGATATTTTTTGGGGTTTTTTGGGTATTTTGGGGTATTTCAGGGTGGTTTTGGGGTATTTCAGGGTGGTTTTGGGGTATTTCAGGGTGGTTTTGGGGTATTTCAGGGTGGTTTTTGGGGTATTTCAGGTGGTTTGGGTATTAGGGTTTTTGGGGTATTTCAGGGTGGTTTTGGGGTATTTCAGGGTGGTTTTGGGTATTTCAGGGTGGTTTTTTGGTATTTCAGGGTGGTTTTTGGGGTATTTCAGGGTGGATTTTTGGGGTTTTTTGGGTATTTTTTTGGTTTTTGGGTCCAAGCCCCCCGTACTGAGGCCCTGGCCAGGAAGCTGGGGTGAATTTGGGATATTTTTTGGGTTTTTTTTGGGTATTTTGGGGTATTTCAGGGTGGTTTTTGGGGTATTTCAGGGTGGTTTTTGGGGTATTTCAGGGTGGTTTTGGGGTATTTCAGGTGGTTTTTGGGGTATTTCAGGGTGGTTTTGGGGTATTTCAGAGTGGTTTTTTGGGGTATTTCAGGGTGGTTTTTAGGTTATTTGGGGTTTTGTTTTGTGTTTTTTGGGGTCTCAGCCCCGTACCGAGGCCTGGTCAGGAAGTAGGGGCAGCAGGCCGTGGCTGGCGCCAGGGTCGGATTCATCGGTTGTGAACCCCGAAGGGGAGGGGCTTGCCGCCCAGGGCCTCGAACTCCTTTCGGGGAAACGGGTGGGGTCACCAAGGGGGGGGAAAAGAGATGACAATGGGGAAAAAAAACCCCAAAGGGGAAAAAACGAATAATGGGGAATACACCCAAATGGGGGAAAAAACCCTAAATTGGTGGGCTTTGAAATGGGGCTAGGTCACCAAGGTGGAAAAACTGAAAATGGGGAATAAACCCTGAAAATGGGGAAAAAACCCTAAAAAAGGGGAAAAAAACCCCTGAAAATGGGGAATAAACCCCTGAAAATGGGGCTGGGGGGCATTGAAATGGGGCTGGGGTCACCAAGGGGGGAAAAAAACTGAAAATGGGGAATAAACCCTGAAAATGGGGAAAAAACCCTAAAAATGGGGAAAAAACCCCCTGAAAATGGGGAATAAACCCCTGAAAATGGGGCTGGGGGGCATTGAAAGGAGGCTGGGTCCCCAGAATGAAAGAGGGGCCCAATGGGGGGTCCCAAGGGGATCCAGGACCTCCCCAAGACCCCTCAGGATCCCCCAGACCCTTCAGATCCCCCTGAGACCCCCCAGATCCCCCCAGGACCCCCCCAGACCCCCCAGATCCCCCCCAGACCCTTCAGATCCCCCCCAGATCCCCAAGATCCCCTTAGAACCCCCCAGATCCCCCAGGATCTCCCAGATCCCCCAGGATCTCCCAGATCCCCCCAAGGACCCCCCAAGATCCCTACAGATCCCCTGGGATCTCTTAAATCCCCCCCAAACCTCCCCAGATGCCCCTGGGACCCCTTAAATCCCCCCCCAAATCTCCCCAGACCCCTCAGACCCCCCCAGACCCCTCAGATCCCCCCATATCCCCCCAGATCCCCGGGGATCCCCCGGGATCGAGTGCCTGGAAGAAGGCGCAGCGGGGCCGGGCTCCCTCGGGCGGATCCCGCAGGTACGAGGCCGTCAGGGCCAGGCAGCGGCTGTCGACCTCCTTCCCGAAGCGCAGGGCGGAGACCTGCAGGGCAGGGATCCACTGGGATCCACTGGGATCCACTGGGGTCTACACACAGCCCTGGAACCCCCCCAGTGCCCCCCATGATCCCTGTGATCCCCGCCCTCCATGGGATTCCACCTCCTTCCCAAAGCGCAGGGCGGAGACCTGTGGGGGCTGGGATCCACTGGGATCCACTGGGATCGGCCAGGATCCACTCATAGCCCTGGAACCCCCCTGTGATCCCCACCCACCCCGTGATTCCACCTCCTTCCCCCAGGTGAGACCTGGGAAAGGGATCCAATGGAACCCAATGGGATCCAATGGGATCCACCCACAGCATGGGGATCCCTGGGATCCCCCCCTGCTGACCCCCCCCGATCCCCCCCTCCCCTCCCCCACGGATCCACCCCCAGATCCCTGGGATCCCCCCCACCCCCCACTGCCTCCCCACCCCCCCAGCCCCCCGGGATCCCCCCAGATCCCCCGGGATCCCCCGGGATCCCACCTCGGGTGCAGGCAGAGGTTCTTGCGGGAGCTCAGCGCCAGCCCCAGGAAGGGCAGCCCCTCCCCCAGCTCCCGCTCGTAGCATTCCAGAAGCTTCCGCAGCTCCTCCACCACCTGGAGGGGGAAGGGAGAGGATCCACTCGCGGGGATCCTCAGGGATCCTCGGGGATCCTCAGGGATCCGTCCCCACCTTCTCGATCTCGGGCACGGTGCGGGAGCAGTAGATCAGCTTGGACACGTCCAGGGGTGGGCCTGGGGGGAGGGGCGGGGTTGGGATCCACTGGGATCCGCTGGGATCTGCCAGGGACCATCAGGATCCACCAGGATCCGTTGGGATCCTCCAGGACACAACCAGCCCCCCCAGATTTCCCCAAACCACTTCAAGATCCCCTGGGATCCACCAGGACCCCCCGGAATCCTCTCAGGATCCCCCCAGATCCCCTCAGGATCCCCCCCCAACCACCCCAGGATCCCCCAAAATCCCCAGGGATCCCCCAGGATCCCACCAGGACCCCCCAAACCCCTCCAGATCCCCCAGGATCCCCCAAAATCCTGCAAATCCTCTCTGGATCCCCCCAGATCCCCCCAAATCCCCTCCAGATCCCCAGGTCCCCCCAGGATCTCCCCCAAATCCCCCCAAAAACCCCTCAGGACCCCCCAGATCCCCCCAAATCCACCTCAGATCCCCCCAGATCCCCCCCAAACCAGCCCAAGATTCCCAAAAAATTTCCTCAGGATCTCCCAAAAATCCCCCCAGAACCCCCCAAACCCCCCCAGATCCCCAGGGATCCGCTGGGATCCGCTCAAACCCGCTGGTAGGCGATGATCAGGGCCAGCAGCGACAACCGTCTTGCCGGTGCCCGACGGCATCTCCAGCACCCCATGGCCCTGGGGGGAGAGCCAGGATCCCTCAGGATCCCTCAGGATCCCAGTGGATCCCAGTGGATCCCCGGGCCGGATCCCACCTTGGCGTCCAGCGTGCGCTTGAGCTCCAGCATGTAGGAGAACTGCTCGGGTAGATGAACTCGTAGGGGAAGAGCACCAGGAGCCCGTCCACGTTCAGCCTGGGGGATCCACAGGGATCCAGTGGGATCGGGAGTGGATCACGGGGGGGTTGGGGGATTTTTTGGGAAATTTTTTTTTTTTATTTTTGGGGGATTTTTTTGGAATTTTTTTTTTATTTTTGAGGTATTTTTTAAGGATTTTGGGGGGGATTTGGCATCAGGAGCCTGTCCATGTTCACCCTGGGGAGATCCACAGGGATCCAGTGGGATCGGGAGTGGATCCCGGGGGGTTGGGGGATTTTTGGGGAATTTTTTGGGTTCTTTTTGGGTTTTCGGAATATTTTTTGAGGACTTCTTTGGGATTTGGCACCAGGAGCCCGTCCACGTTCAGCCTGGGGGATCCACAGGGATCCAGTGGGATCGAGAGTGGATCCCGGAGGATTTTAAGGAATTTTTGGAGATTTGAGGTGAGGGGAGGCGGGGGGGGGGGGGGTCCCAGAAGCTCGGCCATGAATTGAGGTGGGCTGGCAGCACCCCCACCAAAAACCCCCCCACAAAAACCCCAAATCCCCCACAAAACCCCAAATCCCCCACAAAAACCCCAAATCCCCCACAAAACCCAAATCCCCACAAAAACCCCAAATCCCCCCAAAAAAACCCAAAAATTTCCCCAAAATTCCCTCAAAATTCCCCCAAATCCCCCACAAAAAAAACCAAAATTCCCCCGAAAAAAAAACCAAATCCCCCACAAAAATCCCAAATTTTCCCCCAAAATTCCCCCAAATCCCCCACAAAACCCCTCAAAATTCCCCAAAATTCCCTCAAAATTCCCCCAAGTCCCCCACAAAAACCCCCAAATCCCTCACAAAAATCCCAAATTTTCCCCCAAATCCCCCACAAAAAAACCCAAATCTCCCACAAGAAAACCCCAAATACCCCACATAAAAACCCAAAATCCCCCACAAAAAATACCAAAATTTTCCCCCAAATCCCCCACAAAAAACCCCAAATCTCCCACATAAAAACCCAAATCCCCCACATAAAAAGCCCAAATCCCCCACAAAAAAACCCAAATCCCCCACAAAAATCACAAATTTCCCCCAAAATTCCCCCAAATCCCCCACAAAAAACCCCAAATTCCCTTTAAATTCCCCCAAATCCCCTCAGAGCCGCCCCCCCCCCCCTCACTTCATGGCTCCCGCCGCCGCCGCGCGCCGCCGCCGGACCCGCCCCCAGCGCTGATTGGCCGGAGCCGAGCCCGCCCTGGATTCCTATTGGCTGAAGCACCTGCCAATCCAAGTGGGCGGGGCGAGGCGCCGGGCGGGACCAATCGAGGGCAGAGCGATGGATGGGGGGGGGGGGGAATTCGGGAATTCTTTTATTTTATTTATTGGGGGATTTTTTAATTTATTTGGGGAATTTTTGGGGTCTTTGGGACTTTGGATTTTTTGGGGATTTTTTTTTAATTTTTGGGGGATATTTAGAGGTTTCTTTGGGCTTTTTGGGGATTTTTTAAAATTTTTTAAATTAGTTTTAGGGGATTTTTTAGGATTTTTTTATAGTTTCTAAAATTAATTTTGGGGGGATTTTTTAGGATTTTTTAAGATTTTTTAAAATTAGTTTTGGGGGATTTTTTAGGATTATTGGGAGGAATTTTTTTATATTTTTTAAAACTAATTTTGGGGGAATTTTTCAGGGGATTGAAATTTTTTTCTGGATATTTTTAATTTATTTTGTGGGACTTTTTGGGGAATTTTGGGGAGGATTTCTCTTGATTTTTAGGTCCTTTTTGGGGACATTTTTTTTTTTTTTTGAGCTATTTGGGGATTTTTGAGGGATTTTTTTTAATTTTTTGGGGATTTTTAAAAATTTCTTTTAAGGGAATTTTTGGGAGATATTTTAATTTTTTTCTCGATTTTTTTTTAAATTTATTTGGGGCATTTTTGGGAATTTTTAAAGGATTTTAATTGGGGCATCCAAATGTCGGGGACACAGGGGGCGTGGCCATGAAGGGGGCGTGGTTATGACGTCATTATAGGCGTGGTTTAGACGCCACCCCCGTCAATCAAGGTTCATTTGCATATATTTAAATGAGCGTTTATTCACTTTTATTGCACCCAAAAAAAAAGCAGAAAAACCGCAAAAAAAACCACACTGGGATTTGGGGGAAAAAAAAACAAATTTGGGGAAAAAAAACCCTCAAAATTTTGGGGGGAAAAAAAACCAAATTTTTGGGGAAAACCCCAAATTTTTTTGGGAAAAAAAACAGAAATTTTTTTTTGGAAAAAAACCAAATTTTGGGGGGAAAATTCCCCAAATTTTGGGGAAAAAAAAGGCACAAATTGGAAGGGAAAAAACCCTGAATTTGAGGGAAAAAATTCCAAATTTTGGGAAAAAGGCACAAATTTTGTGGAGAGGAAGAAAAATCCAATTTAGGGAGAAATTCCCCAAATTTGGGGGAGGGGAAAATCCCCAAATTTTGGGAAAATTCCCTGAAATTGAGGGGAAAAAAATCCAAATGTTGGGAAAATACCCACATTTGGGAGGAAAATGCCCAAAATTTTGGGGAAAATGCCCCAAATTTTGGGGAAAAGGCACAAAGTGGAGAGGGGAAAAAACAAATTTGGGGAAAAAGCCCCAAATTTTAGGGGGAAAAAACCCAAAATTGGGGGAAAAAACCAAATTTTTTGGGGGGAAAAAAAAAGATTTTTGGCGCTGGTTTGGCCTCGCTGCCCTCGGGGGGTTCCAGATCCCGGGGATCCACCCTGGCCCGGGGATCTGATGCTGATTTTGGGGGGGATCTCCCCTTTTTTTCCCCCCCAGGGGATCTGGGGTGGATTCCTGGTGGGATCCTCCAGAGCTTGGCCAGGGGATCCCCCTTGGATTTCTGTGGGATCCATTGATTCCCAGGGGATCCTCCTTTTCCCAGGGGATCCCTGGATTCCTGTGGGGATCCCTTTTCCCCCAGGGGATCCATCAATTCCCAGGGAATCCCTCGATTCCCAGGGGATCCCTCGATTCACAGGGGATCCCTCGATTCCCAGGGGATCCCCCTTTCCCCCAGGGGATCCCGCCCCAGTCCCA